>JAOWBL010000016.1:4102937-4120076 GCA_028564865.1 Zenarchopterus dispar
ACACACACACATATATATATCTATATATATATATATATATATATGTGTGTGTGTGTGTGTATATAAAAAAGGGAAACTTCTGAATAGTTCCTACATTACAATTACTACATATTGATGCATATAAGTTTGTGTACTTTGTTGTAGTTTGCTTTATGTTCAGAGATCTGCAATGAGAAAATGGATGAATGAATTAGAATGATGCCAAGCACAGCTAATTTTGGTCTTTGCTTTGGCAAATTGCCATTTAGCAGACATGTACTTAGAGCACCATCAGAAATTCAATTCTTAAAGATGTTTTCCACGAATGCTCCAAGATAACATCGCCTTAATTTGAGGCAACTTTCAATTAAAGAGGAAAACAAGGTTTTCTGGTTGGGCTAATGTAAGATGATTCAAATATTACATTTTTCAATAACCTGTATCAGTCAGATTTATACTTACTGAACAACTTAAATGTTACAAGATAGGAGAATGATGTATTTTTTTTTCCACAGGACACAGCAACCTTTTCTGACATCCATCTCTCTGTTAATCATTTTCACTTGATGATAAAGTTTTGTCTTAGCTCTAGAAACACTATTTTATGCATAAGTAGCCTTCATGCGGTTTGGTAACCTGCATATATCATATGGTTACAACCCAACTATAATTTCTCACTAGGTTGATTCATCAGCTTCCGTGATGCATAGTGAGAGTTTCAGTGCCAGCACAATGTCTACAATGCAGTAAATCAGACAACCTTCATGTTGAGGTATCTGAGTATTTGTGTGTCAGAAGAGAATTATTTTACTTTGCACTAAGAAGAAAGAAGGCAGGCAGTGAGTTGAAAGATAGAAGATTAGAATTAAAGAAAAGCCCTTCCTAGTTTCCCCCACTGGTATAGAAGAAAACATGGGGGCAATAATTTGTGAGGCAGTGAGCTGAACTTGATATAACATTCCATAACAAAGAAGAAGGGGTGAAAACAGGCCGAAATGCTCCAGGTCTAAAGTCTGTTAAGATTCTGAGATGGCTGGTGGTCCAAAGCCCACATTCAAAACCAGTAACAGAAGCACTTTCAACAAGACAACACATCTGTTAATGTCACATCAGCTTCAGTAGCACATTGCCTCTTTATTAACTGCGAAAGGCCTTTTGCTTAGGATTCTCTGTGTGCTGTGCTCTGCTGTGGAACCCATTAAATTCTGTGTTGTGCAGGAGAAGAGCATCCTATTGTTGCGAGTGGAGTGCAAGGGCGCGTTTATTATTCCAGTACCCTGCACTGAAGTTAGAAAGTGTTTAACTTTGGCACAGCAAATCAAATCACAGACCACAAAGACAATGGAGGAGAATGTTGATTTTGGTGATGTCCCACTCTCCTAAGCTATATATTATGAGTTTAAAGGCACAGTGTGACATAAAGAGAAAAGCTTTGCTGTGTAAGAAATTTCCAACAACTTGGACTTCACAAGCTTAGGCCTGTCTAAAACATTATAGTATGTGATTCCCCATGGTTTTGTGAGACTTGGTGTTTCTCAACTGACAACTGTAGCAAAAGACTCTCAAACTATTCTTGAATCAGAACAACATCCGAAAATAGTCAGTGCACAGCTTTGTTGCAACTTATCTCCTCCTCCTCCCCAGTACAACTAAAGCCAGAACTAATTTCAGGGACGTGTAGAAGGATCCAGTATGCATCCAATTATGCAACTCCAAAACTAATCTATTAGTTTATACCTGCTGACCACTCCCTGGAATGCTTCTTGGTTGCCTAACAACTGGGTTGCTACATGAATACAGTTTGAACATGTGCTCCATTTCTTCTGAAATGCCCCTTTCCATGCTGGGATTTTTCATTACAGGTAATTAAAGAGGTGCAAATGAACTTTTTATTTTTAGCTTGGGGGTCCAACTTTAGATGAGGAGATTAAGTCACTTTTACAACACTGTAGAATCTTGTTCAAATGCACTCTCATTTTTTTTTCTGCTATTACTTTGTTGAGTCTCTTAGTCATCCCTGTTTTGATTTCCCCTGGAGGTCTGTGAACTAGCTTCATCATTTATGATGTGTTACAACTTAACATAAATATTGTGACTGAATGTAACATGTTTTGACCACTGGGTGGCACCACCAGTTGGTAGTCAGCTTATTACATGGTATAACAGTGTAGAGTGAGACACGTGTATGCAGCGAAGAACATGGTTCATTAAAAAGAGGTTGCATGCTCCGAACATGGCCTCATCATTTCAAACATGAACATGACATGGTACCAGGAGTAAATTGTAAGAGACGACATGGACCTGAAACCGCCAGAAAGCTTGAAACTAACTGGGAATGTGTGAAAACTGGCGCACCTTCAAGCAGCAGTTCCACTTGTATGGTCCAGCTATGGGACTTGAGATGAAGCCAGAGGCAAGAAAGGCATCGCTGCTGCTAACGATAGCAGGGCCACAGGCCATAGAAGTATTTAACATGTTCATGTTTGACAATCCTGGTGATGATGAAAAGTTGGATGCAGTGCTAAGCAAATTTGATGCTCACTGTTCTCCAAAGAAGAACAAGACGTACGTGTTTTGGTCACATACAGAGCAGGAACACAAGCTGTTTGATAGCTTCCTGACAGATTTACGACTAAAGACTAAAGTTATAGTTGGGGACTCAGTTATTATTGGAGTCCTGCAACTTTGCGATGCTGAGGGACTCCATGATCCGGGACCAGATTGTCTTTGGAATGGAGGATAATAAGGTCGGAGAGAGGCTACTACAAGAGGCAGAGCTAATGCTGGCTTGGGCCATTAAGATCTGCCAGGCGAGTGAGTTGTCCCACAAGCATGTGAAGAAGTTCAATGAGATGTTTGCAGTAGCTTCAGCGCAAGTGAGCGACAGTGCAGCAGCGGTTGGAGCAGTGTCGTATCAATGGAAAAGATGCACAGCACTCGGAGGAGGTGAAGATCAGCACAGCTCCCGCAGCAATGGACAGTTAAGCATGAGCATGAGTGGCAGCAACTTAAGAACACACTGACCACAGGACCAGTATTGTCATTTGACGACCACACAAAGAGGATAAAACTGTCTACAGATGTTTCCAAAGATGGCAAAGATGGTTGTGATTGAATGTATGACATGTTTGACCACTGGGTGGCACCACCAGTTGGTAGTCAGCGTATTACATAGTATAACAGATTAGAGTGAGACACATGTATGCAGCGAAGAACGTGGTTCATTACAAAGAGGTTACACGCTCCGAACATGGCCTCATCATTTCAAACATGAACATGACAATAAAGTGATACAAACCTGTCTTTACAAGAGATAGGTGGAATGATATTCCAAAGTTACTTTGGCTAGAGCTTGATGACACTTCCTTAAAAAATCCAGATATTCTTACAAATGAAACTGAAGAATGTCTACATATTAAGGCCACCATTGGATATCCTCCAATGTCTGTTTTGTATGTCAGGATCAGCTGTCTCTGACCCATTCTCTTCAGCTTGACATCTCCATCCAGGTCCTGATGCCATGCATCTTATGGAAGTGACGTCAGACCCCGTCAAAACGCTCTCAAAGAGTTCTTGCATTTTTTTAAATCGACTTCTACCATTTTTAACATCTTTTTGAAAATCTTTAACCATTTTTAACGACTTTTAACGATTCTTTCTTTATGGCACAACTCACTTCTCATCCTGGATGCTCCAACTGTTCCGCCTTGAATGCCAGAATAAGAAGACAGAATTCACAAGCTCTACCAGATATATGAAGCCGTGAAGCTGATGGACATCATCGTCTTTGGTACTATTAGGCCCAATGGACCCACACCTCAAGTGTCCAACATTTTCACAGTTTTCCCTGTCAATGGAATCGCCGATTCAGAATCTCCACCGGGACAGGCGTCTTCACCGCTGCCGCAGGTCTCTCCTTGTGTGGGACAGGGGTTTCAGTAGAGCAACGTTCACACTGGGACAACGCCTCTTTCACGGCCAAATGTCTCTCCAGTCTCCCACGCCTCGGATCCTCTTTGTGGTGTTTGTGATGACACCTGGATTCAACTTGGAGCAAGACCAAAGGTGAGCTCTACTCCATCTCAGAGTGCCTGGACTGTGGTTGCTCCCTGTGGTTGGGGACAGCAGAGTCCACATCGTAACATAAAACTAGAGAATAAGTTCAGCATCTTCAGTCTGTGGGATTTCCCTCCCCTGCCCACAGTGGGTGAATCCCAGCCTCTTCTTTCACTTCCTCCATCACCCTGTGGCCTGAGGCAACCTTCAGCACAACCACCACAAGTACACGCAGACTGTTTCAAGAGGCGTGGCACCACTCTGGAGTTCATGCCAGCACCTGGACGAAGAGGTACAGCTGTGGATCCACTCTCTGCCACTGCTCATCTTCACCGCAGCTGTCACTGCCCACCCCGGACCAGAGGGTCCGGGCCCTCTAGACCAGAGACACACAAGGAAACTATCACCTCCATCATTCACGCCCCCTGCTTCCCCCAACTACAGTTGTAGTTGGGGACTCAGTTATTAGAAATGTGCTCTTTTTTTTAACTCCATCACACACTCCTTTCCAGGTACCACAGTTCCGGTTATCCTAGAGAAACTTCCGGGGCTGCTGCACTCATTTCCATCCTCAATAAAGAGATTGATTCTACATGTGGGTTTTAATGACGCCTCTCGTGGACAATCTGAACTGACCAAAAAGGATTTTAAGGAACTTTTTAACTTTTTGAATTGATGTGGTTTGTCTATTGTTATTATTATCTATTTATCTATTATTATTGTTGTTGTTTGTCTATTACTCCCCTCACTGAACCGTGGAGTGTAGCATTTCAGTAAGCTTTTCTTATGTTCAACACCTGGCTCCAGTGAGCCTGCGTGGTAGTTTCGTTGACAATTTTAAGCTGATCTGGAACAGATTGTCTTTTTACAGGGCTGATGGTCATCACCCAAACAAGTTGGGCAGCTATGTTTTAGCTGCCAACATTCATTATTGCCAACATCATGCAGGTCGGTATCGGAACCCGATACTGGATTGGATCGGCCCCATTCCTATTTTTAACGTCCCTGGTTTTATGCAAAGGGAGACATTAGTGCAAACTGTGAGGAAACGTTATTTAACACCAGAAGTGGCTGCAAATTTTATTGAGATCTGTTACGAGACTCCTTGAGTTATTTTACCTGTTTCCTGTGATTTTAGCCTTCATAGTTTTAACAGAAAACTTAAGACAAGCCTGGAATTAGTAGCTCTACTAAAGGCTAAAAAACGTAAAAACTAAGCCCACCATCCCATGGAGAAATGAGGAAATTAGACAACTTAAGCAAAATTACAGGAAAACTGAAAGGAAATGGAGGAAAAACAAACTGTTAATAAATTATCAAATTCTGCAAGGACAACTCAAAATATATAACACCAAGGTTAAACAGAGAAGAAACAATTACTTTGGGAAAGTAATTACTGAAAATAAAAATAATGCCAGAGTCCTATTCTCTACCATTGATAGTCTAATTAATCCTGATTTTAATAAACATAAACTTTCTATGAATGGCCTTTTATGCAAAGAATTTGAAGACCACTTCAGGAGCAAAACTGACAATATTAGAACCAACATTTTACTTGGCCAAAAAAGGGTTTTTAGTGAAATTAAAGGTATGCTTTTACCCCAGAGAAAACTGGACAGTTTTGTCCTGGTTGATGCTAAGATGCTTGGTAGAGTCTTCTCCCAAGTCAATCTCACCATCTGCCTTTTAGATCTGATTCCCACTCCGCTTTTAAAAACTTTTTATGAATTCTTTGAGAATGAGCTTTTAAATATTGTGAATTGCTCTCTTCAGACAGGTGTCTTTCCTTCGGCCTTTAAAACAGCTGTGGTGAGGCCCCTTCTGAAGAAAAGCAATCTGAATCCTGATGTTTTTAACAACTATAGACCAGTATCCAACTTACCATTTTTAAGCAAAAGTTTAGAGAAACTTGCTTTTATTCAGTTAAATGATTAATGATTGTTTTTATTCAGTTAAATTATTTTTAAATCAAAAATTGTGTCTGTGAGAGATTTAAATCTGCCTTCAGGATAAACCACAGTGCAGAGACAGCCTTATTAAAAACCATCAATGATTTTAGGTGCAACATGGACTCGCACAAGATTTTAGTCCTGGTTCTACTGGATCTAAGTCCAGCTTTGATACAGTAGACCACCTAATCCTTATAAATAGACTTAGGTTCCTGGTTGGCCTCTCTGGCACTGTTCTTAACTGGATACAAGTATGGATATATGCTCCTCAGGGATCCATAAAATCAAATGTGGTGTGCCCCAAGGCTCAATTTTAGGACCAATTCTTTCTAATTTATATATGCTTCCACATGTCATTAGGAAACATGGCATTAATTTTCACAGTTATGCCAATGACACAGCTATACATCGCCATTTCCCCTGAAGACACAAAACCATTTGATGATCTTTTTAATTGTATTTTAGACATTAAATCATGGATGACAGGAAACTTCCTCCAACTCAATCAGGACAAAACTGAAGTTTTAGTTATTGGTCCCAAGGCCAAGAGAGAAAAACACTTGTCAAAATTACATGCAATATCTTTGAAGACATCCTATCAAATAAAGAACTTGGGCATCATTCTTGACTCTGAGCTTAGTTTTATTTCACATGTTAAGAATGTGGTTAAAACAGGTTTTTATCACTTGAAGAATATAACCAGAGTCCACGAGTTTCTCTCTTGGGCCAACAGGGAGATGCGTGCTTTTATCACAAGTTGCATTGATTACTGTAATCCCTTACTTTCTGGTCTTCCCAACAAAACCATTTCACATCTTCAGCTTCTTCAGAACTCAGCTGCCCGTGTGCTGACAAAGACCAGAAAGTGGGCTCACATTACCTCCGTTTTAAAATTACTACATTGGTTCCCTGTTAAGGATCGATTTTAAGATACTTCTTATGGTTTTTAAAAGCCTTAATGGTCTTGCGCTATTTTATCTTACTGATTTTCTTTCACCTTACAAACCCTCGCGGACCCTCAGGTCCTCCGGCACTGGCCTTCTTAAAATTCCTATTGTTAATACTAGAACCCATGGTGAGACTGCCTTCCAATACTACACTCCTCGTTTATGGAACAGCCTGCTGGAGAACCTGGGAGCTGCAGAGACTGTTAATGTTTTTAAAAGCAGGCTCAAGACTTTTAACTAATGTTTGTTTCAACAGTGTTTTAGATTTTCTGTCTTAAAATTTCATTTTAGCTGTTTTTAACACATTTTATTGTCATTTATTGCAGATATTCTATTTATTTATTTGCCTTTCCTATTATGATTTATTAAAAAGTGATTTTTATTTCTACCTTATATACATTTTTTATTTTTACTTTTATTTTTTTCTACACTTTTTAACTCCAGTGTTGTCTCGATTGGAGCCCTCTGGATTAGAGGTGCTGTTGACTCCGGCTGCTATTGTGATGGCCCAAGGTCCACTCATCCCTGGGTTGTGGTGGGCTCCATACATCCACCCAACAATGGTGGTGTTTGGAAGTCTATCACACCCGGGGGTGGACTGTGGCCCCTACTATGCAGTCTGGCTCCGGGGTTTCACAGCCACCTCCTGATGCAGACAGCTGCCTGTGGTAGTGGGATTATGTTCCCTCACTGGTTCTTCTGCGCCCAATAATGTTTTACATGTTATTTATTTTAACCTTTGATTGTGTTTTACCATTGACAGCGATCAAGGTTGGTCTGGGGGGTGGTGGTGGTGGTTTTGTTTTTACTGTTAAATCACTTTGTGCTACATTTTATTGTGTGAAAAGTGCTTTACAAATAAAGTTTCATTGATTGATTGATTGAAGTGCTTCTTGAAGTCTTGATTGAAGTCTTCCCTGTTTTCTTGTGGGGCGTCCATGTTTATGACTGCCTTGTGATATTGGTTGGTGGTTTTTTCAGGATATGGAACAGTCAACCCCATCTCTTTCTCTAAATCTCTTCCTCCACAGGATGCTACTTTGTCTGAAGCCACAGGTTGGTGTTACTAATGGTCTCTGGCCAGTGGATTGAAAGGATCCACTGGAGCCACTGGCTGATGAATATCTGGATCTTTTTCATCATAACGTTTGTGAATATCCTTCTTCACCGCATTAAGAATGTAAGTTCCATAACAATCTATGAGAAAGGTCCACATAATTTCACCTGAAAGACTTAATGAACCTCAACAACTTATATCTACCCTAAGCCATGAGCAGATTTTTTTCATTGTCCTAAAGAAGAAAAAACTCTTTGTTCCTCTTTGTTTGTGTGTCAAACACAGCTTTTAAAGACATTATTTTTGTTATTGTGCAAGATCTTAGAGAGCAAAACGATGCCTGAGGAATGGAGGAAAAGTGTGATGGTGCTAATCTTTAAGGAAAAGGGAGATGTGCAGAGTTGTGGCAAATACAGGAGAATAAAGTTGATGTCCCATACAACGAAGCTGTGGGAAGGAGTCATAGAAACTAGGTTAAGTACAGAAGTGAGTATTTGTGAGCAGCAGTATGGTTTCATGCTGAGAAACAGTGCTACAGATGCAGTATATGCTTTGAGGATCTTGATAGTGAAGTACAAGGAAAGCCAGAGAGAGCTTCATTGTGTCTTTGTAGAGCTAGAAAAAGCTTATGACAGGGTGCCTAGAGAGGAACTGTGGTACAGTATGAGGAAGTCTGGAGTGGTTGAGAAGTATGTTAGAGTGGTGCAGGACATGTATGAGAGCTGTAAGACAGTGGTGAGGTGTGCCATAGTTGTAACAGAGGAGTTCAAGGTCGATGTGGGACTGCACCCAGGATCAATCATGACCCCCTTCTTGTTTGCTATGGTGATGGACAGACTGACAGATAAGGTTAGACAGGAATCTTCATGAACCACGTTGTTTGCAGATGACATTGTGATCTATAATAAGACCAGGGAGCAGGTGGAGGGAAATTTGGAGAGGTGAAAGTATGCTCTGGAAAGAAGAGTGCTGAAGGTTAGCCACACCAAGACAGAGTACTTGTGTGTGAATGAGAGGGATGCAAGTGGAACGGTGAGGTTACAGCATGAGGAGATAAAGAAAGTGGAGGATTTTGGTCAAGAGCAATGGCGAACATAGGAAAGAGGTGAAGAAACATGTGCAAGCAGGTTTGAATGGGTGGAGAAAAGTGTCAGGGGTGATGTGTGATAAAAGGGTGTCAGCAAAAATGAAAGGAAAGGTGTACAAGACAGTGGTGAGACCAGCAGTGGTGTATGGTTTGGAGACAGTCGCACTGAGGAGGAGACAGGAAGAAGAGCTAGAGTTAGCAGACATGAAAATGTTGAGGTTCTCTTTGGGAGTAACAAGGATGGATAGGAACAGCAATGAATACCTTACCAAGATGGCCAATGTTAGATGTTTTGGGAAAAAAAGTCAGAGAGGCCAGACTCAGATGTTTGAACATATACAGGGGAGGGATAGTGAATATATTGGGAAAAGGATGTTAAGGTGGGAACTGCCAGGCAGGAGGCCTAGAGGAAGACCAAAGAGGAAATATATGGATGTAGTGAAGGAAGACATGAGGGTGGTTGGTGTGAGAAAGGAGGAGGCAGAGGATGGGGATAGATGAAGACAGATTACTTGCTGTGATGACCCATGAAAGGAAAAGAAGAAGAATCTTTGTCCTGCACTATTGAGCCACCCAAATCCCTCATTAAGGCAATTACTTTTATGATAGCAGCCTTAATCATGACCTTTTATGACATGACATCCTTTATAACAGTGATCATGATGCATTTGCAAGTATACAGGCTTAACTGTGCTTTCAGAAATCAATAACATGAAGACAATGCCTTCCTAAGTTTGTGACTTCCTGAAATAATAAAACCCAATCAGTGCAAAAAAAAAAATTGCCATTATGTTAAAAAATACATACTAAGGAGAACGTACTCTCATATCAAAGCAATCGTACTCATGTGCGACTGAGTAAAATTTAACTTATTTAAGGACATAGCAACACAGGTAATTTAGTGAGAGGGTAGCTTTCCAAGAAGTCAATAGCAAGCATTCTATTAAATAGTGGCAATGATGAGGAGAGTAGTCCAAAGGGGAAAAAGCCACGCTGAAATACTGCATTGCTTAGAGGATTGCACTGGAATCTGCAGTATAATATGGACAGGCAGAAAAATAGCAGCCCAAGTCTGTAGAGTGGAACCAGAGGATTCAGAGATCAAATAGATAAGCCACTTCAGACCTTTCCATTTCAGTGCATTATTGAGCTCACAACTCAAAATTCTGTCTTCGAACATCATCCCTTCCTCATTTGATCTCTGTTACTCATGGTTAGACTACAAAGATAGACTTTGTTCAAAGACTGTGACCCAAGCTGAAGCTTCATTAAATTCCTAATTATTCAATTGACCCACCAGCATGTGATCAGTGGCAATGAGCCATGAACTGGATGTTTTATTAAAACCTGTAATCTTAAATTCTATAAGCAATGTCAGCTCAAATGTGTTGTTGTCAACTCCTGCATAAAGATAATTAGAACAGGAACAGAGTGCACAACTTATTAAAGATCACACTAAACACCAACTCCTCTTGCTTGCACACTGAGTAAATTCCAGCCATTATGTCACTAATACACAGATATACTAAAGACTGGTAGTAAAATGCAGATATAGATAATACTATTTCTGACAAAGATCCAGCGTAAACTGGGAGAAATTAATCCATCAGCACATCATCCATGAATACTTTACCCTTTGTTCAATTCATCTCAAGCCACAAACAGCACACAAACTACATCATAATGGATATCATGGCACAGAAGGAGGAAAAACTTCACTAGATATTTGCTCATCTTTGAGATCTTCATCATGGATCCTATTTCCACTCAGTGTCTTAATGTGGTGGCACATGCCTTGAGGATGTCCACAAGCTACACAAAGAAAAACCACAAAACAAAATCTCAGCACATGCCTTCACAGCATAGACTCCAGTTTGATTTTACTTCATCCTTTCACAGCAGAGATAATGTGCAGAATCCCTTAAGAAGGCAAGAGTATTGTCAAAAGAAAATGCTGAATTCTTTCACAAGTTATTATATATTAGACATTTAAAAATCTACTTGGTTTTATAAACAAAGTTAAAATAAGGTCTACCAGGATTTCTATGATATATGTTTACAGCTACCTCTGGCATTTTCACAGTGTTTCTTCTGCTTATTGAACTAAGGCTACTGCAAAGGAACAGTCTTGCAGGTCCTGTTCAGGAGTATTAGCCAGATGTTTCAATCAAACTTGCACCAGAACAACATGGTGGCCATCACTTTGAAATCATGCTGCTAATTATCTCACCTTATTAAAGACTATTCTCCTACTAAAGTCCAATGAATGGCACATTTTACCTGCATCATCACTAGTAATCACTTCCCCATCAAACTGGAGGTGAACAGATTGCAAGGATTTACCCTGCACCCAACTTGTGATAAGTTTACAAGCAAGTCAACACTGTGTTCTCGTTTGCCTTTCTGAACTTGAACTCATCAAATGAATGGCAATAATGGACAGACTTTCTAACACACTTGCAGTTTTTTCTGAAGTATTTCTAGTCTTTAAACACACATTTGGCTATACTAAATTATTGATAAGGTGGATATGCATGCCAGTTATGGCAGGTAAAAATGAAAACAATGTATTCCATTGCACTGCCTTAGAAAATGCAATAAACGGCCTTGAATTAATATATAAAGTCTTAACCTTATTTCTAATTCTTCATTTAAGCAGTCTGTAGAATAGCTAAGATATCTCGGATATCATTATTCATTATTTATTTTTAATTTGTTAACTCTGTAATCTGAAGCTTTATTGTTAGATTTCCCCCAATTAGCTTGGAAGACACAAATCATATACTTCACAAGGTTCAGCAGTCTGCCTGTCTTTACAACGTTGGGTGTCCAATAATATCTCAAGCCCCTCACTGAGTCGGAACAGATGGAACCAAATGAAATGGGTGGGAATGAAGGAAACACATTTAAATTGTCCGGAGAGACAGGACTGCGTCAAAGGCAACGTGTACTGGAAGACATGTTCAACATATGTGCTGCTATTTTAGTGGATTCCAGACCTGCATCTGTCATGATATACAAAGCCAAATATTGCACAAGCTGAGAACAATTTCACAGGGATGGTTTTACTTGACTGAAGATTTGAGACCAAGAAGTCATCAAATCCCCATAATCAGTGCTTTGCAAATCACATGAAATTCAAATTATCTGAGACATTAGTGATTATAACCAAGCAGCAGCTACAAATAATAACTGGTATTTACTACACCAAAATATATTCAAAGTAAATGGGACAGCTATAAGACAAATGAAAATAGTTATGTGTCAATAAAATGTTGACTGCATCTTTCAAAGAACTTTTAAAGAATTCGGATTTCATTTGCATTAAGCTGAATGAGTCAGCTCAGACTTTTACCGCCATTTATTTTTGAATGGCAGAAAGATACAAAATTATTCCTCAAATGGTTTGTCTTCAAAAATGTAAAGGATTTTTTGTGCATATATTTTTGTTTGTTTGTTTTCATATTGGCAATCCTCCCCCCCCACCCCCCTCAAAAAACAAGTAAATGCAACTGAGTTAATTATGTAGGTAATTTAACACTAAGATGAAAGCAGTTCTTTAAAACCAATAAAATATATTAGTTTTAATGTAAACGTATCACTTTTTGGATAGTTGTGCAACAAATTCCTGTCAGAACATCATTCTAATCATCATTCATGAAGGGAATATAAATATTTGCAGCCAGCCTAGTTAAATATAGATTGTTCCATCGCTGTTTTCCAAAAAACATGTTCTGTGATAATATAGTGTTTTCCCGATCATAAAATTTAATTTTCCTTTTAATGCACATTTTAATAATCAAAAAGTACAAATCTCTTTATGTACTCATATTAACTTTAGTTTAAATTACTTGTCAAAAAGGTGTGGTCTACATTCACTGTTTAAAGCTTTGAATGTTTTACTCCATAACCAAAATAAAACATAAAGATGTGGATAACTGAAACTCTTTGAGTGAAAGGCTATAAAAAGTCTTTAAAATGCTTCCAGATTTACAATATGATGCAATGTAATGTTCTTTACACAAAAACATCTAATACTTAATATGGAGTGATGTGGCAAAATATGATAGCATTTCACTCACAAAATTAGGTCAATTTTTTCTAACTTTGTCATCTTTTTTTTTTTAATATTAACTCAGTGTTTGACATAGGTAATAGACAGTTATTTAAGGTTTTTTACTTTGGCTATCGAGGACCAGAATTGCCCAGCCCTGGTGTAAGACCACAAGAAGTAGTGAAGCAATTTTTCAATGTAAGTGAAAAAAATTGCCTTCCTAATGGTAGAAAAAAAAAAAAAAAGAAATCTTCAGGAGCACAGCTGGGCCAATAGGAGCGTCCAATTCAAGTGCTTGGATTAGTTTGGAAACTTAGAAAACTCCTTTCGATGGTAAAGGCAAAAAAAATGACAACAATAATAAAGCATTCATTCAAAAGCCTTAAGAAATTGAGTGGACATATACATACATAAACACACACAAACACATACACACACACACACACACACAAGCATGAGCAATGAGAGAGTCTAGGGATGTGACGACATCCATTTGATGAGATCAGAATAGGGTGGAGCCTCAGAACACTAAAGAGCTTTCTGACATCATCACATTCGTTGCTTATTACATCATTTGCAACATTTATTCAGTTTACTTTTGATAACAGTTGGAGTCAGATAGTTTGTTTAAAAGGAGAAAACTTTTAGAGGCATTTTTGAAGATGAATTCCAGAATGGTGTATGAACTGAAGAATGTGTTGAAGTGTGTTACCAGGGCAACACTCCTTTCAAAACCTGACAGAGTAAGTGACTTTCAAAGGCAGTATTTTTCACAGCTGGCTGAATTTATGAAAACACAACCTGAAGATGACACCAACGATATGGCCATCGATTTCCAGGAGTATTGGGAACGTGAGTTCTTCAGACAGATGGTCAGCATGACAGGAACTACAGTATTAGTTCCTCAGAAAGAAGAGATACAGAAAGGTTTAAATGTCTTATATCCTGGCTCATCTACTAAAAATAAAGAGGCAAAAATGAGAGAGAAAATGTCTGCTAAACATCCTAAACAGTCAACACCACCCCCAGATGTAAGAAAACAGGTTAAGAAGAGTCGCCCCTCATCTGCCCACTCCACTGACAAAGAAAAAGTTACTGTGAAAAAAACCCCAGTATCAAAGATTCCTGTTCGTACAAAGGGCAAAACAACTGATAAAGTAATTTCTTTGGAGGAGAAAAACAAAATACAAGTAAACAAAAACAACAGAAAAATAGTTTCAGGGTCAAGTCAAGACAAAATTAAGCGGGTGACACAAGGCACTGGAACAAAAACACCAGCTTCGGCGGCAAAGGACAAATTCAAAAAGTCTACAGAAGTCAGTTCCCCAGGGCCCAGAGAGAATAGACTAAAACCTAAACCAGGCATGACACAGGTTCGTAGAACATCACTGAATCTAGTTGAGAAGACCATAAATCAACAGGCTGAGAAGAAAACCAGTCAACCAGTCAAGTTTCCCAGTGACACCAAACGACAGGGGATTCGACGTTTAAAACCAGAAAAAGTGATTCCACGTGAACAAATGAAAATTAAACAGGAATATGGCAGGACTACAGCCAACCGCGCTACAGGACCTATGAAGACTGAGCAAAAACCCAAACCACCCTGTGAACCAAAACCAAAAACCATGAGTAAAACTGAAGAAAAGAGCATGAGTGAAATAGACAAAGCCAAAAGACAGAGAGTTCTGTGGATAGAGCGAGAGAGAGTGAAGCCAATATTAGGGAGGATGACTGGTGGTAAAAATCATATTCCACAATCATCTGTCCATTTAGCAGATCGTGCTCATGTAACGAAGTACCACCGGATAAAGATTACTCCAAAATTTACAGGTAACTGTCCTATCCATCATTCAAAATAAAACACATTTGAAGACAGAGGCTTGAAAATTGAATCTAAAATGGAGGCATTGGGGTGGTATATATGGTAACAAGCACAGTTGGTTCAACAATCCCATCAATGATTCCACAATAACCAGATGACTCAACATACCTAATGCTGGCGTTCATAAAAGTGTTCACCAACCTTGGCCAGAGTTGTGGGTGACAACTCCTGCCAAGGCTTCTTTTACTTAGGTATGTATGTATGTATGTATGTATGTATGTATGTATGTATGTATGATGTATGATGTATGTATATACATTCATTATTATTGTCAATATTTTGTGTGGTTGTCTCCAGGTACTCTGGTTTCCTTCCAAAAAATAGATTTTAAGGTGAAATAATTAATCTAAATTGACCACATGTATAGGTATGGTTTTTGTTTCTACATGGACCTGTGACTAACAACCTGTCCAGAGAACAGACCTACTTTTCACTCGAAAAAAGTGGCTTATCAATGTCCACTTCTTTCCATTCAGGGAAAAATTGGATATCGATAGATGGAGGGCATACTAGAGCATACCAGTCATTAAAACACAGAAATGGAAACAAAGTGGGAAAATGTAGTCATATAAATATTCAACATAATCATTTGATTGAAAAAATATGCCCCTTTCAAGTAAAAGATTAAAAATTAATTCAATCAAAAATATTTTTTTTGTGTGTGTTTGTATGTATATCTCATTATGTGTGACTTATATCAACTATGTTCTATGTTCTTTTTTCAAAATCCTTGTAGTAGATGTAATTTACTATAAAACATTTGTGTCCATTGATTTATGGGTTTTGGTGTTTTTCACACCAACCCACACAACATTAGAAATCAAGGATTGTCAGTATGACACACAGGTTTTCTCAGTATTGATGTTCAACATTAATCTGTAAAAGATACTTTATGTGCTCCATTATTATGTCTGAGTTACATAAAGTAGGGAAACAAAAGGAAACTGCACTGCAAGCTAGACTGCTGCAGAAAGAGAACAGGCACTTTGTAGTTCATGGGTGCTATACCGAACTATAGCTCTGGCGTAACTATACATTCATTTGCAGGTTTGACTAATTTAATCGAAAATATTATGTTTAATGATTTTATTGAAAAAAGATGTTGTCACTTGGAAACAAAAAAAACTAAATTAAATTATATTTAATTATAACTTATATATAATTATATTACATTGTACACAATTGCAGATTATTATTATTATGTAATCATTACATTAATTATATATTACATTTAATTATATTTTGAAATCATGAATTCATGTTTTGTGTTGATTTCAATAGCTGTCACATATACTATTTTTAATCCGTCCCTGCTGGTTCTTTTGTTAGTACTTCCTGAACATTATGAGACAAAAATTTTACAGCAGACTGCAACTGGTGTACATATTCTGTAAACTCCTCCCTTTGCAAGTCCAAACTGGGCTCGCAACCACCACTCAGCTGAGCAGTGAAAGGACAGAGCATTTTTCTCCCTGTCAATAGTTCATGTGGGGTCAAGCCCAGTTCAGCATGTGGTGATGACCTTAAAGTGAACATCACCAAAGGCAAGGCATCCAGCCATTTCAAGTATGACAGTACTTCAGTATGACAGTATAACAGATCTGTCTCCATTGGTTACAATATTTGTGTTTTGTGTACCATTCTACACATTAGAAAGCAATGTTTATCAGCATGACACACACATTTGGTATTTTTGACAAGAGGTCAATGGAAATTAAGTTGCTTTTGGAGTTGGCTACCCTGTGGTCAGTCCAGTAACTACAGCTTTGTTGAGTTGTTGCAGGTGATGATGACAATAACTACCCTTGTTATTATTGTTGATACTTGTACTAATTATAATATCAATAATAATGATAGGATTAAAATTATTATTGGCCCTAGGGCTGTTGTTGCTGTTCTGTCTCTTTTGTCACCATTATTATTATTATTATATGTGCTTTATTTGCAGGTATACATACTGCTCCTTCTCCATATATACAGTATATTGTGGCTTACACAGGGGTGTTCCTACCCAGCATGCTCTGCTGCACATCAGTGTTGTTAATAGTTTCCTGTGAGTGGATATATTGAGTTGATATTTCTTACAAATAATTGGTTCTTGTGTTTCAGTTCATTCTGTGCATTGAAT
>JAOWBL010000016.1:4120176-4134205 GCA_028564865.1 Zenarchopterus dispar
TGTCTGCTTTCCGGATACAAACTGGGAGCTGGTTCCACAGGAGAGGGGCCTGATAGCTAAAGGCTCTGCCTCCCATTTTACTTTAAAAAACTTTAGGAACCACAAGTAGCTCTGCACTCTGAGAGCGAAGAGCTCTCAGGGCCTGCTACAGTATAAGCATTTTTAACTGCCTCTAGGCAACAGCCAAGTCAGCAGCTCTCAATCACTGTGCTAGCATTGGTGACACCGTGAGCTACATGTTATTGCTGACTAAATTTAAAAAAAAAAAAGGTTTTTAAATCCTTTGCATTTGTGATGCGAGAAGCATTTGTAGACACATTTGTCGAAAATACCTCGAATGTCTTAAATACAGGTGAAGGAAGGAGAGAAAAAATCACGAGCTTCCACTAGCTTGTGGAAACAGGACGGGCTGTTTATGTGCATTCGTCAACTAAGAATTTGAGAATTTTGCATTTATTTGTTATTTGACAAAAAACAATACACTCAGTCACCACCAACCTAAAGTTTTTGCCAAGGAATTGATTAAAAATGTCAACATGCTTAAGCAGGAAAGGCTCCGTTTACTGGTGGGACATACAGATCTAATTCATCTACTAATGTAGTGAGCCAAAGGATGAGACCTCAGATACAAGAGGCTGAGATGAGTTTCCTCCACAGGGCATCTGTTTAGGATGCCTCCTGGATGTGTACCTGGGAACGTGTTTTGGGTATGTCTGACCGGCAGGAGGCCCCAGGGCAGACCCAGAACACACTAGAAAGATTAGATCTCTCAGCTGGCCTCAGAATACCCTGATAGACACTAGGAGGCAGTGAGGCTCGGAGGTAAACCAGCGACATTTAAGCCATATCCCATCTTTAAAAGTAATCAAATATCACTTGAGTACTTACTTCCATATTTGTGTGTTTAGTTTTTTTTTTTGGAAATGTGGATTAGGTGAAAGATTTAAAAAAATCTCTCTGGATAAATTCATCTTCTTTTTGGGGTCTTTTTGAGAGAATTGTTTGGGATTCCTTTTAACTGGTCATTGCAATCGATTTCCTCACACCATCTGGCCATCAAATGTTGGCTAGGATGGGGGGCGAGGAGGATTGTGGTTAGATTTGAATGATGGCTAAAGCGACAGCAGTGCATTTTGATTTAAAACTTATTTTTCTATTGTTACCAATATACCTTGAAACAGCATTCTTCTGGCCTTTGGAATGGAGGATGTTTGTTTTTGATGTTTATTTTCAGTTCATGAACACAATTTGTTGCAGTCTTATGCAGATGAATAAACCCAAAAGCTTTTGGAGACAGTGACGTAGTTACAATGATTAGCTTCATGGTTTTGCGTTTCTGGGTCACTACGTATCCGTCCGTGATTTTGGTGATATGACCACTAACAGGAAAACATTAACACATCAGTGATGTAAACAACAACTTAGTCAGAACATTAAGCACTGCTGACTTTGTTGTTATTTGTATGAGCTGTTTTAATGCCAAAGTCTGCATTTAATAGAATTGTAATTGCTTGCATGCAAAGAAAGAAAGCCACTGTGAAGGCAATCTCCAACAAAAGTTATTTCTAGAGGAGTTTTTAGCTCTCTGTTTACTGTGGATGTCCCTGGTGAGCAAGGGTGGATGTAACATACCATCATATATGTTTATGGTGGAGATCTTTTGAGCGATGGAGATGAAATGCAAATGTGCATGTAAGTCAGTTAAAAATGTTTAAAAATGAAAACAGACTAAAAGTAGATATAACTGAAGTTTGAACTTCTATATGTTTAAAACAGAGGACTGGACCATATTTCTGGAGAGTTTAGGAATTAAAAGCAGGGCCTCTCTTCATTCAAAATACACCATAAATACATTTGTTAAAGTTAGTTACAGATGTTGCTCATAGCCTTTAATCAATTTACCAAACCGTCTGTATGAGTAGTAATGCATGGACTACTGGTCTTTTATGATGCACTTTTCTGATTAAGCATAAAAGTCCCGTAATGGCCTCATATATTTGACAACTGCAGCCATCCTCATGCTGTAGGTGGTACTATAGACTCCTGAACAGGCTTCATTGCCTCAAATGCCCTCCTGGACAAATCAGAGCAACTCTGAGAGAAAAAGACTCTTGCACATGGTCAGTGCCTGGAAAAAAAACAAATAAGAATTAAATTTACCTTGTACAAGGTGCCTTTTATGTCACTCAGGTCGGAAACAGCAGAATGCAGACAGGTACTCTTGGTAGAGACTGAGGACTTGCTCAGAGATCACTGGGTGTGTAGTTGGCCTGGATGGAAATGGGAGTGGACAGAATCATTACACAGCATTTTTACTGCTCACACATTTTCAGTTCTGCTATCCACCCGCCCCCTCAAGGACGAAATGAAGCATTGAACCCCATCTCCACTGCAGACTCCAAACTGGTACTAAGATCAGTGGCTGTCAATATCTATTAAATATATTAACTGCACTGGAATATGTGTGTGTGTGTGTGTGTGTGCGTTTATCTTTTTTTTTTCCCTTACTAATGCAACAAATACAGTTGCAACATATTTGTAAAAAAAAAAAAAATCTTTGAAAGCATTTTGTCATGCAAATAATGTTATTTACTTATGTCAGGTTACTGAGAACATTTGTCATAAGGGACTTCATTAGGAAAAGCCCAAAATAAAGCTGTTAAACAGGAAGCTTGGGACATTATGTCTAAGTTGTTACTTTTTGTAGGTCATTGCTAAATTGCCATGAGCTCCAGAAAACACAACTCCATTAACCTCTAATGCATTGAAGTCGTGACAGTATTCAGTTTGTGCAAAATGATGCAAATAAACCCAAAATAATATGCAGGTAGAATGACTTACTCAAGGACTCTCGTACAAATGCTGTTTGCTAATTTTCACAGTCGTTGTTGCCTTAAATAGTGCCGAGCTCTTTAGAGATACCTGACCAGGCCTATGCCGGGATTACATCATTATCCTTGACAGTTATTGATGTCCTCCCCTGGAAATGTTTTTAGAGATTTTTAGATAAAACAGCAAAAGGGCAACATCCATTAACACGAAGCCAAAGGGACCTGATAATGAAAGACCTGATAGTGGAGCCAGTGGGCTGAAAGGAGATGCATTACTCCTCTTTTTTTAATAGTTAACAGAATTTCCTGAGGTATTAATAAGAAGTCTGCAACATATTTTAGTCCAGATACTGCAAAGATGCCATAAAAAAAAGCCCATTAGCTCTGTCATTTTCTCTCTTCATATCAGCTAGTTTAAGAGGTACACCCCTCCATTTTTGAGGTGTGTTCCTCTTTTAAAATTGTTTTTACAGCTATGTGCAGCTTTTTTTTTTTTTTTGATAAGTGCTGCAAATAGTGCAAGATGTGAAATTAGATGTAGTTCAATATGTGAGAGCTAGACAAATTAGTTCAATCTGGCTCTGTGATTTCATGGCGCTCTGCTAATCCAACCCCCTCGGCTGATTTTCATACGGAAATTGCTCCATAACAAAGTGAGAAGGTTATGTAAACTCAGACTTTTGAGATGGTTGTCAGACACCTAAACATAACCACAATTTTTCTCCGTAATATACGCCCTTTAATATGCCTGTGTATAAATAAAATAACGTCAAAAATAGGCTTAACCTGGGATCTAGAGCATGGTAGACTGGCAAAATGTTTATAAAAATGTGGAAATGCCATATTGATGCCTGTGGATGGATGATTATTCGTGACAAAGTGGGTGAAATTGTTTTTTCAACATTTATTACTTCATTCTATGTGTTAGATTTAATCTGTATGTGTTTGATCTTCTTTAATATTACTGTTGCAGCGTTGCTTCATTTACTCTCCCATGAGTTGGCATTATGTTAAAGTTAGTGTCTATGCATTTATGTGGGTTAACAAACAGAGTCATAGATTAGTTTTAATTCTCTTTGTTAAGTTAAAGGTTTAAAAGTTGATTTGTGTCTTTTGGCCCATATTGCAGGCATATTGTGCAATATGGCCTAGTCCATAGGCCATATTTGTGTTTTCTGGAAGGCCTAGTCCAACATTTCTAATCTTTTATGATGCTGATGATGTAAATTTGAAACGTTTTGCTCAAGTATTGTGTACATTAACTTCTTTTAAATAATGATGTAGGTGAGTATTGTCTCTAGTACGTAAACAAGAGATTTTGGTTCGGGAAACATCACGACTTCTGGATTTTCACTTGAAACCGAAGATGAGATTAAAATTACCAAACAAGAAGCCCAAATGTCTTCTTGCTCTGCCTGCTGGCCCGTTCATCTGCCTATTCCTTGCTCTGACACTGTGCTAGGTCTATTACTAATTGGTCCAGAGTGTAAACTTTTGTTAAGGACCTAAAAGACATGAATTGAAGCTGTTTTGAGTTAAAATAGAAAATATGTTTGCAGCAAAATGACCATTAAGCTCAGGGAGCGATGGAAATGCATTAAATAAATTGCTATTTTAAGTTTCTGGCAAAGATCAAAACTGTAGTTGCTCTAAAGTGATTGTGTAGGCAAGGTTTTTACAGGTGAACTAAGCCAAATTGAGCTTTTTATGTGAGCAGAAAGTAGATAAAAAGTACTGTTCATTTAGGCTTTTCCATCTAATTGTTCTCATCTTGTAGTAAGTTGGTACAAATAACTACATTGTTGTGGAAAATGTTGCCAATAAACACAAAGGGAGGAAGGTGCATGGCCTCTGCTTTTCTATGTCTGGATTGGCACTTCTGTTTTAAGACAAAACATGCAACTGTCAGGAGTTTTTCAGTCAGTCACTTCAGACACCAAAACATAAGCTTTCAACCACACTTTTTTTTTTCCTCATATGCCCACTTTAATATAAACTCATTGTCTCAAGAACTGGGAGGTCTCTGGAAACAAATCACACAATTTAACCCCATTTTGTCTGTGACGAATATTTCTCTAATTCTGATTTTGGCGATACGCTCATGAATTTTCTCATTTATTCACTTGATATCATTTGTCAGAATGCAGGAGCATGCATTCAGTGAGAGGGTCCTTGATTTGCATCACTGTCCATCAGAGTAATTAAACCACAAGAGGAGGTAGAACACCTGTCTCATTTCTTGAATAAAAAACAAAGTTCCCTGTGGCATCACTAATGCTCACATGCCAGCAGTCAACACACACAAACAAGGTTAGCAGGCCATCACACTCTCACGCCAATAGCATCACTTAATTTGAGTGAGACTTGACAAGATTTTCTGCTCAAATTCATGAAAAGAACTTGAAAAGCTTGTAAAGATTCACCGCCGATTACCTGAAAGAGGCCATTTCATCATTGCCATTCTTTTTGTGTTTCATTTTGCGTTTCATTTTGCAAGCTCCAAGCCTCAGCGTGTCCACCACCCTTTCTGTAATGTATTAGGCTTACTCCGTGTCTGTCTGGCTCCTTTTTTGGGGTAATTTTTGCTGTGTGAGACAGTCACTAGGGAACCAATTACTTTTCAAAGATTGACTGATTTCATCTATTTTTTATGGGAGCCATGGCATGGAGGGCTTTCCTCGTACCAGAGTCTCCCTCCGGTTCCCCTGAGAATACCCATTCCAAGGCAGTCTTCCTCAGTATCGAGAGTGCCACTTCTCATAGCGCTGAAATAACAAAAGTACTGTGATGCAGAGTGCACAACACTTCACTCAGGCCCAGACATTTATCATCTAGGAACATCTTTTTCATCTTCTGTGTTTGCTATACCATAACTGTTAATGTTTTCTTCTCTTTGAAAAGAAGCATAGGAAAAAAGAGCTTAAATTGTAATGAAGAACCAACTCAGTCAGTTAGAGATCCAGCAATTATCCAAATATTCTCCTTTTCCAGCTGTAAAGCTGCATAGCGGTGCATGATTCTGGCTTTTCTAATTTCATATAGTACATGCAAGCATTAGCTGAGGAATTATCACAATCAAGCTAATTGCTTTCTGGCTCAATAGTTAAACAGTTCAATTAAAACACAGATAAGTGATAATAATGTTAGCTCAGTACTATTGTAGATAATATTCAAATTGCTGTACAGGAGGATATTCCTAACTAGTGGGATGATTGCAGGATTTTCTCCTGCAATCATCCATGCTTGGTATGAAACGCTTAACAGACACAGGAATGAAACACAGCAAAAGCTCCACAGTGCAAACTGGGATCTACTGCCTAGCAAGGGAGAGGAAAGAAACACTTGTCAGCAAAATGTTAATGCTGTTTCTCATTACTGCCATGTAGCTGAAAACAGCACATGAATTAAAGCATCTCCTTCTATTGTCCACGCTTTGCAACTGGAGCGCCATGTTGCAGAGCACAAATGTGAGAGTAATGGAAACTGGGAGGGGGGTATTGAATTATTGGATTGATCCTGGTGGTACCATCGGTGTGCTCAAGGCTCATGTCCCTCTGTCATATATTTCTGCCTCTTTCATCACAACTCCACTATGTGCACCTCATACATGTAAAGCAGCTTTTTGATGGAGAGGGGGGTAAAAAAGGAATATGGGTGTCAGATGGGAAGATGAGTGGAGGTGGTCAAGGAGCCCAGAGAAGAGCAGTGGGATGGAAAGATCTGTTTTCATTCATCTTTATTTATTCAGACAATTTTGAAGGATCACGCATGCTTTTCCCCACAGATGCCCAGCTCAGAGTCGCGTTCGTTTCCATTTACACCTGACAGATGCTGAGTGTTTTCTCTACGTTTACAGACGGAGAAGCTCGCCATAGAAACTGGTGATTTAGTGTTTTGCACAGGGACACAACGAATCAAGGCTGCAAGCAGTTAACAACTGATTTGCTCTGCTAAAGTTTTCCTCTAAGATTTCTGACACAAAGCGTGTTGTCTCAGGTGTGCCGTCTTAGTCATGCGGCAGCGCAGCGAGGAGGTGCCTGGTTCGAATCCCAGCGGGGCCCTTTCTGTGTGGAGTTTGCATGTTCTCCCCATGCTTGCGTGGGCTTTTCTCTGGGTATTCTGGCTTCCTTTCAGGTTAATTGATCATTTTAAATTGCCCCTAGTGGCAACCTGTGCAGTGTGTACCACTGGCTCTTTGTTCAAAGGCAGCTTGGAAAGACTCCAGCAACACACACTATATAATCTGAACGACTTAGTCACCCAGTGACTGTATCTGCTCTCCAAAACTAAAATAAAAAGAGCTACAGCAGATGATGTGCAAAAGGGAATTTATTTGGAAAAAGAACCAAGAGAAGAAGGTGCACAACCTGTTTGTGTGATGATTATTTCAGATCTCCAATGTAAAAACCCAGACGCCCCTGTCTTCCTCATAGTTTTGCTTCCTCATTCGCTGAAGCTCAGAAATAGATTTTTTGACAGCTCCAGATATTTAGTTAGCCAAACATTTGTCCGTCAAAGACAGCTCTGTGACTTGTCAGCAAACCTCTGCGATGCCTCTTTGAGTGGTTCATAAAGCGCGATTGACTGGGTGCCAATTCTTGTCCAACCTGCTTCAGATCACCCCCCCCACACACACACACACAAGCTTGCGACTTGCAACCTGTTGCAATTAATTATATGGTGAGATGGTGGCTTTTAAAATACATAACAGCATGTTTCTTTGACTGATGTAGTTAATCATGATTTCTCAAAGCTGAACTTGAACACTCAGATTATGGAGTTGGGAGTGTAATTCATGAGTGTGTGGATATGGTGACGCCTGCAAGCTTAAGTAGGAAGACCACATGATCAATAAATTGTACTCACATAGGCAAGGTGAGGCACGCTTATTTGTATAATATGGACAAGGCAATTCAGTGCTTCACATATAACGTCAAAGTATGCCAAGAAGATGCAAAAGAAAAAGTGCTTTCAAAACACTGAAAAAATCAGATTAAACAATAAAAACTAATATAGAATAGGCCAGATAAATACACAAAATTAAAGTTTTAGTGGAGTGTGGGGAGTTTTGACTGTTTTGATGAAAAGCAGCACCAACTAGAAAGGTTTTTAACTTCGGTTTAAAACAGCTGAGGGCTTCAGCAGACCTGTAGTTTTCTGGTAGTTTGTTCCACATGTGAGAAACATAAACACCAAACGCTGCCTCTCCATGTATACTTCCGACTCTGGGAACAGAAGGTAGACCCTGAACCTGACGACCTGAGAACTCTGGCTGGTTTGCAACGAACCAGAATATCCTTCATGTGTTAGGGTCCAGGAATATTTTGAAACTGATTCTTTGACAGACAGGAAGTTAGTGTAAAGATCTGAAGACTGGAGCTAATTGATCCACATATACCCCTCTATATGATTTATCTCAATTACACCCTCTCATTGTGTATTTATAGGATAAAAACAGTTCTTATTGCCTTGCCAACTAAGGCATGACTACGAATGATTTAACTACTCAGAAATTTCACCATCACCCAGCATCCACCCATAGCCTTCAAGATTAAGGATCGGGACAGAGGATTAAGTTGTTGCTCATCACTCCAGATATCGTAACAAAGGTTAGCTCAGGAGAGTGGGAAAGCTTGCACCTAAATGCTCAAACTTTTAGAATGATGGTAACGAAACACATTTTCATTATTGTGTGAGCTGAGTCACTGAAGTTCAGTTAAGCCCTGTTGAATGACAGGCACATGATCCAAAGTTCCTTCCCCAGGCTTTGATATGCAGCCACAGAAGAAGATGGTAACAGTAAAGGATGGAGTAACATGAAATAGTTAACATCTCATTTGTAATAGAAAGTGAGACATGCAGCATCCAGAAAATGTAAAACTGCCCAATTCGTCTCTGTGTAAACATGATGGGAGGTACTGCAGATCTACATGGAATGATGAATGGCAAATTCTGTATACATTGGATAGTCTCATCCAGGGAAAACTGCGTGTGGGGTAATGAGCATTGGAGTAGTTAGACTGATGGGGTAAGGGTTTATAGCGGCCTGTACACAGCCAGGGTGTGAGTAAGAGCTTTAGGGTCCAAGGTTGTGGTTGTGGATCACAAAGGAGAAGCTGGATGAAGGGAAGCGCTCTGACTAATGCTGCCAACAAAGGTCAGTGCACCTCTCTGTCTACTTTAATGTGCAAAGGTGTGTAATTGAGACGTTAATGGAGAGGATAATGATCCACTGCGACCCTCACTATCACTGTAGGGCTCCACCACACATCAGCACTCTGAACTGATGTGCCCACCATCTTTGCTGTTACCAGACAGAGAAAAGCGAGACTATTATTACATGCACAGTTAACAGGGCTCAAAGCAAATCCTGGTGGTGTGATTGTAGAGTTATTACTGTTTGCAAGAGTGTAGCTAGCCCAGTCTGTAGTCTGTGCTTTCAGTTCATTAATTAAATTTTATATTTTGTGCTGGATGTTCCTGTCCATTGACACTGCCCTCAGTTTCATGCGCTGGGCTATGAGAATCTGCAAAAAATTCTTAACGAATGAAAGGTAGTGGCCACTATGCAATGTGTGGAAAAATGTAGTATTTTGGAAAAATACCTTTTGTTTTGCTGAGTATTTAAAAAAAAAAAGAAAACCATGTTTTTAAGTTGACATAAAGACATTTTTAAGTTCTAAGAATCAGGAAGCAACGAGAAGCAGCACGCTCTTCTGCCACGCTTCGGAGACCATGATAGGAGGGGAGACATGCCAGACAATGAGGGGCTCTGACAGCCTCGCTCCAGTCAGACTGATTTCATTTCTGACTGGGAGCACTGGCACCTTCTTCCACAACATGAGAGAAGGAAAGTGAGAGGAATGTGCCACACACTGCTTGATTCACCTCATCAGAACCTCCAGAGACCAGCTCCGCATGACGGCATGCTCCTATTTTTAAACATGCCGTCATTCTGATCACTCAGGCGCATGCAGTCCCTCCATCCCTCATTCACCGATGCTGTGAATCGCAGCCCCACCCTGCTAAATACAGCGGGGGGTCTCACCACGCTTGCATTGGAAAACCAACTCACCATGAATATTGAAAAAGCTTTTTAGCATGCAGCGTGCATGTTGCTGGCTGAGCGTAGAGATTTAGAGCGTAGTGAGAAATGCTCTTCATTTTGCTGGTAGAGCAGTTAAAATGACGACACGCACCTGACTGGCTGCCTAAACTGCAAAATCTATAAAATGCTTTTAGAATTACTCAGAGCTGGAAAGATGTGACTTACTGTTTCAGTGTGTCTGGCCAAAAGGCATGACTGCTTGTAGGGTTTGAATCAGTGTGTGAGTGAGGTGACAAAGAGCTGTTTGATGACTTTTGAGAATGAATGTGCAGAAATGTAATAACAGATTTCAGGCTTCAGTTTCCCTCTTAGGGGTGTTTTGTCCAAGTAATTATCTGTTATAGCAGTTACTGCCTTTACATTGCTAAATCCACAGACCAAAATATACAGAAATAATTAAGAAGTTATTTCCAGGATGAGTGCACAAATAGAAGCTAATTTGATTGTTTATCTGGAAATTAAACATTTAGGTAACACTTTTCTTCATATAAATCAATTTCTACATGAAGGGGAAGTTTGCCAAGAAGCGTATATATACAAATTCTTTTCTCTTTCATTTATGCAAATAGTTTGCATGGCTACGGACTTTTGTTTGGGCAGGTTTATTTTGTACGCTAGTGAATAGCCAGTTAAGCATTAAGTGAACAGATTTGAGCGCAAAAACAACAGAGTAGTTTTGGTTTTGCTCTGAAGGCTTGTGGCATTCTGCTCCTTGTTAAAAGCCAGCGGTATGATGTTGGTTTTTAACGGTTTACAATGCAGCTTAACATTGGACATTGAAGTTACAGCAGAACTTTATGCTTCAGAGGAGTCTTGGAAATGTTTGTGCTATTTTTTTTGTGGTAAAAAGAGGAAAGTTGCATCTTCAGAGCTTTATGAGGTGCTTCAAATCTTTATGTCATATATGGTTGCTCGTCTTAAAGTGCTCGATTCTTGCGCTCACTGAACCTCACAAATTGTTCGTGTCGGAGCTGCTGCTGTTTCTTTTGTCAAGTTCATTGAGTTGCAGCACCCAGGGAGGTCTGTGTTGGGTTTGTAAACTCATTCTACCAACCAAATTGGGTAGAAACAGCTTTCTGAAATGATTTTCTTTATTCAAATTCAAGCTTCTCAGAGAAAGCAGAAAAACACATTGTAATTTTTTTTTTGTCTTGGTTCTTCACACGTGGAGACCTGGTGTTCTCTCTGTGACGGGTGTTTAGGAGGTGAGAATAATGTGTGATAGTGCCTACTTTTACAAGTGAACCCTGGCACTCGGCCTGCATCTTTTCTTGTGTTATACCTCATTTTCACACTGGACCTTGTTAGCCGATAGCCCTCAACACCTTTTCTTGTTTTTCACTCATCTAATGACACAGATGGCCTTTAACACAACGCAAGCACTGGATGTCACAGACATCTCAAGGTGAACCTTAGCTTATTTATAGACTTCACATTAGAATACACAATAGACAGCGAGAGGTTATAAGAGAGATTATGTAAAGTGAAGTCACAAAGCTTTTAATAGTCTCATAATTGTGTAATCCAGCTTTGTCTCTGTGTAAAAACTAATACGGGAAAATAGGCTGTGAAATGGCCTAAAAGTTAAATGTGGACACACATGCTGTGGTTAGGAACCACAGGCACAACTGAAAATGTCTGGCAGCAGCTTGTTTGAACTTTTGGAAGTGAAATTTGTTATCGTTTTTACCTGAAAACCTTTATATATGTACCTTGTTTTAGCCAGAATGGTCCATTTATATCTGCTGCAGAAATAAAAGAGAAAGTGTTAAATGCATAATAAAAGGTGGTTAATCAACTTGGTTTTGGTTTAAGAGCCACAAGATCTGGACTAAAGCATCTGAAACAGCAAAGATGGTTTGTTTGTATTTGTATTAAACATCTTTACAACTTTTGCATCCCTGTAATCATCTCATATATTTGTATAGTGCCAGTATTTGGACCTTTATGCCAAACATCCTTGTTTTCTTTTTCTTCTTGCTCGCAGCGTGGAGGGAAGACCATAATCAGCACTGAATATTAAGTTGAATTGAACTGAAGTGAATTGCAAAAACAAATTTGTCAAAAACCTTGAAAGATTTTTTTCAAATTTTTTGTCTGAAAAAATGTGAAAAATTTCTACATCAAAGTCACCAAGTTGGAAACTGTGACTTCAGGAAACGCTAATATTAGGAAAAAGGCAGAGTTTATCCTCCAGCGCCTTCCGCCACAATCTCAGCAAAGATGCTGTACAGACCCTTGGTCGATTTGTGATAAAGAGAGAGAAAACAAATTCATGTGTTGTGCACTGCTTCTTCACAATGAAATAAGGTTTTATCTTTTTTTTTTTTTACTTTCTTCAGATCTTTTTCCCTTGGTGGGCTCAACTCAGTGAAACATTGTGTATATTGATTTGACACAGGTTGTATGTTTGATGCCTTTCCTGACACGACCTTCCCCATTTTTCCAGGTTTGGCATGATGAATGGCTGCGCCAGTGGGGCCAATGTTCCAATCATTTTTGATAAAGGTGTAGTAAATATTAGATTTTTTTGTCATAGTTATTTGCAAGGTCATTGAAAAGCCTCAATTAGAATTAATTTGTGGGAAACACTTTACAATATATTCCCTTTTCCAGTGATTTTGCTCCAGTTTGGACTTTATCACTGTGACCTTGAAGTTTGGCCTTTAATAACCAAATTTGTTACATGTGCCTCACTTATTATGGCAACTCAAAATAGCTTCATCAAAAAAGAGTTTGTGCTGAATTTTTTTTTCTGTGTTGCTCCAATGTCATTGCTGTTACCCGCTGATTTTGTGGAGAAAAAGTAAGTCATGTGACCAGTGATGAAATACGCCATAAATGAAGATGCGTAAGTACTGGAATAGCTTTTTCAACCCAGGATTAGTTGTTCTGCATTTGGCTGGTTTGATTTTTGAATCCAGTTTAAAAACATACATTTTGACAAGTTTGGATGTAAAAACAATAAAATCATTCTGAATTCAACTCGAGTTCAACAAAACAAATACTCTATTAGTCCCTCGAAGGAGAGTTAATTAAACAGGACTCCTTTTAGCATTTCTGAGTTTCCACTCGTAGTGGAAATTTGGGTACTTTGCGAAATGTTGAGTCTCCATAATGGCTAAGGGTAAAAATAAATTATAGGTGTCATTTTTGTGGGTAGTTCTTTCATTCCTTCTGCTTTTCCCGACTCAGACTGCCTTTTCTTCCTGTCTCCCTTTCTCACTTGAAAATGGTCTCTGCTCAGCTGTTTCTCCCCTTTCCTCGGTCGCCTCTTTCCATCTCATCTCGTGTGCGTCCGATCTAAAGCCCGCTGGATCCATCTGAACAGAAACACGTCCTCCCTCTCCTATCTGACCGTAATGGAAAGCCATTCTTTGTCCCTCATCACCTTCACCCCGCTGCCCACCTCCCTCCCCCACTATCAAAGCTTTGTGTACAAGATCGCCTCTTCTAATTCAATTCAATATCAGCCTGGATCCTGCCCAACAAGTTTACCACTTCTGAATGACACTGACTCAACTCTCCAACCATTCCACACCTCCCTCTCGTCTTCGCTGTCCTCGCCTGGGTGGAGGGGATTTGATCTCTTGTTTTAAAAAGAACAGAATTGTGTGGTTTCTCCATACTGAAATTGTCCAAAAAATTATAGTTGCGTCATCTGGCCTGGTATAGGTTTCAGGTTACAGTAAACTAATAAACTAATCTGAATTAAAGGCAATGCCCTGGGAGAGACATTTTTTTCTTGGATTTTTGGTTTATTCTCATTCTACAAAGACATGTTCACAGGGTGTTTGCTCATCACATTTTTCTCTTCCAGACACCCACATTGGCTTGGTTCAAGCATGTAATTTGAGCTGCATCACAATGAAAGGCAATGCAATTATTCTGTTTTTTTAAATATATATATATATAAATGTGGTTCATTTCTTGTTGGAATTTAATTTGCACCAAATGACCCCTGGGCTGTGCATTTTTGTGTGATAAGCAGATGCCACACAGAGCTTCAAGTAATGCTGAGATGGATGTCTTACTGCCGTTTTATTTCCTTTTTTTTTTTTTTTTTTTTGCTGTCTCTGTGCTAGAGTTA
>JAOWBL010000016.1:4134215-4164324 GCA_028564865.1 Zenarchopterus dispar
GTTAACACATCCATAACATCAAAATCACCCACCGATACTGAAAATGTGTTGTTTATATTCATAGACGTGCACGTAGACGTGCTAGAGTTACCTCTTAGTGCAAACATTAAATTTCCATTTGCTACTGCTGCCAAGTCCTGTTTTTTTTTTTTTTTTTTTTTTTGAGGTTGTTGTTTACAGTATCCAGTGCAAACTGTTGTTCCTTCTGTCTACTTTGTTTATGACCTTAGTCAGGGCTAATGCAGCTTTGAATGACTCTCTTTAGCTTTAGTTCAGCATACAATACAAATACTGCCTATTTAGTTTCACCTACAGATATTTTTGGCGCATTGATCGATCCCTCATGGGAATCAATGATGTTTTTCTTTGGAATATTGATTTCTCTCTGGTAGGTCTGGCTTCAGCTCCAGCTGCTTTATTGGGGGTCTTGATACAGTGTGAAGCGCCTCGAGGCGACGTTTGTTGTGAATTGGCGCTATATAAATAAAATTGAATTGAATTGAATTGAATTGATACCACATGGAAAACGTCAGAATCCGTCTTGTCTCATGTCAGCAACTTAGGCCTTCTGGAATTTTGAATTCATGTTTTATGTACTTTGTTTGCTTTTGTCATAAAAAGGCCAAAATCAACACAACGAGGCCTCAACATAGTTAACTACTTACTACATGTATTTATAACCAATTTTCTTTTCATTTCTTGCATCTGTTTTGGTACCAACTGTATATATGTGTATGTGTATGATCCACAAGCGTGTGTGTGTATATATATATCTGAGTTTTACAGTACTGTAATATGCAGAATCCTGAAAAGTTGTTGAGTTGGTCCTGCATCCTTTTTTTCTGTTGCTGCTGAGGTATTTCACTCAAAAAAGTTAAAGGTTTAATGCTGTTCAATACAAATAATTGTCCCAAATTCAACTGCAATAAATGACAAAACATTACCATTCCTAAAGCAGCATGGTTATTATTGGCTACAAAATTCAACAGTCTCCTTAAGAAGGACACAAAATGTCCAAAATGTCAAAAATATATTTTAAATACAGCCTTTGTTTTAGAATGAGAGAGTTTCTACAATTGACAGTAAATTTTTCAACTCTTGAAAAATTCCGTTCTCCCTGATTCTGTTAAAAGTCTTTGGTTCACAAAAAGATGGTGTTCAAAGGGACTCTGGCTGGAAGGTTATCAGTACTTTTTTTGATTATTGAATAACGTGACCCTCCCTGATGAGGATAAAGAGTTTTATGATGCTCATTTCACTTCATCAGGTCTTTTTCAGATCTTTGGACACTAATGATTTGAACCTGTTTCTATCTCCCTTGTGAATGGTTAGGACTTATATTGTTGGTGTCATGTGCACACGTGTAACTTCCCCTTGCCGGCGGTGCCAGAAAGTTGTGGAACACTCTGAAGTGTGTGATACTTTTGACCGGGTTGGTGAGCTGTTGTTAGTCCCTTATCTTTACTCTGTTTGCTTTTGATGCTTCGTCCTCTTTGTGATTAAATCAGACGTTGTCTGTCCTCTCCCAGATGAAGCCAAATGTCAGCCAATCAGCAGTTAATATGGAGTTATCTTCGAGACATATGCACGGTTAGCTTTTTGGAGGTCCATAACAAGCCTTTCTTCACAAATACAAAATCCTTCATATATGTGGAACCATAAATGAGCCCATAGATTTTAACCTATAGTTACATATAGAATTATGATGCTCATTTGTATTTAAATGTTAACAAAGACATGGTTAGCGGTCGAAAAATAAATATTGTTATTGCTTATTTACTACTTCTGGAGTGATCATATCACAAGGACACGGCTGTACAGAAAACAACAGTCTCAGAATACACCGCCATCTCACAATTTACAACCATGAATTGTATTATTACGACTTTGTGATTATGTGCTACAAATCACATGTTTTCTTGTAGCACTGGGCTGCAGGTACGTACATATTGGATCATTTATTTCTGCTGTTGCTTGTGTAACTTTGGAAAAAGGCTTCCAGGGGCGTTATTGTTTTAGAAAAGCATATTAAACACTTAAAAGGTCATTTTCACTGCATTTATGAGATTCACCTGCTTCCTGATACAAAGTAAACCTGCCGAGGAATTGCTTTCCCATTTTACAACCTAAACACCTACCTTGGTTCCCGTGACCTGTTACACAGCTAACACATTTGACTTTGGATAGGAAATATTGATTAGAAGTGGGTTTTTTTCCCAAGTCATCAACTAAATAACCATCTGCCAATACAATGGTATAGAAGAATGATGATTCATTATAGAATTCCAACACAAGCATAGGAACCAGTCAATTGGACTGCCTTTGTAGAGGTTAATTGCATATTTAAATGTGGTCCCAATCTCTAAGAATCTTGAGAAAAATATGGAGTTTGCAAATACATGTGAGCAAATGAACTGTAATGATACTGTTTGTTCTGCAGGGGTGCCACATGAACCTGAATGGCTGAGAGAAAGGCCAAAAAGATCCCTTCCTCCAGAAGGTATTTAACTGTGTCTTAAATTATTCATAATAACCCCAATCCTGTTGATGTAGCCTTTATTAGCTCTTCATATTTATTGTTGTTTCCCTGTGGCTCCAGGGGAAAACTGAAGAAGGCACTTCTGTATCAGTCATCAGGCATACAATTACATATTTTTAATCCGCATTTTGTCTTTCCTGATTTTGTTCCTTGTTTCAACAGCAGGCTCATTAGTTGGCGGTTTGATCCAATGTTGGCATGTTTTTAGGTTTCGTGCAATGCATTTCTTGCATCTTTTGACCCTTCTATTGTATTCTGTTGCATTCAGTGATGGAGCTCAGTATTTTACCCAGCTTTCATTATCGGTTCACTGTAAGAACAATCTCTTTAGTGCACAGGCGCTTCTCCATTTTCCTCCTCATTAACTAAAGGGAGTACATAATCTGGCTCATAATTTAATGTCTTGGCTTATATTACACATTATCACTGAAGGAATTAACACAAATAATATCACCTCCACCGCCTTATTGTCAGGTCATGCTGATTTTGCTTTGCACTTAGCAGTTTTTTATGTAGGGAGGCTATTTATTGCACATGTTTGCATTTGTAATAGCTGCCACCATTCTGATGGTTGCATTAACATTCTTGGAAAACAAAAGAATGGGATGCAGATCACTTTGGGGATTAGTCTTGTTGGAGCTGCTCAACAGTTTAATGTGTTGTCGTGGTTCTCATGGCGACTGAATATCCAGCTTCCACCATGAAACCCCGCCTCATATGTCTTCTGTTATCCTATTGTGTTGGGAAAGAATAAGAAAAGATGAATTGGCTCTTTTACCTGTGTTATAGTCCCATTAATCTCTTTTTTTGTTTGTTTTAGTTTTATTGCAGTTGTTTATTCTGATTCTTTATTTATTAAACCTGTCTTTGATGTATTAACATGCAGTTGTTTTGGTTTTTGTGCTTATCACTGCTTTCTTTGAAGCTTAATCTAGTTGTGCCCACGGTGAGTAGCTAAATTAAGTTATTGTTATCCAAGATGTAATCCAGTTTAATATATTTTCTTTTTCTGTGTTGCAACAAAAACACAGATGAAAGAAACCCTTCCAGCACTGTTGCTTAGCAGCTCCAGCTCACACAGAATCCACAAACAGCCAGTGAGAATCCTCGGAGCTGTCATGTAGTTGCCAGGCTGGGGTGCAAGTGTACATTAAGGCATCTGTATAACACAGTCTGTGCTGTAATTTTTTAGTTCAACTAAGTATCTAAATGAAACAAAACCATTATTAGCTAGCTAACAATTCTGTCAGGAAAAACTGAAATGAGAGGAATTTTTTTTTTTTTTGGTTAGGAATAGCAGTCAAGGTCAAATTATGATTTGTGAAGGTGCAGCAGCATTAAACCTTTGACCTGAAGTCTCACTATAGGCAATCGATTTCTCATTAGAACGTTTTTTGCACCTCCCCCTGGCTTTGTGGTTTCAAGCTAATTCATTTCCAGATATTTTTGCCATCAGATGTTCAACTTCACTTGTCATTTACACTCCAGATGAGCTGTTTGCTTTCAAATGTGTGCTAAAGTAACACACACACACACGTGTGTATTTATAATGTTAACAGGGATGTGGAACAGCAGATAAGGGAACCTTGTTTCCACCAATGAGTTAAAATATTTCGTGTTTAAACAAGTCTTGTGTGTTTTGCATTTAGATTATTTTGTAAAAATTGTTGGCTCACCAAATGCGCTGGTTGCATCACAGTGTAGGGCTGCCATGGAAAAAACGAAGAAGAAAAGATTACTACATTTAATTTCAATGAATCAATTTCCATTTGAAATTTTCCAGTTTTATTTATTTATTGATTTGCATTTCACACCCAGATCATCATCTTGGAACCATCTGTAGAAAATGAACAGGAAGTCAACTGTTATTGAGATACTTTTGTGATATTAAAGACTCATCCACTAACTCATCCATATACAGTAGACGTGGAAGTTACTATCTATATAGCAAAATCAGTTTGTAATGAATATGTTTTCATATATTAGCTGTCCCATATACATAAATCAGCAGTGGGGATTTATTAAATAGGGTGAGCCTTTACGTGAACAACTGACCTGTAAATCAGTCCTTAGACCCACACTTTTGGCAGTAAGAGGAGTAATCCATCGTCCCTGAGACGCTAATTCCATCAAGAACCTCAACCTCGACCTGAATGTATGCTCACTAGTGTCACGAAGATGAATCGGGGAAAAATGCCATGTAACTGCACAACAGGGAGGTTTAGGAGGGTAAAGGTGGTGAGTGGGGGTTTTCAATTCCTCCCTCCTATCAAGCTGCTCATGTCGACTCATTACCAGGGTGGCTGGCCTTCATCATGCAAAACCATCTCTACATGATGTGGTTATTAATCTGCTTGGTTAACTTGCTTTTCTGGCTGTCTGCAGCCTGTCTTCATTTTGGCAGCAGAGCAGTCATGAATACTAGGCAGGTTTGGAAAAATTGCTGTTTAACCAAAGGGGGACGATTTGAAGATTTGCATTTTGGAGACATTTCTAATTTGCAAAGTTAAGAGTATGAAAGTTGGTCCTCTGCTGACAAACACATGGGAATATGAAACTGAAAGTAAATCTGTTGAAAAAAGCATCTTATTCATGAGTTGTCTTTATGGCATGAAGACACCCAGTCAGCCAGCCGTAATGTTCAGATATCCACTCACTGGGTCCTTCTGTGTCTTGAGTTCCTGAGAATTGTACTTAGTTTAAGGACACTTAAATGACGTATGTGATTGTTATTTAATGTGATACGGTGTCTGTTTCATCTGTAAAATCTAATACCAACGCGGTGATTGCTGCAAGATTAATTCTGTGGTCAGCAGATTTCCCAGCGAGATGTGAGTTACTGATAAGATATGAGGATGCCAGGGCCAGTCGTTTTCCAGGCAGTATGCCATATATTTACTGTATTAAATTTATATAAAATACTGGATTAAATTGTTTGGGAATGTGATGATATGCTGTGATATTGATTAGTTACATAGCATAGACATATTCACATAGTACCTAAGAGAAAATGTATAAGGAATTATAAAGTGTAATTTACAAGTTACAAACCTTTTTTAAACATATTTTTGTCCTGATGATGTGAATGTTTATCGCGATTAAAAGATTAAAGTGTCTCAGGTTTATATTAACATATGAGTAGCTATCTATCTTCTAATGTTGGCTTTTGGCTTTTTTGTTAATGCATTTAGTCTTAATGAATCTATTTTTTTCTATATGGCATAAAAAAACAAACTTAAATCACATAGTCTAATTTTAGAAGCAAACTATTATCAGTTGTGTAACTGGTGCGTTTGTCCACATGTTCTGAATAAAGACATAAACACATATGCACAAACAGCATGCCTCATTAAGGCCCCATAATATGAAGTTCTATTTATATATTTATCGACGTTTAGCTCTATCAATAAATTATTATTATTATTATTATTACTGCGATGGACTGGCGACCTGTCCAAGGTGTACCCCTGCCTCTCGCCTGTGATGGGCTTGGATAGGCTCCAGCAGACCACAAATGGATTCAATGGGTCTAAAAAATTGATTATTATTATTTTATTATTATTATTACTACTACTACAAGTAATAGTAGTAGTAGTAGTAGTAGTAGTAGTAGTAGTGGTAGTAGTAGTAGCAGTTTTTTGTGGCTAACCTAAAGTGACAGTAAAACCCAAAAAGACAAATGTCCGACAAAGGACTTCAAAATGGTTGTCAAAGGGTTTTCTTGATCGATTACTTTGCTTTCAATCATTAGTTTTTTGATATTTTCTTGGAAGGCTTTATGTATTAGCCTGATATTTTCACAAGATATTTAAAATGTCATGCTAACGTCGTCTGTAACTGACCTGTTCAGTGGGCATCCTGCCATCACCCTGCAGCAGCTGGGACATGCTCCAGCACCACCCCAAAAGTCTTAAACGGATCAAGAAAGGAACAAATGTGCTGACATGTTATGTATTTAAAGATGATTTGACTTTTAAAATGAGATTATATGCTGAATCAAAGTATTTGCGGAGGTTAAATAGCAACATTCTCGCAGCGGTTTGGCAGTGGCCTCAAAGTACCTCTGGAATTGCTTTAGTGGGAAAAAAAAAATGGCTATAGAGCACAAAATCAAATAAGGTAACCAGAGTGATGTCACACTTTGACATATGAATATGTGGTCCTGGTACACAAATGACATTTAGCCTGAACTTCAGGTTAGTTTTGAAACCAAAAGTAAATTGAACACAAATGATGAACGAAACAGACGCTCAAAATCTACTTTACCACTAACACGTGTCCTTCAGGTCTTATCGCTCACTAATTTTGGAACTATTTTCAAAAAGTACACCATGCTAACTATTTTAGCTTGCATACAAATGTAAGAGGTTGAAAATGGTATTGAAGACCAGGCGAAGAACATTCACACATGCCATGTTTTGCTCATATTGTTCAGAAAAAAGCATTCATCCAACAGTTCTTCAAAAGTAGGACTAGAACCAGTCTGATGTAACCGTTACTATTACTTGGTTACTTTCTAATTGGTTCCATGTCTTAAAATATTAAATGTTGTAAAATGATGTGACACTCTCTTTTGGAAATTTGTGTGAATTTTGAATTTGTGCCTCCTATTTTGCTTCAAAGTGAGTCAGTCAATCGATCATTTTCACATTCTCATGACATGTTTCCTCGTAATTTATGTTCAATACATTTAAACTTCTCATTGTAAAATAACTGCAGTGTTTTAACCATATTATGTGAGCTAATCGAAGTCATAAAAACATATTAAACTAAATCGGGATAATAACAGTTTTTTTTTTTTTTGCATTCATGAAATTTCCATCATAACTCTTCTGAGAGCCATATATAAAGCGTGCTTTTGGCCCAGTTGTTGGCAGCTTGCCTAGGAAGTCCTTACATTTAATTGGCTTCCCGTTTGTTTGGAGCTGCACCCACCCATTACCATCCCTCATAAACCTGATAGTAAAAAAACAAACTGGAACCTCACTATCCAGAGAGAAGGAGACAGGGCCGGAGTGAAGAAGATGTGCCATGCAGCTAATATCATTAATCGTCCTGCAGCAAGCCACCGACATATTTCTCATGGACAGGAACACCTTATCTTTGAAAGCACACCTCAACTCATTCATAATTTCGGTGGGGCTGTAAATGTCCTCCATTATGGCCACTAAACCAAGACGCTATAGGAGATCGCCTCAAGTGATTATGAATGAGGTGGTGGGGTGGTGGGGTCACTTTCACTAAGAACTTGTTAATTGGATTTGATTTTTTTTTTTTTTAACATCACTCTAATATTGTCCTTCAGGGATGCAGCATCAGAGATTTCATGTGGTTTTAGCTGTTACGACTCAAATTATTTTCAGACATATGTGTGGTTTTGGAATTTAAATCTTAGGTATACAAACCTATAAGATAATTGGCACCTTGTTTTTGGGATAGTAAATTTTATTAATTCAGTGCTTTCTGTCATCTGTCGTGCGTAACGGTTTAAAATTGTTGTCTTCTTTTTGTTTGTTTTGCTTTGTGTCCCAGGATGAACCCTATTGTTTTATATCAGACATCATATCATGAATGTTCCCATCAAACCATAACCTGAAATGACATCAAGCAGAACATGCTATTTATGTTGTGCTACAGTATTCACAAGAGTATATGCTGTTTTCTCAAACGCTGTCAGAGTGCAACAGAAGTGAAGTCTATCTACTCTCCAGAGAGCTTTAACCTCGTGAGCTAGTATTTTATGTTTCCCAGCATAAAGACACATCACGACTGTTGTCAATCCCCCCCCTCGGCTCTTAAGTGCTTTTCAAGCTGTCTCTGCCTGGCATCACCATCATTATTGACAGACCTCAAACATCTTCCATAAACACTCCACAGCCTCCTCTGCTGCCCGAGTCTCCTGTTTCTCAATTGATATTTGAGAAAAAAAAGAAGGAAGTGGCTCTCCATATATGCAAGACTTTGCTGCACATGCTGAACAGTTTGCCTCTGTGATGTTGTGACCTTGCTTTGCTAAATGCTTTTGTTGGAAGTACACAAAAACGCAGTCAGAAGTGGAGATTTAAATCAATCAGACTGTTAGACGTCACAGTTCTTCTGCACTCGGGACACTTCAGCTGACACCCTGCGCTGATTCCAGTGGGATGAGGTGGTGACCCACTGAGATTGCTGGAGGTATCGGTCTGCAGGGAAGCCTCTGTGTCTGAACAAAACACTGCTCTGTAAGAAGCCCCTTTTTGTCGGCTTCCTAAATACGCCCCTGTTAAACTTAGAGACTGGAAGAGGAGACAAATGCAAGGAAAACCACAAATGATCTTTATTCTTTTTTAGCAACCTAGTTAAACTGAAAAAAATGGATATAATTTCCCTCCTTTGAACTGAAGAGAGACCCTTGTCTGACATAGGTTCAACCCTTTGTACCACGTTTTATGAAGTCCTTTGGTTAGGGCTGTTTAATAAAATTTTCATCACTTTACATGTTTGTGACTCATAAATAGTTGATATGGTTTGTGGTTTGTTTCTTATTATGTGGATTTAGACTTTTTCTAAAGGACACACACAAAAGAATGTTGCAAAAGCCCTTTGAAGCTATTCATGTCTGTAAAGCTGAAGAGTCAAGTTGCATCTCTGTTCAAACCAGTCTTTTATTTTTTTCAAGCAACTTAACTTTGAAAGATCCATTTTAGGTCAGAAACTGTTCTGTTGGGCTTTCAGTTGAAGTTTGATTCATGTTTTAATGGTCAAATATTAAAACTACATCTATTATTAAAACTTGATCACCTGCTTTGCAGGAGACACAGCAGTTTCCCCGAATTACAGGCCGATGACCCCCAGACACAAAAGTTACAGTGTGCTGAACATTTATGGAGAATGAGTCTAATTTTGGTTCAGCATTTAGGCGATCAAACATTGATAAATGGTCTTCTGTCAACTGTTGGGGATGAAAAAGACAACTCATAACTGACTCCAGTGAATTCAACCCCACCAGTCAGTCACTAAGGACTGAGGCTTTATCCTCAGCTGAAGGGGTAAAGAAATAGGCTAGTACCCGCCCCCTTCAACTGCAGGTTAAACTGATCTATGAAATCGTTACATGGTAATACACGGTTCATTTTTATTAGGAGAGCCTTTACAGTGTAGTTATCTTAAACAGCTTTTATAGACATGAAGTTGCCCAAATTCATATAAGATGTTTGTGTATATTTGTTCATGTTGTTTTGCTGTTTCCTTTTTCATCTTGTCTTCTTGTGTGCTGGACAGCATCTCATTAGACCTGGAACAAACAACTGATGAGCAGATATTTATTCATTGGAGTTTTGATCAACACAAAAATGCATCTGATTCATTTTTAATCAATTGGAAACCCAAATTAGAAATGTTGAGATCACATGGAAAATGCATTCACTATTGCATTTAGTTTGATGCTCCTTCTCATCATTCGAACAGTATGAGTGACAAAAAAGTAAAAATAATCATCCTGTTTCAAACAGGTGATGCTAAGAGGTGACTGCTTTAATTTTTTGTTACAAAGCGAAGACTGAGTCTTTTATCAACAAACTCATGAGCAAAGTACTGGCATTCCTTCAGACAACGTTCTGCAAAGAAAGATTGGAAGGACTTTCGCAGTCTTTCTGCAGTGAATCTAAGAGTAAGTGAGTTAGGGAATCTGAAGGTGCAAGAGTGTAAACCGAAAACAGAAACTGGTGATCTTCATTACCTCATAATGCTCTGGATAAAGAAGCATCACCCAGACCTCCATTACCATGGAGAAGAAATTACTTTGAGGAACCTTAATAAAGCACTACAAAATGAAGCTGCATCTACAAATGCCACTTAAAATGTCACTATGCAAAAAGGAATCCTAGAAGAGCATCATCATCATCATCATCACTATCACTATCACTGGGGCCACCATCTAAAGGTTGACCATCCAACCTCTTGATCCATTAGGACGGGACACTGAACCCAAACTGCTCATGTGGAGTCCATCGGTGTGATTTTATATATAAAGCTCAAGAAATGTTGTATGAATGAGAGTGCACCTAAAAAAACGCACACACATCAAAAGTGTTTCGTTGAAATGAAATACGTGTTCCTCTTAAACCATACTCACAATGAAATCATTTGGAAGTAATTCTGGAGGTTAAATATTTACCATCTGTGTCATTTGTTTATGCTGATGCAGGTTTCTTATCTCAAGATGTCGGAGGTAAAGATGACCACTACATTTTTTTAATTGTATGTGTGTTAATAAATTTGATTACTGAGTTTCAATAAAGTTGCAAAGCCAAGAAACTCATCAAGCTAAATTAAATCAGACCTCTATGCTGAAAGATTTTATTTGTCTTTTTTTTCTTTTTTTTTTTCCATTTTAACCAGGAATTATCTGCAGACATAAATAACCATAGATGGGCCAACATGGGGATAGTTATTTATTTTCTTGTCAATTGATGTTGGTGGATGTTTTTATTTTAAAACAATCGAAACTATACTTCTCTCTTTATTGTAGTAAAAATACTTTAAAAGTAATGTGTTTCCTGGTGCTCACACCTCACTGGTGTTCTTAGTGGTGTCTCCACATGCCGCCACTGTGCTCTTTGTTCCTCTTCCTTTGGGTGTATGCTTGTGTGTGTGTGTGTGTGTGTGTGTGTGTGTGTGCGTGTGTGTGTGTGTGTGAGAGAGAGTGTGGCTCCGAATGCACACCAAGAGAGCATTTTGAGGATGGCTTCGATCTCTGTCTACTCCCCCACCCAACCTTCCCATTGCAACATGAGCGTGCGTGTGTGTGTCTGTCAGTATCAGTGTTTGATGTTTTGAGTTGAAGCTGCACGGCATGCGAATGTGTGCATGTGTGTATTTCTGTATATAGAGTGTAAGTGAAGAAAGGACGGATTGTGTGAGTGAATCTGTGCAGGTCTGTGGAGTGTGAATAAGGGAATATAAATGTGTGTAAAGAACTAAAAAACAGAGAGGAAAAAAACGCACAGTATCTTTGCACATGTGCACGTTTATTGCATGCTTCTGTAGCTGTGTCTATTGCAAAAAAAAAAAAGAAAAAAAATCTTACACACACATGCACACAACTCAAGGGACTCACATGTTCATTATTCTTTCTAAAAGAACCATTAAAATTTCATCAGTGCAATGCAATCTGTAGCTGGGCGGGGGGCAGGAGTGTGCGCGCTCGTGTACTTTATGTGTGGAGGAAGAGACACTCAGCACTGTGAGGGGAGGGCACTTGCATCCTCCTCTCATTCACCGCTGCCTGCCTTCATGCCGCTCTCCTCCTCCTCTTATTCTTCTTCTTCTTCATCCTCGTCTCCTCTGGTGGCTCGATTCCCTGGCGGAGAGCACGCCGATGTGCAGATTACAAATATTCTCATGATGTAAGCCACCAGCATCCCTCTCCCCTCTTTCACCCTCACTCCATCCTGCCTCGCTGTGCTCCTGCTGCGCCTTTTTTCTCTCTCGCACAGAGGAAGAGGTTTTCCGAGCTCCAGGACGAAAGAGTTATCCAGGTGCTGTTGGACTGTCAGGAAGTTCTTGCTTTTTCCTTCCTTGGAGCAGCACACAGGTTGGAGAGCATGTGTAGCAGACTTCTGACTGGAATATAGTTGGGACTGAGGTCCTCCTCTGAGGGAGTCTGTGGAACTAAAGAGGTGAGATTTTCTTTTGGCAACTGTCTGGTTGATTGATGTTAAACGAAATAACATGATTAGTGTGTTTTCTTTCCTTTGAAAAGAGTTTTTTTTTCCCAACTAATTTGGATTAATCCAGCATGTTTACCAGCTGATGCTTGTCAAGTGCAAAGGCTCATTAGGGTTGCCTTTTTTAAGGCATTGATCAGAAACACAAGGGAAATTAGTAGCAGTCTTTAAAGACAGCGGGAAGTGTGCGAGCGGTGGTTTTCCTCCACATGCCCCCACACCCACCGTATGTCGCTTTGTTTTGCTAGCACACATTCTCCCAGGTAGATCTGATGTTGCTAATTGCGTCATAATTGGGTTTTCCCTCTCAGCGGCGGAGGTCTTTGGTTTCTGAGCTGCTTAAAGCCACGGATGAAAGACTTTATCTGGTATGTGTGCATGTTTGTGTGGAAGTGGAGTGTGTGCTGAAGTGAAAAAGGGAGTGTAAGGCTGAGCGCTGTTGTGTGCGAGTGTGAGTCTGGACCTGCCAGTGTGGACCGAGAAAGTGAATCTGGAGCCTTTTTAATATGTGTGTGTTGGTGGTGCTTGTGCCAGTTTGTGACTGTGGAAGTGTGTGAGTACGTGATGTGTGTGTGTGTGTGTGTGACTTGCAAGCCCATCTGTGGAGCTCATGTGTGGTGGATGGTGACTGATGGAGGGTGTGAGGTGTGTGAAGGAGGAGGTTGAAGAGGAGAAGCAGTGGGTTGGGGGAGGGTGAGAAGCTGGTCTCCAATCTCTGGGTGTGTGTGTGTGCGTGTGTGTGTGGGAGTGTGTGAGGCAGAAGAATATCGGTGGTGGAGCAGTACATCATGAACAAGCTAAGTGAACGCTGGAGACCTCAAGGGTTCTCTCTTGTTCCTCCTCCATCAGCACCTCACCGCTCCTTCCTCAGGGGACTGTGAGCAAAACCAAACATGCTTTTGGTTTAGTATGTTTTACTACATGCATTTAAATGTATTTATAACTCTATTTATGAACAATTTGACCAGCAAGACCCTCGGGACAAAAGAAAAAAAAACATTTAGCTTAAATGAAATGATTCTTTAAGATGAAATGGCCGAGATTCTGATGAGATAAAGTCACTCGGGGCATGGCTTCATTGTTAGTTTTTAAACTAACAGCTTTTAAATGCTATAAGGAGAGCTTAATTTTATGCTTCATAAGAAAATGCGTCTACAAATCATTCAGGTGAATTTTTAATTCATTAAAAAAAACAATGCCTATGTACTTGACCAAAGTATTTTTTTTTTTCAAGTTTTGAAACAATTTTTTTTCTATGTACAAGTTAAGTAAGAAGAATATTATTTTGTTAAATTTGTATTGAATTTATAATGTCCTGCATCATCAAAATGAATAACCTCTTAACCACTATTGTCCACTCATTCATCACTTTTTCATTCAGTAAAATCAGCTTTTTATTGTTCTTCTCAGACTTTCCCTTTTTTTAGAACAATAATAAAAACTGATCTACAATACTGCAAAGTGTATGCATTGAAGCCATTTTAGACCTTTTTTTTAGGGCAATTATTCATATTGTTGTTCCTTAATTTTTGAACAATCTAATTTTAGATTTTTCGCATATTTTAACTGTTACAGAAATAACTTTGATTGCTTTGATAATCAAGAATGCAAAAGGACAGCGTTTGTGATGTTCAACATTCCCCAATAATGCAGCATTCTTCCTCATTGTGGCATTTTGAATGTAATTATCGTTACATCAGTACATGTAGTTTTTATTGTTTTAATGGATTGAAATGGAGCTCATCATTATCATTTGATGTTATGCTGTAACTCATGAATGTTGTTTTCAATTTAGATGTAATTGTCTCAGTTAAATGACACTGACGCTGAAATAGTAGTCAGTTTTTTTCCCCAAAACTGTGACTACAACAAGCACAAAAGTGACAAAAATACATTGACTACCTTGGTATAAACACTGTCTTTGGATAGTAAAAATAAAACTGAAAATCATTATGTCTCTTTTTTGCATTTTCAATTACTTTCTATAAGTACATCTGGTATTTTTGTATCTGCTTGTTTGATTTGACCTTTTATTTTATTTAACAATTATCACTATAAACCTCAGTAATCACTATATGTTCATATTTTAGGGCAAATTACAGACACATAAACACCTGTGAAAATGATCATTTCCATCAAGAGTTAATGACAAGCTCAAACAGTAATTTTCCCATCATGTTTATTGATTCTTCTTTTTACAGAATCAAAATGAATTTAAAAAAAACTGTGCAAGATATTCATCATGTATTTAAGCACTTTAACATTGTCACACCAAAATCAACAAAAAAACAAAACACAAAACAAAAAAAACCCCAAACATACTAAAAAAATAAATAAGCTAACACAAAACTTTTACATGGCAAATGTATTTTGAAAGAAAACTGCTCTTGATATCCACTCAAGAGCAGTTTTCTCTACTTTTCTCTTTTTTCCAGCGTATTGCGCAGCATACCCAATAGGATTACTTTTTCTAGACTGATTTAAATGCTCATGTGTTTAATTTTTATGGAATAATTAATATCTATTATTGCTCAGTACAAAGTAAACTGTACAGGTAGCAACAGTTTGTGCACTGCCTGCAGTCTCCTTTAAACACATGGACAGTGGATGCTGTGTGCACAGGAACAAGCACGCGAGACACACGCATTCATCAAAGCAAATGTTAACTGCATCGCTTCCAGAAAGCCATCACAGAAAACCCGTCTCTAATGCAAGGAGTCCTCTGAGTTTTGTGCTTCCTTTGACTGTATGAGAACAGCTTTTACTTTTCCATCTTTTAAGTACAGAGAGGATGGTACATTGATTAGTTAATGATAACAGTGCATGCAGTCACTAGCCACATCCTTTGGTCATTCTTAGCAAAAACAGTCATTGCTAAGGTTGAGAAATATCAGAGCCAGACTCTGAATGAGCTGATTCTGTGTAATAAAAAGACAATTTCCCCAGCATAATGGCATATGGAGAGGTATGGGGTTTATTAGAAAAAATAAGGTTAACATTAGCTGATCATTTACCGTAACACTAAATGTGTGAATGCACTCGTTGAGCAGGAAAGGTTGACCCTGTAAGGTATGCATTTAAATAACCTAATACATATTAAAAAGTTGTTTAACAATGTAAAACATGAAGACTGCTTTTTCAGGATATCAGTGTGGTAGATAAATGGTGTTTATATCCACTTTTCTCAATTTAAGAGTAGTGCTGAATTCTAAATGTCTGTATCAATGCACAGTGGATCAGCATGTCATCTCCATGTTTATAGTATTTGATCTCATGACTGGCGTCGCCTAATGTTCTTGTGGCCTTGCATCATATGTGTGATTGAAGCAGTAAACTGTTCATTATGCGATGTTTCCATTCATCTCATGTACATGCTGACAACAATAGAGTGATATATTCAAATGTAGGTCTATGTGGCTTTATATCTGAGTATTTGAGTGCTACTTTTGCACTGAAATGGCCAGGAGCATCTCAGTCTGTTTTATTTTATTTCATTTATTTGTATTTCTTTGTTGTTGTTTCTGGCACACTCTGATAATGAGAGCAGAATTTGATCGTCATATTTTTCAGCCATTGCCAGCATTTATGCCAAACACCCAGTCGCTCATAAATTGCTCCCTCCCAACACCCAAAGCCCTGTTGTGAATATACAAAGATGGTTCTGTGAACAAACGTTGTAATGTAGCGCTTTTTGTCACATCTGTGAGAGCCCATATTGAATGCGTGTGTGTGTGTGAGTGCATGTGTGGCTATATACCGTATATATGGGGGGGAAAATATATATATATATATATGTGTGTGTGTGTGTGTGTGTGTGTGTGTGTGTGTGTGTACAGCATATAACACATTTTTAGAGAAAAATTAAAGGAGCACTTCCCACCCCCACCCCGACAAAAAAAGCATTTTAAGACATATGTCAAAAGAGGGGTAACCAGAAGATAAGATTTGGATACCCCCTGTATGGGTACTGTGCACATATGCAAACAAAACAAACACTTGCAGATACCCCATCTGCTCAACATAACAACTATGTAAAAAACAAAAACTTTATGCATGAACAGTATGAAAAAAACTCAAAACAGTATATATACTGTTAAGTATATATACTGAACAGTATATATACTGTTAAGTAAAACCACTTGGACATGAAATGGGTGTGGTGGCCTGTCAAACTGAATGAAACAGGCTACCGTCCTGCTGCTGGGTATACATCACTTAGGCAAGTCCACCTTCATAGATTCATTTGTAATCAAAGCGAAGTTTATGAAGCGTGAACATGTCAGACTTGGTGAAAATGCTAACAGAGGAGCTGTGTTTTGTGTGGAGTGGGGTGAGGTGAAGGGGAAGTGTTACATTTGTGGTGTATTTCATTTAGCAGTGCTATGACACATCTCATTTTGACCCCATAACCTCCAGCTTGTGGCTTTTGTGCATGACTGTGTAACAGGCTCAGAGGGAAAATTTTTCCAGCAGACAGCATGTAATAAGTCAAACCTGAAAATGCCACCATGTGTAATTGAGATTTCTAAGCCGTGATGTCATCTCTCTTCTTCCTCTCTCCCTTTTCAAGCTTAGCTTTGCTCAGCTTTAGGATCGTCATAAATACACAAAGATAACCCTCCCTTTCCAGCCTCTGTCTCTCCACCCTTCCCTTTCCTATTATCCACCACAGCCGTAATGATATTAGATGTTAATCCCAGCACAATATAAAAAATGACTGTGTATGCGCTGTTATAATGTTCCACACAAGTGTCGTAAAGGGTGCCGAAAGGATCTGGCATGTGCAGAGAAGGCTTGGCTGGGTAAAAGCACATTAATGTCATGTAAGTGTTATTTGGGTGGTAATCCAGCCAGTATGTAGATGAATGGAGGTGCAAATTTTTTTTTTTGTGTGCGTGTGCATGAGTGTGCATGTGTGTTTTCATTGCTTTTGGCAGATGAGCCAAGGGAGGAACAATGATGGGTCTGCCTCTGCTTTAGCTCGAATGAGGGACGAGCCTGGCAGGGTGAGAGTGAGAGTGGAGGTGAAGGGTGGGAGACAGAGAGAAGATACAGAAGGCTTTTGCACCTCAGCTTGTTTGCTCTGGTCTACATCACTTGATGAGTTTTTAAGCTTACAATCCAGAGAGCAATCCAAGCATCACCTAAAATCCATCATTTTAAACCACACAAGAATGTCTTCACTGTTTATTGGTGAAATGTGTCTTCCATAAAGATAAATAAATAGAAATGTAGAAAGAAGATGCTGTGTTGAAGAATGTACTGTTTGTTTTGATGACATGGCACACTGTTTAACGATTCAGAAGTGACAGAATTTTTGTGTTGTGTGAATAGTTGAGTTTGTTTCTAACCAACCAATTAGATTTGTCAGGCCCTGCACCTCCTCACATCCCCGTGTTTGTGATTCATCCTCACTGAACTGTGAACCCACTGATGACCTTAATCCTGTAAGTTAATTAAGTGCCCCACACCATGTGATCCTAGGCCTTTGCTCCTGCTTTGTTTCTTTGCTTTCTCACCAGGTGGACAGGATGGGTCGGATGATTTGGACAGAGAATTTTTGGATGACTTTAGTGGTTTTTGGTTCATACTTTAGTGTGATTGCATGTTTTTTACATCGAATCATGTGAAGCCCACTCAGTGGGAAAATGAACTTGAGTTCATATGAAACACATTAAAGAATGTAAATGTAAAAGCACTCTCAATGTCAAAACTGATTTTATGCAAGTGTTTTTTAATGCACGTAATTGAGGCGAGGCTTCCCTGACACTTATGGCATTTCTACTTAGGGACAGCGCTCCTTTCCAAACATAAGGGCTGCAAATAGGTGGAATCCTGCACAGTGGACTGCTACACCTACCGATCCAGGGGAAGATGCAGATTGCAGTCCTACTGTTGTCAGTTGATGAGGATCACCGAACAGGTGGTTAAGGCGTAGTTGAACCACTTGATCAATTCATAAGTCTGGTGGTGTAGTGGAGGAGTGTGGGTTTTCTAGAATACTTAGCTGCCAGCATAACTTAGCCTCAAAGTTCCTTCCCTGGTCACTGCGCAGCTCCTCTGGGACACCAAACTTGCAGAACATTTCACTAACCAGTCGCTCTGTTGTAGTCTTTGCACTCTTGATTGGAACCATGTATACATTCAGTTACTTGTTGGCCATGGGCTCAACATGGCCACTGATACTTACTATTCAGGAATCACACTGATGGACAAACATCACCACATCTTGGTGGCAGCTGGGCCAGTAGAAATGAATTTGTGATAGCTGCCTAACTGCCCGCATAACCCGCACCACCTGCAGCATTCTAGTTTTCTGCAATCTGACAGCGCCAGCAGCTTGGATCCTCACAGGACCAATGAGACAGGCCATCTGTGTTGGAGTGGTGTTGCTGCAGTGGTGGATCTCAAAGCCATGGTTGTGAGCTCAAGATAGTCCTGGCCAATGGAGTCCACAGCTGCTTGAAAGCATCAGCACACTTTTCATCCCACTGGAATCCTATTCCCTCTGTATTTGAAGTGATGCCAGGGACCAGTGATGGTGAGACCCCCAGCACAAACTGCCGGTAGTAGGTGGCCAGGCCCAGGAAGCTCAGTAGGTCCTGAGTGTTGCAGGGAATCTACAAGTCTCTTAACTGTGGTAACCTTCAAGGAATCAGTGCCTGGGCCTGCTGCACTAATGACAAGACCCAGAAAGACAGTCTCTAACTGAAACAGGCTGCACTTCTTAGGATACAGCTTCAGATGGGCCTGGCAAATGACCTGGAGGACCTCTCTCAAGTTGGCCTGGGATATCTTTAAGTCAATAGTATACACCAACAAATCATCACGGTATATGTCACACATCAGAAACAAGGAATAATCTTCATCACCTACTCAATCAATCTCTCAGATGTAGCTGGGGCAGTACACTGTGCACATTGCATTACCTTGAACTGCCACAGTCTATGTCAAATTGAAAGGGTAATCTTGGGCCTGCCCTCTGGTGAAAGCTCCACTTGCAATACTGACTCTGCAGATCAATGGAGTTGAACCTCTTGGAGCCAGATATAAAATACAACATAACATCAGTGCAGGGCAAGAAGTAGGAGTCTTTCTGTATCACCTTATTCAGCTGCCTGGAGTCCAAACAAAATCACATAGCCTCATTATTGGTAAGTTGGTGCATTAATGTGCCACACGCTGACAAAACACTGAAATTTGCACAGCATGTTTTTTGCATTATGTTCTGTCTCCTGTGCACGCTGCCCAGGCGCTACTTTGAAATACTTCCAACTGTGAAATTACATCCAACAGAGAATCTCCCGTTATGTGAAAGAGCTTCTGATAAAGAAGTCCAGATATTATTTGGTGCTTGTTTGTGAATGCAGTTTTGTTTCTACAATAATTCTCAGAATGGCTTGTAAGGTTTTTTTGTTGTTGTTGCTGCTCACCTTACCTCCTCAAAGATACATTTAAGCCAACTAAATGTTAGCTTGGCTTCAGATATAATTTATTGCCCTCTTGGAGAACAAAGCTCCATAAACCTTTGTATTATTTTCTCATTATTTTTTTTCCAGAATGCATACTTTCTTACACTATTAATATTTACTTTTTTTTTTTACTACAAGTGTATTTTGTTTTAAATGTTTAAATACTGAACTTGGACAACCAGATCAGGAAAAACTTGTGTTGAAAACTTAAATTAAACATTAAAAAATATTAATTCTCTTATTTTTGTGGCATTTCCTTTGAGGGGTCACCGCATCATGTTTCCAGTCTTAACGTGTCTTCTGTATCTTCTGCTGTCACACCAACCAGCTGCATTTCCACTATCGTCTCATGCAAGAATCTCCTCTTTCTCTTCTGCCTAACAGCTCCATCTCCAGCATCCTTTCGACCAATGTATTTTTGTCAACCAATAGTAGCATAGTTTCCACTGACACTGCTGGTTAACAGTCCCAGTGATCGTTGTTCAGTTTCAGGTTCTGCGTATTGATTTGGCATAGGCTTTACATAGGAGGCCCTTCCTGACACAACCCTCCTCTTTTATCTAGGCTGTGGTTCTATAATGGCTGGGTTGCTTGCTAGTCCTCCTCCCATGACTTAAAAATGGTTGTGGCATTCCAGATACTAAGGGATGGAGAGAGTCACGTGTTATTTTGTACCATTCTATGTGTCTTAAGATGAGCAACAATACAGGTTCACCACTGTTGCACTTTTAGTTTAAAGATGCTTCAGACATTTCCTGCAGGGCTTCATGCAGGCCTCCTTAGCCGTAGATCTGTGATGAATTATTATTATTATTATTATTGTTGTTGTTGCTTTTATTATTGTTATTGTTGTTGTTATTTCATAAACCCTAGCTTTTGAACTTCTTACTTCAGCATATGCATGGTACTTCTTTTTTTTTTTTTTAAGAATCTTTGATCTGGAGCACGCAACAACCCATTTCTTCCATAAAAAAAAGAGAAAGAAATGTGTCAGATCACAGTACATCTTTCCACTGTGTGATGGTTCTTCCCAGATTCCTCTGAGGTCAGATGTCTTCAGTGGGTTCTGAAGTTCTAAGTGATCTTAATGGCTATAGTTCTACACTGTGGTGCTTGACAAAGCTTTCCTGACACTAATCCCTTCTTCCACGTGTTTATATGAGCTATTGATGAATGTTGGTTCTTAATACAGTGTGGACTGATGGTTTGGAGATACCAGTTTTCTGGTTTTGGCTCTGCCCCCAAAGGATGGAAATTCTTCAAGATTCCTTAAATTGTTTTATGACAATATCCAGTCTAGATAGAGAAATAAGCAAATCCCTGTCAATCTATAAACATTTTTCTTTTATAAATCAATAATTTTCAGATTAATCAAAAAAAGAAGATGATGCTTATTTTATTAATTAATTAAATTTTTTAAATTCCCATCTTCGATATTGTTTTAAACTCTTTGTTTTTTTCATTTTGGGTTGTACTTTACTTCATGAATCTTGCTGCTCATGTGAGATCCAAAGTCCAAAGTCCCAACCACTACCCTCCCGAACATCACCTGCTTCAGTACCTCTTTAGGAGGTACTATTTTAGAAAGGATACTCACAAAATTCTCAAGTTGTGTTTGTATCCCAGGCATAGGAATTCACAGCGATCTATATCTTATAGTGACAGCTTTCTCATTGTTATTGTATTAGAGATAACAAAGATGGACAGCCCTTTAGGAGTTTAGTGTATGCTGCCATAGCAACTGTTCAATCAAAAGTCAAGATTATTTATTTGATGAAATAAAAGAAAAGGCTTTTTTGGTAGTATTTTTCTCTTCACAGCTGACTTGTTTGGCAAAGAGCTCGTTTTGCCAGCTGGCTCCATGGCTAGCGGCTCATTGATCCGATCGGTTGATATTCTCTCTTGATAAACAGTGATAGACAGACGACTTCCCAGACGCATCTGTGAACCAAGCCATCTGGCACGTCAGCTTGTCAGATCTCAACCCTGAATCGCTGTGCTTTCACTACCAAACACTTTGTCATCTCTAGAAATAATAGACAGCAAAGTGCCGAGAAAGCACAAGGTGCTGGCAAGTGTGTTGAGCAAAACAAGCTTTCCAAAATTGACACCACAACATGGATTTCTGAAACTAATGAGCTCTGCTTCACATATTAGTTTTTAATTTCAAAATAGAAATGACCATGTTTACAAAGTGAGCTGGATGCCAACAGTAACATGCACATCAATATGTATTCCCCCTCCTCACTCATTTCTCTCCCAGTTACCGTGACAACAGAAAAAAAACCAGTACCATGTTCATGCTCTCATTCAAATTTCTCTACCTGAAGCCTGTAGCACTCTTAACTTAGTCACACTTATGAAGTAAGAAATATAAAAAAAAACTATATTTAATAGAAAATTATTTTAAAAAATCAATAAGAAAATGAGGAAATTTCAGAACATGTTGCTTGTCATTCTGTCTCTTCTCTATATTTCTCAAGTCTCTGTTTCTTTCTCTCTTTTGTGCTAAAATGGTCTACAAGTCAGAGTTTTCCTCTGGAAGTCTGCAAGTGTGTTGTGAGAATGTTGTGAGATTAAAAGGTGTAGTGGACAGTTGAGCTGATGTTTAACTGTCTGCCCTTCAGTGTCAGAAACACTTTTATTTTATTTATTTATTTTGTACCTATTTGCCAGATTGGCTCAGTGGGGTGGGAAGTCTCCATCTTAAAGCAGAAATGTTATGATAAAAAAAAAATAGCTTCTTGTGTGCCTGAGCACATTTATTTGCACGTCTGAAGTTTCTCGCTGAGAAACTCTTGACATTATACACTCCAGTCACTTTGTGGTCTGAAAATTTCTCATTCAGTCAGAGCATTCAGTCATGAATGAACACTAGGAAAAAAGTTGAAGAAATTGTTCATTCATACTGTAGTATTTTGACCAAAATATGTCACTGATATTTCATTGGGATCTTAAACAACTGAGTCAGCATTAATTAAAATAAATTAATAAAACAAAAGCCATCATACATCTTAATTAAGACTTGTTTAAAGATCAGTATTTAACACCTGGTCTCTAAGATTTTGTGTGACACCAAGAAAACCTTGGAATATCTATTCTTAGTGTCTGAATGTTCACATTGAAGGATGCAGCCGGTGGAAATTCACACAGTTCCATTTGCAGCCCGACTGTCCGCAGCATTAAATGGTTCACTATAGTTGATATCTATCACACATTTATGTGCCACAAGACTTCATAAACACCCACACACATTCAATACACATGCATATAGCCTCTTCAGGTTTCTTTTTTATGTTAATACAACATTGCACATTTAGCACATCATTAATATTTATTGAAGCATCTGGTTTCTTTGTTCTCTCATATGGTTCTTTTTGACATCTGTGCTGCAAATATACACTACTGCAGTTCCTGATATTTTATAAAGCTATAATGTATTCCTGTTGAAAATTAGGTTTCTTTATTTTTTTTTACCAATACATTCTTTATAATGGCTTTGTATGTTAATTTTACTTCACCAAAGTCAGTCATTATGTTTGTCAGCCACTGGCCTACACTTTTATCCTAACACTATTCAAAGATGATTTAAATTTTTTTATTGGCTTGCAACAAATGCTCTAACTGTAGAATCGGACCTATAGACACTGGTGATAAATTGTGGATACTTGTGAGTGTAATTTAAGATAAATTCTGGTTGCTTTCCTCTTAAGTTGTTTTTCTCTTTCTTTAACGTACAGAAATGTTAAAAAGAGAGCTGCAGAATATTAAGTGCAGTCCCCTAAGAGTTATAATGTGTGCCACTGGATCCCAGCGGAGTTAGTACAATTTATCAGTATTATTCATATCCCATTGTTAAGCCCAGTGAAACTTTTAAGAATGTCCTAATTGCTAAGAATATTCCTGTTGGTCTATATTTCTCCAGTCTTGGACGTACATATGCTGACATGATGCTACCATGCACATTCAAAACACACAGGAATTTTTTTTCCTGTTTTCCTTTTCTTAATACAGTCAAAATGTACGAGTTTATCTTTACTTCATTATCCGTGACTATAGAAATGAAGTTGCTCAGTAACGTTAATGAATATAGAAATGGCAGGTCATATCCAGCTATGTTTTTTTTTTTTTTTTTTTTAAACAAAGTTTTTAGCTGAGGTTGTTGTAAAGCATTAATTTGTCTTTAGTGACCGTACTGGTTGTGTCCAGCTTTGTGATTGGCTTTGGCTTCAACTCGGGCTGAGGAAATCAAGTTTGATTACAGAATGCCATTAGAGCATTATTGTATTTTAATGTGATGGTGGGGCGTTTTTAATGTTTGACCTCCGGCCTGCTGAGGATATAATTTACAACCACTGCCCCTCCCGTTCCCTCTACCCTCCAGATGTCCCCGAGGAAATCAGGCTGGATCTATGGCTATCATTTACATCTCCTCGAATTAACACAGCAATGTGTCGTTATGGCCCCAGGCCCCATGAATCAAACTTTATTGACCACTTGGAGAGTTACAGACACCCGTTGAATACAAAATGCTGCTAAAAAGGCCACAGGGTGGGGGGAAATGCTTACGAGCTGTGGAGATTGAAGGTGGGATTACGGGCACTACACCAGCCTGCCATGAAACTGCAGCAGCTGCCACTCATAAATATTTACACTGCACTCCTAGTAACATTCTTCACTACCAAAGGGGATTGAAGCACATCTTGATATTCCCCTGAAACAATAAATATGGGAATCCATTAGTCAAAGAAACTGGGTTTTATTCGATTAATGGTGAATTCAGTACATGTTTTGTAGTTCTGAGCTCTTTTCATCAGCAATAAACACTTGACTTGCATCAAATTTCTCATTTTGCTTCTGTTTCACCACAGTTTCTCATTATGGTAAAAGAGTTGAGGAAGGCTGAATACGCCATGTTGAATAACTCATAAAAAAGTATCATTTCATTTTGAGAGCAAACGATTTGTACTGATTGGGTTGATTTATTCATTACAATGCGGTAGCCTCTATTATATTCCACAAATAATCCCTCTCTTGTTTTGCTGCTACATGCTCAAGTAACTTCAGTTTTGGAGAAGCTCTTTCACGACTAAGTTATGATTCATTTTCAGCAGCTGTGTTCCTGCCAGCTGTGGCGAACCTCTGCGAAGTCTATCCAGCAGTTCATCAGCAGGTCTGCTCTACTTTATTGCTGGGGAAGAGATGAAATGGTTATACTTTTATCTCTCACTCACGCATACACACCAACATGCTCCAAACGCACATGCCAAAACTCACACGTTAGCTGAGGAGCTGGCATGACATTTAATTTGTTGAAACAATCATTCTCTTTTCATGTTAAACATTTTCAAGTGGCATTATGGGGAACACACAGGTGGAAATAATGACCTTAGTCACGATTAATTTCCAGTTAGCTAATTAGCTTCCAGAGTAGTGCTATTGTGCATGCTGGCTCACTGTGCACAGACGTAAACAAAGAGAAACTGGAACACAACCATCTTTTCAATTCCTGGTAACACCTGTGCTTTAACGCTAGTGCGAGCCAAAATTCTGCAGGGATAGAGATCTGTTCAACAAGGGTCAGTAAAACCAAGAGCAACAGAATGTCTTTCCACTGTAGCATTACTGTTAATGGGAGCATTAAAGCCTGATAGTGTTTGTTATGAACGTCAGTTGTTTCTACCACAGATTTTACAATATTAGGAGCTCCTCTTTCACATGCTGTTTTTCCGTTCATGGTGAACCTGTCCTTTCTTTTCCAACAAGATAACTCTTTATCCTGTCTCACTTGTCATCTGTATCAATGATGGAATGGTCTCTGACTTCAGCGGTCCTCGCAGGAAGTCGTCTTGTCACTTTTTGACAGCTAGCACTGACAGCAGTCATCCTTGCAGCTAACAGAAAATGTGCCATGAAGTCCCATTGTTTCTTTTGTAATAATTCAAAAAGAAAAAAAAAAGAGGGAAAATTAGCGCTCATGCACTATGCATGAGTTTAGAAAACTCCCCATGTGATTCCACTGCTGGTGGAAACGAGGAAGTCTTGGAGCAGCACAGTTGTGCTTTCAGCAAGTGTGGCATTTCTGGGATTTATTGCCTCTTCTAAATTTCTGCTCTTAGAAGTGGATTCATTTTCTTCATCAGCTTTAGCAGCAAGTATTCCCTGTGCAATACTTGTTGTTGTTTTTTTTTTTTGAGTCTGTTACATAATGTAATGGAACTGCATGAAAGGACTGCTTTCACAACTTTGGCTAAGAGCTAACCCTCTGGGTGCAAGCCTTGTTGGGTTCCAGTGTTCGGTTCATCATTTATACCAAACAAACCACTTTGGACTCTGCAGCATTTGATAGAGAAGCCTTTAAATAACTGACATGGTTACTACATGGCACTCTAAGTGTTTAGTGGCACAGAAGAGCTGTAAAGATTAGTGTGGCATTAAAAAAGGAGATGAAAGCGAACACAAGTAACATTACTAAATGAGCCTGCGGTGTTCGGTTGGGGGGGCTTTTTTGAATTTATTGCCTTCCAGTTTATTTCCTGGAAGATTTATTAGATTAATTAACTGTGTATATATTCTGGATAGATGATAGCTTCCCTGTTTTAAAAAAGACCAGTAAAAGTGCAATCCAGTTTTGTTTTTTTCTGTTTTAGGAAATTCTAAACAGTGCTTCAGCTGTGCAAATATTGAGTGGTTTTTTTGTTTGTTTGTTTGTTTGTTTTTTTTAATATTTGCCCTCGGGACATATGTCTTGAACCCTGTCATTGTCATTTTTTGTCTTCTTAGAATCAAATGTGTCAGCAAATAGAAACAAAGTTTAAACAAGCAGGTCTTGATCACTAATGTTATTTTCCACCTTTTTCATCAATTTTATTTCCTGTGTCAAACTTGTTCTGAAAATTAGTTTTATTTTGACATTCAAAGGGATGAGATAAAGTAGGACTTAAGTAGGACTCACTGGACACCAGTAGTTAGCTTGTGCAAAATCTTTTGGATCTGGATTTTGTTTCATGTCGATATTCTTGAGTCTTGTGTTTTTTTTCTCTGTCCTTTTCTGTTCCTGTTCACTTTTAATTCTGTTGTACTTTGAATATCTGTCTTTGTCGTGTTATATTCTGTTTGACTTTCCTTGGCTTAATCTCCCTGATGCTTTGCACCAGTGACTCATCATCTCCAGAGAGTATTGCCATTCTTCCCTTTCCCTCTTACTGGTCCATATGTGCATTTTCGGTTTCTTCTTGCTTCCGTGTAGTCCTGTTTCGTGGATTTTTGATGCTCATTTGGAGGATTATGATTAAAAGACATTGTGAGTTACTCCTGCCTTCTTTATTTTGTTGGTAGTATCACACTGTTGTTATGACAACAAGAGCATCACGTTGGTCTTTGATTCTCTTACTCACATTGACACTGCCATTCAGAGAAACCAGCTCTCATTCCCTCTGTGTTATTAAAGAATATAAAATTGCAATATGGGGAAAAGAGCAAACAAATGCTGTTTAAGACTGGTGCTCATAGTTAAAACATTTGGTTGGATGGAAAATAGACTTGCACTCTCAGTTACATCTCTTTACTGTAAACATCCACCTATTGATAATCTATACCCTTCTATTCCTATTTAGAGTCATGGGGATCTGCTGGAACTTGACCCAGTTCTCTTTGTGACAGGAAGGGAGTTCACAGTTTACCCCAGATCCTTGCATGGCTGTTCTAAATGTATATATCAGATTAAAAAAAAACAAGAAAGATATTTTCTCCTCTTTGTCGATGTAAAGAGTGAACCTCTGCTGATCGGTGTTACATGCTTTGGTTTTCCTTGTCCACATGTTGAGGCATCCTTTGGAATGATACTGAACCCCACAATGCCAGTCACATATGTGTTGGTAGAAAATATAAGGAAACCACTGCTTTGTTTCTGTTAAAAACTGTTAAACTCTAATTGTCAATAAATCAGTCTGAAAAAAGGTATTTGGACCCGTGCCAAATTTTTGTAAAGCAAATCCTCTTCAACCAATGAGTTTCACTGTCAAGTTCAAAGGAAGTTGACTGTTGTATGTAAGTTTAAATTCACATTTATCCAGGCTGACTGATTCAGGGTTTTACTCGCATGTCACGAGAGAGTAGACCACACAGACAACTTGAACCCTTGTGGAGTCCACAGAGGAGTCAGCCACCGATCATGTGGTTATCTTTCCATGCTTGGACCCATCCCAGGGTGCAAGTTTACCCGACCTGAGCATGACTCAGTTCCTCCTCTGCTTCTTTTTGATGGAAAAGGAGTTTTTGAGGAAAAGAAAGCAATCAAAAACATTCACTCAGTGTAAAACAAACGGCTCGGAAGACTTTTCTTTCTCACTCACCATGGCAACCTTCACTTTGATATGCAGATACCCTTGCCATTTGTACAGTGCGGTACCAAGGGGAATATTGACTTTTTGGAAAAGCGAGAGGCAGCGATTCGGCATTAATTGAAAACCAAAAATTGTGCTACTTTTTGAGCTTTTTATGCATGTGAGTCGTAATAATCTCGTGTCTCTTGTCTCCTCAGATGTGGAGGGAAGACTGTGTGCTGTTGCCAGACACGACGCTCTGAGGAAGAAGACTGCTTAGCTGTTATCAACACAACCTGCAGACTGGAAGTCCTCCTCAGAGTTCTCCTTGCTCCACTTGTCAGAATGACAGGCTTTCGGTAGCCTTTACCAGTTTGGGTTTAGCCCCACACTTTAAACTTACACACTGTCAAAAAAACAGGCACACATATATCTTAAATCATACAACCCACCTCCTGCGATGGATTGCCTGTGTCCGGGTGAAGGGGTGAGCTGGACACAGGCCCTTGTCGGCAAACTGTAGCCATCTGGATTCTATTTTGCATAATTCCTCTGATTTTATTCTGGAGTTATTCTGTATTTGGACCAGGGATGGATGTACCAGAAGCCAGCAAGCATGGCAAGAAGTCGACAAGTCAAAAACTCGAGGACCAGAAAAAGGTATGCGAGTCTTTCCTGTTCTTTTTGTTCCTTCTTTTTATATTCTTTTTCTCCTGTGGAGAGTGCTGTGATTTTTCCACTATTACACATGTGGAAGGCGTGAGATGAAAAGAGATGAAAGTTTGTTTGTTGTTCTCTTTACAAAAAGAAAGGCAAGCCAGTCCAATTGCTGCTTTTGTTTAAATTCCCAGTGGCTCCTTTGCCCCATATCTCTTAATAGCTATTTATATAAAGGTAAGAAGGTGGGGGTGGAGGGTGGGGTGGAGTTTCTGCTCCCTTTTAGCATCTTCAGACTTTCATCTCAACTCATGTGGCGTGCTGGTGGGCAGGGCTGGTTCTGAACCCTCCTGGGAATAATATTTATCTCTGTTTGAGAAGCTTTTCATGTTCTCTGCTTTGGGAATAAGAAATGCATAATGCCCTTAAACACGATACCAGTAATTTTCCTGTAAAGCAATATCATGTGCTTAAATACTGTATGTGATCTCTGGATATGGTGTAGATGTCAGAGTCAGGACGGATGAGTTCAACAGGACTGGATCGATGGAGAGAACTCTGGCGTCAGGTCGAGTTCATGTTGCCTGCAGAACGTGGGATTTGAGGACAACAGTAATAGCTGTTTCCTCTCCGTTCCCTAAAAAGCAAAGGCTTGTCTCTGTTGAGCTGCTATCACAGGAAACACAGACACAGTTTTCACCGTGCACAGTCCAGTACAGCTGAACCCATCTTTCACCTTCACTCTTCCTTTGCTCAAACATGGCTGCTGCTCTGCTTTTTGTGGTTATCCAGGTAGGAGAGGCCACTTCTGAATGTTTGACTGTAAACTGTAAAAAAAAAAAAAAAAAAAAAAAAAGGATCTTAGTTTGCTTTTACTGTCTGTTTTATGATGCTTTTAATGATCAATCTTGGCAGACAGAAGAGCTGATTCATTGATGCATCATGCGTGGCATTGTTCTCAACGTGATTTCTTTTCCCCTAATTTTCTTCCTTGTTTGTATGAATAAAACAAACAATATTAAACACCTGTGTATTCCAGTGCAGCAAAGCTGCCTTACCTCAGCAACAAACGCTGGTTGAGCTTTTAGATTTTCAAAACCAAATGTTGAAAGCATTACTGAGTTCTTGTCTTGGATTTCATTAGACTCTCTTCACGTACCACATGCCGTTAAACACCCATCTGCATCCATGGCACAAATGTCCTTAAAAGCACAAAACTGGTGCAGAAGCAAAGAACTAATCAAAGAAGCGTTTCTGTATGGTTAGCTGGGCATGAAGTGGGACAGAACACACATGTATGGGTATCCAACATACATGTGTGGCAGACACACACACACACACACACACACACACAGACACACACAGGTGCTTCATCCTCCCTCTCTCCATCTGACTTGATTCATCTAATAA
>JAOWBL010000016.1:4171828-4185956 GCA_028564865.1 Zenarchopterus dispar
CAGATATACTATTACACTACGAAAACTAATTTCTAGGAACATTTTAAAAAGCTTTGTTTCAAGAAAATTAATCTTACTTTTTAATTAATACAAACAGAAGAAAGCTTGACAGATTGTAGTGAGCACACTGAGGCTTTTTTAGGCGTGCTTTATGTTGACAGAAATGAAAGCCAGTTAAACTGTCTGTACCCCAACCACGGCTAAATCTGAAACCCTCTCCTCCGCCAGCCTGGAGGGGCCTTAATCTGCAGACTGGAGGTGACTCACAGCCAGCTGAGCTCACTGCTCAATGCACCGACTGACAGTCAAACTCACTCAGACTGACGGTGCACAAGTTCATGTTTGTGTCGCCTCATCACTCCAGCCCCATCATGGATTTCCTTTTTGTCCCTCCCTTTCAGCAATCTGAAATAGCCAATAAATAAATCAATAAAAACAGAAACAAAGTTATCAAAAACTCTAAAATGATGCTGCTCAAGTGGCTGCCTTTATTTACGGACCAGAAAGGCAAAATCTATCGAACTATCTTGTCACATAAAGCAGACTGCAGCAACTATGATTTAAATATAACCATCCCTTCTGTTTGTCTCTTTCCTCTCCCTTCAGAGGCAGTGAGGGGCATCCAAATATCCAGTGGGATGAATGGAAGTGGTGTTGGTGGGATGGTTCCCACAAGCCTCAGCGGGCAGCAGCTGGCCTCTGCCATCCCGTCACCCACAGCTGGCAAGTCATGGCGCAGCAAGTCCATGAACCTCAAGCACAGCGCGACTTCATCCATGCTGGCAAGCCCTACACACTCCCCTTCCACCACCCCTTCACCCCAAACCATGGAAGGCCTTCAACAACATGGAGCTGATGGGTCAAAAGTGGGATCAGGTGTTGCACCTCCCCAGAGGTCAATGCTGGAGAAGTTCCGCCTCATTAACCCTCGATCAGCTTCAAGAGCGTCACCATCAATGGCAGAAATGGCTCTACAGGAGGAAGATGACCTGTCAGAGTACGGCGAGGATGGACTGGCACCCACCGGCTCACTGTCCTGCGGTGGCAGTAGCAGTGCTTCAGCCAAACATATGCCTACAAAGACCCCTGCATCATCCATTCCTGCGTCAAGCAAAACCTCATCTTCATCCACTTCCCCCTCATATTCAAAGGCCTCCGTCAGTGGCAGCCGATCCGCGGCTCCAGGCAAAGACAAGGAGGAGAAAAGTAAGTCTGGAAAATATTCAAAGGACAGCTGTCCTCCAAAAGAGGAACGTGAGACACTTCCTGACCCCACCAAGAAGGCCTCAAAAATAACCAGCCTCATCCCCAAGGGAGGGAAGTCATCATCAGGGAAGAAAGAAAGCGGCGCCTCCTCAGCTTCCAGTGGCATCCCAAAGCCAGGACTCAAGGCTCCCTCCTCAACAACGACAAAGCCTCAGAGTCAATCCCAGAACCAGAACCAGAACCAGAACCAAGCCGCCTTAAACAGTAGTGGCAACATACGGTCAGGGGAGGGAGAGAGAGCCAAGCTGACAAAAGGAGGGCAAGGTGGAAGTTTTTACATACAGCGCTCCACTGGTGGCTCAGAGGGCAAACGGACCTGCATGACCTCATCTACCAGCACCTCAGCCTTGTCTGGGTCCAGCGGGACACTTGGTGGTGGAGGAGGAGGGGGAGGGGGTGGGGCGCTTGGGGGGAATGGAGTTGTTCAGCTTCCGCAGCAACAGCAGCACAACCACCCAAACACCGCCACTGTGGCGCCCTTCATGTACAGGTGAGAGTTTTCTGCATTATCATCTGCAGGACAAAAATAAATTAAAGCTGGGGCATTTATTTACTCCTTCCTCACAAGGACAAAGAGGGGTCAGCATGTTGACCAGTCTTTCAGAGTTGCACCTGTACACATTTATGCCCACATGAAAACTGTCATGTACACACACCCCGATGAAATCTTGGAGTGCTCCCAGCGATCAGCTGGTGCTTCCCACTGAGTATGTTGCTCTTGCCTTCACATCTTCACACTCTTTACAGAACAAATTAACATCCTCTGCCGACTGCTTGCCAAAGCCTATTATTTGACTGTCTGGGATTCATCCCTGATGCGAGAATCCAGACACTAGCGGTGTTCAACAACCCAATTCCCTTCCTTCAGATGTTGTTTTGATTCAGCTGGCATACTCTTCCCTGAAATTCTAGGAATAAAAGGTGCAGGAAATGAGTAAATCTGCATGTAAAAAAGAGCTGGAACCAAAGAATGCAGCATAGAAACTTAATCCTTCACACTTTATCTCCTTCTGTTTCCTCATTTCGCATGGTCAACTCTGCCAAATTTAGGAGCAGATAGAAAGTGATAGGCAGTTCTGAAGTGCTCAACCAAATCTGTGCAAAAATAAAATGCAAGAAGCCCACGAAGTGAATAGAAAAATGGGTATGTAATTTGGGATATCTCCCAAAGACTTCTGAGGAAACATTTGGACTTCCACTTATTGCATGATAAAATATTTAATAGTAACTGGACCCAAAGTCCAATTTTAAATTAGCCTAGAAACCGAGACATAATACTATCAAATTAAATTTGCTTTGCAGGTGTGTCAGCTACCATCCACTGAAGCTCATTAACTATGGCCAAAAGTCATGAGGATTCACTCAAATCAGTGTATCCTTTAGAGAGTACTTTTGGGTGAGCATCACATGACAGAGTAGCAACATAATCTGGATGTGAGCAGTGTAGATGGCTACAGCTGAGGAATAGCAGCCATTTGAATCAGCTTTGGCACTGACAGTTAAAGACTGACTTTTTCTTTGAAAATTGAACAGAAGACTGATCAAATCATTCATTTGCAAGATGTATGTATTTGCTACTTTGCAGACAGGTCACAACAAAAGTTCAATTTAGCAGTTAGTGCTACTGGCAGGTAAACACACAGGACTTAGTGGAAAAACCCACTGGTGGTTGTTGTTTCCCCATTGACTGCCCTGATGGAGGACCCTAGTGAGAGAGGCAAACAAATTTGGACTTTTGTTCCTGCAACTTGCCATCCTCAATGAGAGTGAGCTTTGAAGTGTCCAATTCCAGCTGATATTCAGCAGTCCTGAATCCTGGCTTTTGCGAATGAAATGGTGAAACATGTTGACTGCCAAGGTCCCCTGTGACAACCTCTTGGGGATTGTGGTGGATGAGACCCACCTCCTTTACAAATGATAAGAACCACCCAGGAAACCTGCTCTAACAATGAAGTAAGCTATTCAAGAAGTTATCTGAATGTGATTATGTCTGACTAATGTTTACTGTAGCCAGCTGTGTTACACACGGTCTCTGATGTGAAAGGTATTGGTTAAATGTTGAGCACACCAGTTATTCTCAAACTCTGCTTGCTAAAACGGCCATTTTATTTACAATGGCGTCTCTCTGCCTCCATCCATAGACTGTATAAAACAATACTATAAACAAAGCATGAGGTCACGTGACCTATTGGTTTCTGAAGAGCAGTTTTGAATCCCATTTTTCATCATAAGGGGAGCAGCCATGTTGCTTGAGAAGCTGATGGGAATATGCCCACTGTATATCAGTCAGCGTTAGCTTTGGCTCCAGGTCCTTCAGCAGATCCCCGCTGAAATATCTGCAGCCATGCCATCGGACGTTTGCAGCGAAATATACCATTTAACATGTTAACTTGATGTTAAAATCAAATGTAACCATCGTGTTTAGACACTGGGTTAATACAAATGACTGGTTGCTTTGCAAAGCAAGGTAGCATAATGATTCTGGATGAGGAAGTGATAACAGCGAGCCATTTGTTGAGCCAACTGTTAATCAGTAATATTAGAAATAAATTTAATGCTTTACATAAATTCTCCTGGCATGGTACAAAAATATTCACCCGCTGAGATTTATCCTAAGTGTGAAATGAAATGACTGAGACCAAAACAGTTTTTTTTTTTTGTTTGTTTTTTTAACCAGGCTGTAAATAGGTCTATTTCTGCTCTAAAGCCTCTAGTGGTCAGTTGAGTAACTGCAACAAATCTTAGTTCCACATGATCCTCACACCTGGAAGTTTGATTGTTGGCTCTCTTCTCCATCAAACAACAAAGTTTGTTGCTCTGATTGGTTGTAGCACCAACCAGGTTCATAACCAGGTGTGGACAGAAGCAGTTTGAAAAGCAGCCATTGGTGACTTGGATCGAGAGATGTGGGTCTGATCTATCAGGTTAATGTTAAATGAGACATGACTGAATCCCCAACAATATTTCCAAACCATAACTTTCCTAAATGTTTATCAATAATTCTGTTTTTCTTTTTAAAGTAAAGAAAAAAGCCCAGTACAAGATCTTCACTTTTTTGGGAGCCAGATTTGGAAAGCTTTAAGTGTATTTCAGAGTCCAAAGCATTTGGAAAGAATCTCAATGTTCAAGTTTTTGTCTCTTGTTCAGTTTGTCTTTTTTAACCCACTTGAAGTTGTCTTTGCCAAGCTTTACCAACAAAATTGTTTGATTTTTGCTGCTTTTTAAAAAAATAATGTAGGTCCTCCCTTCCCCAACTACATGTGTACACACACACACATACACACACACATACTTGGTCACTCACTGGCTGAAAGTACAATCCTGAATCAGAAAATGTTCAGATAGTTTGGAAAATGCTCATTAAAAAACTTTGATTTTTATTTATTGAGGGCATCCAGCTGAATGTTATCACCCCAGAAAATTTGGCTTTTAGTTCCATCAACTTAATTTTTTAATGTAAATCCAGTTTTGTATTTTAAGCATGACTTTCTAAATAAAAAGCTTTTTAGTTTTAGTTGCTATTTCTTCTCACTAGGAGTTGTCAACCTTTCTGGAGGTTAACACGAGGCTTCTCTTTTGCAGTTTTAGTAGGCACTTTTTAATTTCACTCTTCATTGTACTTCCTGACAAAAGTTTCCTACATTACTCCTTTCTCCCATTGGTTATAAGAGATTGATGAATGACACTTCAGGATTTGGTGCTGTCTGACGGATTGAAATTCACTGGTTCTTCAGCTGTGGCACTGAATCAAGAATGATGGAAACAGGAAGAAATAAAAGCTCTTTTGAGTTTGCTTTGCAAAAAGTCATTTGCCACTTTGATCACTTGTCAGTCAAACAACATTCCTTAATGATTATGATTTGATGGAGCATTTTAAGGAAATTTTCTCAGAAATTTAGAAACCATTTTAATCACAGAAGACGCCAGCAAACATTCATTTGGAAATCAGGAGACTGAAGTTTAATTCATTCTGATTTTCTGCTGCAGCTGTCACACTTATCTCGTGTATCCAGCATGTTATTTTGGGTTGAGATTGTTCTGTGCAGCTGTGCTGGTGTAAATCTCCGCCACTGTTTTTGTGAATTCACTGAGGTGAAAGAGACTTGCAGAAACAAAAAAAAAAAAAAACAAAGATTTTTCACATAGGTAGGAGTCACAGCCTGATGCAGCACTTGCAATTGGAAGCCAATTCTTATCTGCAGCTCTGCAGGTGTCGACGTTGGTCTCTGGTGTGTGTGTGTGTGCGTGTGTGTATTGGAGAGACTCACTGCTGTCCATCTGTTTGTGCTTGTGTGCGCTTGTTTAATATTCTCAGTATGTTCATTTACATTGTTTTTTTTAAATTACTTTTACACACAAAAGCTTGTTTTAAATTTATTTTTATATGCCTTTTGTCATGTGTTCTGCTGTGTACGCACACTTCATGTTATTTTTGATTCTCTCCATATAAATGTTTTGAGTTTTCTTTCTTATTGTCATTTATTTTTGAGTGTTTAGACATAATTTGCTTTGTGTGCCCGTGTGGTGTGTATGTGTGTGTGTGTAGTGCTTCCTTCTCCACATATCAGCCAGCAAACAGCGGAGCCTGATGCTGCTTGGGCAGATGTGCGGTTTTAATAGGCACAAAATGCACAAAAATGAGGCTTGCTAACTTTCCTAATAAAGGGAATGGCATCCGTCAATAGATTTACATGATAACAAAAAGCAAAGCTGGCTTGAAATCATTCACACAAATAATTTTGAGGAACCACAATTGATATAATACATGGAAATTTAGACTATTGTAAGCTCTTAGCATATGAATTATAGAAATTTTCTGCCATTTATTCCCAGTTGCCGTGGAAAATGGCTTTTTCAACATAATGAACAAAAGTGAAGCCGCTTTCAGCAGTTAATGCAAAAACTCTCCCAAGTGAAACCACTTTAGCAGCTGCAGGTATTTGAGTCCACTTTTGTAACTGTTGTGTGTTATTTGTCCTTTTTTACTTGTAGGACATTCTCAGAAAATGACTGCACCATGGTGGCTCCAGCCGACCCGTGTCTCAGCCCCACCAAGGGAGAGCTAGTCTACAGCAAGACAGCCAAACAGTGCCTGGAGGAGATATCAGGTACAGCAAGACCGTGCACGTGCTCTCCGGAGAACACCTTTGTCTTTGTAACTGTTTGAATGTGCTCAAAAAACTCTGTATATTAGTTTTTGTACATGTCAATACTGGTTATATTTAAGCTTCATCTGCTGTTTTGCATCTTTGTTATTTCGATGTTGGTGTTTAAAGGAAACAAGTTATGCCTTTTTCTTAAAAGCTGACACAATTCTAGGGTATAAATGAAAAGTTTAAAACATGTTTTGGTCAAAAAAGCCCAGATATATATATATATATATTTTTAAACTTTTTAAGAATGTGTTTACACCTCTGAGCACACCAGCCGGTTTTAGGGACTCGAGTCAACAACTCCACACAGATCCGCTACCTTCCTTCAAGAACCGATCGGCCTCTTTGTTGGAAGTGAAAAGTAAAAATCCGTGTAGTTCATTTCAAACAGCAATTGAGGCACATCGTGAAGTTTTGATATTTCTACTCTCATCTGGGTCTGTGATGTCTCGGTGTACCGTAAATCTGAACAACATGGCAGAAATGAACAACAATCATGCAATATTAAAAGTAATTAAACATCAAGATGAAAAATTAGATCAGAAAACATAACTACGATAAGAGCTGCTGAGTATTTTTAGTATGTAACTTTGACTTTCTTTTATTTTAAAACACTGTACACAAACAGAACAAACACTATTTAAAAGCACATTTTTGCAGTACTGCTCATAGCAACGGGTTTAAGAGGGTGTCAGCTGCCTCCTGTTTCACGGGCTGAGCCTCATTTGAAACTGGCGTTCCAGGTTTGTGCTACCCACTTCACCTCCAGGGAACATCAGATGCTGCACAAGGTGAAGTTGGGTCCAGGTAAAGAAGGCGAAAGCTGGTGATGTTTATTTTGAGTCTATGATGTCACAGTACCCTACAAGCCTTAACGGCTCACAGAAATTAGCAACAAAATGACGAGTAGCTCCTGAGATGGTAGTTGCTTCAGAAACCTAAATATAAGCTCTCCTGCACGGAAAAAAATGTCCTATTTTTTATATATGACTATTTTACATTTGCGGCTCTTCTCCACATGTGCTTTTTCATCATTAAGAGCAAATCAGTTGCGTAATTGTATGAATGAGGATTTCTTTGTGATATTTTTAGAGGGTCATGGTGCTTTGTCTGTTGTTGGAGTATCGGTAGAGATCAGTAGCTTCAGGAGGAGCGTCTTTGAAGCCCACTGCTGTGGGAGGCACGACACCCTAGTCTCCACCTCACTTGCCAGATCCCTGCTCCCTCCGAGCTGCTTTCACGTTGCGAAGGGAAAAGGTCAGCCCTGACAGGTGGACACAGGGATCATCTGTGTCTCTGGGTTTACATCCGTGAAGGCTCCCAGTCCCAGTGCTCCATCTCGAATGGATCTTTTTTTTTTCTTTAAATCTAAGATTGTGTCATTACTCACTGAAAAGCCTTAAACCATGCTGAATGAGGTCTGTGTTCACTCCATTTCAACATTTACTGAAAACTGCAGGTTAAATCATGTTTGTTTGCAAAGAGAGACGGCCTTAAATGCCTTCACTGGCCTTTAATTAGAGGGACTCTGTTGAGTTGAGCTTCTGCAGCTCAGAGTTCAGGATCGAGGTACGTTTGGCCACTTTAAAGTGTTTCTTGCCACAAACTCAGATTGTTGACCAGGGTAAGAATAAGATCTTGAACCAGACACAGAGCATCAAAATACAAACCGCTGGCACAGAGAAACTCTATTGTTTCGATTGCATTTTCCCAGTTTCAAACTCGACTCCTGCTATTCTTGAAGCTTGTTTTCACATTAAAGACCACTACAACGCTCAAAATTCCCTCATTTACATCTGAGGCAGAATCCATTTGCTTTCTTGCAGTTCAGTTACCCATCACTTTGTTGTTCAAATTTAAACTGTGCATTTTAGAGGAACGGGTTACTTGATTCAGATGAATTAAATTCTTAATTTACTGCAACGGAGAAAAGAGGGGTCAGCTTGGATGTTAAATGAAAAAAAGCCAAACTCAATGGAAACTAAGATGTCAAGTCCAAAGCCAGAAAAACCCTACAAAGCTCAGCATGCACAAACAACAGCGTGAGATTATAGGTTTGGGGATGTCAGGTTGGCAGCAACATTCCACTCATTTTGCTTTGGTCGCGGCTTTTCCCAAGCCCGTCATTTCACCGTTAAAATTAGACTGCATCACTGACCGTTCTGTTTGTTTGGGGTCCATTACAAATGCTTGCTTTTTTTTTTTTTAAACATGTTTCATGGTTGTCTTGCATCCTTGATCTTTTTGCTTCTTCCTCCGTAGAAGAGCAGAAATGAGTCTCTGAAAGGGAAATTCAAGGGTGTGCATACCACAAATACCACATGACAAGTCTGCTCGTTTTACATACACAAGCATACGCAAGTGTATTAAATCTTTTATTTATACATTAATTTAAGCTTTTTTTGAAACTGTTTGAAAAACAAGACATAAAATGAATCAAAGGGATATGCTTTAAATGACTTCTTTATGTCTTTATAAATGTGGAAGCGAATGCTTCCAGCGTCTTGTGGCAGGTGGTAACCAGGATTAGAGGATGTGTGAGAGACAGGTGTGACTAATAGAAGCAAGGCTAATAATGTTGACACTGATTGATGAATATGTTGGCTCATGGCTGATCTATGATAAGCTGCGAGGCTCACTGTTTTAGCTCCCGAAGATAGCATTTAATTAAGTTAGGCAGGCAGAGTGGTGCAGCCGGCGCTGCAGACTTACAGGTGTACAGTCCAAACAACTGGCTGTCAAGCTGGGGGAGAAGGTGGAGGACAGGATGGTGTAAGGGAGAAAAGATAAGGGCTAGTAAGAAGAGAATAAGAGGGATTAATAGAAAGAGGGAGTGATAAACACTGAGGGGGAGCGGAGCAAGCGAGGCAGAGAGAAAGTGTAAGCTGCATGCTGGAATGTGCAGGCAGACGGAGAGCTATGCGAGCCCGTTTGCCGGCTTCACCACCCATTCATTCCCTGCTCTGAGGAGAAGAAACAGAAGGTGGAGGGAGCTAGATAAGAGTGAATGAAAAGAGACTGTCATTTAATGGGGGGAAAGATAAAGAGAGTGTGAGCACAGGAGGGGGGGAGAGAGGACGTGTGAGGCGCTGGGAGATGTTGCGACTCGTTCATCCACGCCCCTGACTGTGGTGAAGCAAGAGAAAGAAGACAGAGAGACAGCGTGCGGACATGCAGCGGAGTGGAAGGAAGAAGTGTTTACGTCTGGTTCAGTGTTTGACCACGAGTATGGGCTGGCTCAAGGATGGATTTTACACCTGAAAGGGGGGGTGTTTCTCTCCGTTCCTTTCCCTGCACTTGCTTTCCCCCCAGCTCACTGAAGCCTGGACTTCAGCTGGGAGGTGTGGGGACCCTTCTGTCTGCCTCCTCTGTTCTCCAGTTCCTCCTTCTCTCCATCTGCTCTCCCAGTGACAGTGCAGCCAAGATGTGACAGGGAGATCGACGCGCAGGTGAATCACTAATTTCCATCTCGGAGCCCACGGTGGAAAAGAGGTGAAGCGGAGATGAAGAGAGGAGCCGAGTTCTCAGTGTATCAGGGGGGCAGCCCAGCTCGACGGCCTCCCCAGCCGCTCCCTGACAACCTCAACCTGCGGATCAAGCAGCGTTCACTCACGAACCTGACCCTGCTGAGCGATGGCGAGCAGCGGGTTTACTCCTTTGAACTTGAAGAGACACCAGCTCGACTTTCCCAGCCTCAGAGCTTGTCTTCATCCCCTTCGCATCGGGCAGGTGGCAGTCTCCAGGGAAGCCCCAGGAAGGAGGCAGACACAAGGAGCGCAGGTGTGCGGGGGACTAGAACTCGATCCCTGTCGCTGTCCCTCACCAAGGTGCTTTCCCAGTCAGAGCATTCCCTCATCCCGGTCCCTTGGAGATGCACAGCAGCAGGTGGGCGACCCCAGCGGGCCTCTTACAGCGGCCACCCAAGGATTGAACCACAGCGGAAGTCCAGGGAGGGGGCAGGAGCAGACAAGGAGAGGAGAAGTGGAGATTTCAGTAATGAAACAGCAGCAGGCGGGAGAAGAGGGGAGAAAGACAGCGGGTATTGGGCAGAAGAGGAGGTTTCAGGGGGAGGTCCTCGAGAAGGAACTGCTCAGCTAGATAAGGAGGTGATCCTCACCATGCTGGGCGACCTGGAGAAGGTGCTGCACACACAGCCTCACCCACGTAAGTTAACACTCAGGTAACAGCTCAGAAGATTGACATGCATATATTAAATATTACACAGATGATTTGGTGTGGTTTCACTTCTTCCCATGTGGGCAGATTATCATAATAACAACACAAACGATGTAAGATGTTTGTTCAAATGGAAGTTTTGATATAAAGAAACAAACTTGACACTGAGAATGCAAGAGCAGAAAATGCCTCCTATAAGCTGGTTATTTTCTTAATCCTCATGATGTGGTAACGTAGCTTTTCACAGCATGTTTCAGGTATTTGAAGATATGGCTTAAAGAACCCTTTTTTCAAGAACAGTCTTTAAAAGCACAAGATTCATCCTTCATTAGTTGGTACACAATGCATTGTCACCCACAGCAGTTTGAAATTGCTGACATCTACACAGAAAAGGATCACTCTTACTCATGCATCGTCCCTGTCTCTTGCATTCATTCTGTCAGTCATCAGACAATGTGTTTTGGTGTGCACACCGCAGTTAATTTAGCTGATCTATCTATCACGCTACCGGCATGCAGTTAGATGTTTGCTGTGTGTCTGAAATGAGCACCTGCGAAGTAGAGAGTACAGTTGAAATGACAGGTTTTTTTAAATACAGTGTATATATACAGGGACATTAAAGAGGATTTAATGCAACTGCAGCATCGCACATATTCAGCCATGTGAAATACTCTGCGCTTGAGCTTCAGATAATCAGATTATTCTTGATTTCCTTTAAGCAGGTTGAAGCATGATGCAGCATTTAACCGAATACCTTGAGACTCAGGCAGTGGAAAGTCAACACCTCCTCTACTGAAAGAGCCTCGCTTTTATTACTCCCTCCTCCCTCATCCTGTGAATCACAGAGCCACTGTGATCAATAGTCCATTATTGCACAACATTATTGTCTGCAGGCTTTTGTGGCTTCACAATTTCTTTGTCTCTTTTCATGCATACGTCTTTATGTATTTATGCACAGTTTGCGGTCACATGCATTTGTCAAATATGAGTCCAAATAGTTGAAGGTCTATTTACATTCTTAAAGAGCTTTTTCCCCCCCCCCCCCCCCCAGTTTTGGCTTTTTGTGCATTCAGCTGTCGTTATGGCAGTTTGCCCTTTTTACTAAAGGAAACAGTTGCTGTTTATATGTATTAAGAAGATCTGGATGTGCCAGTGTGAGGAAACTCAATCCGCTCCAGGGCCATGAAACTATGTGAGGATCTATGGAGCTGTTTTTGTCCATTTGTGTGAGAGAGAAAGGTCCAAGAAACTACCTCAACAAAAGTTTCCCCTAGCTAGTACGCACTTATATTTAACTGGACACTATTCTGAATTTATGTGGGCTGGCATGCAAGCAGATTCATTTATGTATATTCATGAGATGATTTGGATGGTATCGCTGAGAGTTTTCAGCTGGACCCAGAGGTATCGGTACAACTGCTGGAGTGTGTTTACCAAAGCATCGGTCCATAATTGGAGAAATTTGCATTATGTTGTGTCAACTTTTTTAAGAGGCATTTCTTCAGCACTTTGTATGTTTAAAGAACCTGTGTGTGTGAGAGAGAGAGTCCATGAGTGTATTTCATCCCTCGTTTTGTGCCCTTTTCACACCACATCACAAGCACAGATACTCACTGACCTGGCTTCCCTTTGGCTGCTGTGTCTCAGTACCGGGTCAGTGTCTAGACATTAGCTTGAACCCAAAGAACCTCGCTTGACTGTTTGATGCTGATGTGCTTTAATGTCTATAAGCTACAATAGTCGGTCATTAAGTGAAATGGATTTGACTGCACACATCTGTGTTCCTCTTCTATATCCACGAAGGGATTGGCTATTAAATTGGATATAATGTTTTGGGATGAATATCAGATTCCTAATGGGGACATTCTGAATCGTGAATTGTCTGTGGGATGCGGTTAGGTTTGCAAGCTTTTCTAAAACCACCTCTGCTACTATACTCCAAATAATTGCTCGTAAATGCACACACACGCCTTGGGCTGCTCTTCAATGCTGCATGGACTGTCTCTTGATGATGGAGAGTCCAGGTCCTCATGTCAGTTTGGAGCGATAAGGAGGTGAGGCTTGAGTAGCAGGGAAGAAATGAGAAAGAGAAGATTCTCAGAGAAGGAGTAGGGTTGTTTTGGCTCTGCGGTGCCTGAGATCTACGTAGCTCCCACTACGGTCACGAGCCAAACGGCGCCTCTTTAATGAGTAGCGATCTAAGGAATAGCCAGGCACACCATTCTGGGCATTTTTGATGCGTGTTCAGTCCTGGAAATTCTTTTTGTTTAGTTACATACATGATTACATCACTTATCTATCATTTTTTCACAAGTGAGTTTTAGATAAAGATTTTATATTTGTTACAGATTCCTATTTACACGGAATCAACATCAGATGTCCGAGTTGAACTCTGCAAAGGCAAACAATTACCTCTATTATGTATACTGTATCTGATCTTTCTGTTAAGTCTCTTACATGCCGTATTATTAACGAAGACTTTACGTCATGGACCATGTGCACAGTGTTAACATCCCATGACTTTTGAAGGATTAACGGGAAATCCTATTCTTTCTCCAGAACTTTTAAACTGAAAGTTCCCATATTTGTTCATTAAAATGGCAGGTTCAGATCTGCGTGTGAATTTTATTTTTTCATGATTGCGATGACTCAAACCATTATGGCATGTGGCACAACAAACAGTGTGCATCGTCTCACAGCTTACATCAAAACTGTTTTCCGAGGTGAGCTACATTCCCTTTGTTATGGCAGAAATTGATCTATTATATTTCAGTGTGATAGCAGAAAAACCATCACGCCAAAACGAAGAAAAAAAAAACACTTACAGCTTACAAATTGATGTTCATTCAAACAAACAAAAAAAAAATACAGCATTGGGTCAGTGAAGTATGGCTTTATATAATCTTGTACAGTATCTGATCTAACTGTACACAGTCATCATGCTGTTTAGTTCATTTGTCCAGATTTTATCACACGAAGTCCCTCTACAACATTTTAGGGCTTTTACAGCCATTTGGAAACAATAATTTTATTACTATTTTACAGCTATTTGGTAAAGCGGTTTGCCTTTGTTTTCGTCTCACTGCATGACCCACTTTCTCTTGTGATTCAGTTCAAAGGCAAACGTCCTGACATTCTCTGTAAGAATTCACAGGTATAATAAAATATCTGTTGTTCCGTTACGGTTGGCAACCCAAATACAGTACAGCAGAATATTGATATTTATCAGATATGCTAAAGGTTTTTATGATGGAACTTGTTTTCTGGTTTTCTAAGTAAAACATTTCTGATTCAAACCAAAAAGTTAAATTCTGGCATCATATCTGAAGCAAACTACTTGTTTTGTTTTTGTTTTTGTTTTTCTTGTGCCATTGCCTTTCTCTTTGGTGCAAAGCCCATGTGTTTGAACTAAAGTATATTATATTCAGTGATATTCAGTATATATATATATATATGTATATATATATATATATATATATATATATATATATATGTGTATATATATATATATATATATATATATATATATATAT
>JAOWBL010000016.1:4186056-4202340 GCA_028564865.1 Zenarchopterus dispar
ATATATATATATATATATATATATATATATATATATATACATGTGTCTGCTGTAAAGTGATGCAAAGCAACATAAAAGGCTAATCTGACATTTTTATAAGTTGAAGCTGCTCTGAAGAGGCACAGCTGGAGACTCAGGTGTGATAAACAGGTCTATATAAGTCAGATTTACGTAGGACATGTCCTTCCTTTTTCTCTGATTTAGATGATTCACTGTTGGCTCACTCAACGATGACACTGTAAGGTTCATATGACTTTCAAATATATGTCTGACTAGTATTAATATGGATCCAACGTGGGTGTAGCTGTTGTGCCAAAGCCCACTCATTAGAGAAAACATAATAAATCATTTGGTGAAGATTGGAAGGCGACTCAGAAGCTGAACAGTGATGCAGACTTGTTTTGGACGGAGAGTAATTCAGCCATTACCAGCAAGGTCCCAGTGTGTCTCGAGTCTTAAAGCTCTGGTGATTTAAAACTATGAATCCTCTATATTTTTCTAGTTAAATGGTCGAGCATTTACAAAGGAGGGGAAAGTGCAGCTTATTTGATTGTTTATGCAGAGTTTGTAGTTCTGAGATGTCACTTGTTTTCGGTATAGATTGTCCAAGCAAGGATTTGTTGAGGTGGTGAGAAGCTGTTATGAAATAAAACACATCTTGGAAATATCAGTTTTGCATTTAGCTGCTGTTATAATTTCAAGATTTTGTTTTTGTCTGCTGCTGTATTGTTTAGGAGGATTTGTTGGGAGTGATTTCTCATTTCATTTTCAAGTTTCACATTTCTAAAACACTAATAGATCTTTGGAAAAGAGAATGTTTCCATCCTGCAGCATTTATAATTAATGTCCAGTGGATTTATTTTTCTATTTTAGCAGTGTAACAGTTGTATAAATCAGGACTAATTCAATCCTAATACAGGATAAATTGGTGGATTAATAGACCAGAGAGCTTCTAATTTGTCTTCGCTGGTTTATTTGTTTGAAAATTTCAGGGGATGTGACGCCATTCACCATCTGACAGGTCGACTGAGTTTGGGAAGATAATAATCAGCAAAGCTCCTGCCGTTGCTAATTCACTTTGCTGCCATAGAGCCTGACTCTGTTGTGGATTATGGAAAATATAATCTTGTTAAATTACCAGTGTAATGGTTCAGTTACAAACAAATAAACATTTACAAAGCTGTATAAATTTAATAGTGTTTGTGAGTCAAACTGGGTATCAGCAGTCCGTATTTAGTGTGTAGTTTTGTTTTTAACTTTGGTGGTAAGAACTCTTTATTAGTGCAGAGGAAAAAACACTCCAAAACCAGCTCCAGACGTATTCTTTACTGGTTGAATATATATTTTAGGACCAGAATCAGTCATTTAAAAGTGGCAACCCTGGCAGATCTGTAGCTGACAAGTTGTCATTTATCCTGGAAAGTTGCCGACATCAGTGGTGGTGAGGTTCAAACCTCTGAGGAGGAGCCTGAGAGAGCTGCCATTGTGCTGACACCGTCTCTCAAGTTGTAGTCCCACCGTCCTCAAAAGAGTATCTGTCATCTGCCAGGAGGCTCAGGGACCCTCTGATGCCCGTTACCCCACCCGTCACCCCCAAACACACCCACAGCCGAGGGATGGTGACCATCTGTTTCATGTTGGGATCATTTGCATAGTTGCCAAGTGTTGTGAAAAAAAAAATCAAGTCATAAAATCAGGCAGCTGTCACATTTTTCCAGTATCTGATCTGATGAGCTCTTTTTTTTCTTCTATTTTTTGTTCACTCATAGACTAAGCTCATATTCCCTCCCTTACATTTTGGGAATGAATTCATGGGAGAAAGAAATCATTGTAGTTTGCTTCTCTTATTTTCGTAGAAACCGCAGAAAAACACTGACTTGCCCTCTCATGAAGTTTCTCCAAACCTGGTTCATTTATCTCCTCCAGGCCGGCTGAGGTTGGACGTTTGAGGATCTGTGGCTTTTGAGCTCTTGTATGGGATGCAGTTCGAAGTTTGCCACAGATTTGAGCAAACGCTGCAGGGATGTATCAAGTGTGCTGAAAGTGCTGCAAAGATTTCGTTGTCATCTTTGACTGCATTGCAGCAGGAAGCCACAGCGTCTTTACCAGCCCAGTCAGGCATCGCTGACGTTCTGCTGTCTGTCACTGCTTGGCAACTGATACACTTCCAGCTCGCTCCTCCAAGGTCACCCCCTTCTTTCCTTTGAGTTGTTTTGAGACGAACTCGCTTGGATTCCATCCAGTCCATGTTGGTAAATCTAATTGTTGGTCTGTTTGTCCTTGCTGCAATGTTTTTTCTTTCTTTTTTCTGTTGAAATAATAACCCAAGGCTTTGCTTCTTTGTTTCTTTCACTCTCTTTATCACAACAAACCTTTTGTATCCATTTCTTTTTCCTCAGGGAAAAATGTCTTTGACTCTACTGAAAATGTACATGAAAAAAGCTGAGAAAATGATAAATGAAGAAGGTACATAATGTTTGCAATCTCCAGAGATATCTCTGACCTCAGGCATCGGGAAAAGAAAACCGGACGCCTCTGTGTTACTGAACTGCTGTTATAACTAAAGAGCCGTGAATATGTGAATTGAACACAAGGCTGTATGAACTCACATCAGTGAGCAGCTCACATATAATGTATGAGATCACTTCCAGTTCGAGACTTTCGCCACAGACAAAGCACGGTCATCCAGACACGCCTCCTCTCTGATCTGGCTTCGTTCTGCTTTGTCATCCTGCTTTAATTAACCCCGTGCAACCTGCTGCTAACAACGTGTCTAATTGCATCTCTAAGCGCTGGCTGTCGGGCCCATCCTGGTCGGAAGGGGAGGGGAGATGAAGAGAAGGGGAGGGGGAGCTGGCAGTGGCAGTAGGTAGAAGTGGAAGACTGAGGGAGTCCTTTCTTCCTTTCTTTCGATTTTTCATTTCCTCTTTTGACTTCCAGTCGAGCAACAGCTTCTAGTCTCTCTGCCAGGTGAGGCTTCGCCTCTCGTGGTCGAGCACTCTAGGTACAGGAAGTAGAACCAGATCAAAGCAAGACACTCGTATGAGAAGACAACAGGCAGCAACTGTCCCTTAAGAGGTGAGTTTGACAGCAAAGACTGCTGGATGAAGGCTGTGACATGCTAAAGCAGGAGAAGAAGAATGACATTAGGTGTAAGGTTGTCTTTGCTTCTCCAAAGTGTATTTACAACAATTTAATGGCATTGATTTGAAGATTGGTCCTCGGAAGCAAGAGAAACTGTGACTACTGAAGCAATTGCAGCCTGTTTCCTTGCTGTGTGTGTTAATGTACCTAAAGTTTGTATGCTGGAAATGTTTTTGCATGTTTTGTTTTTTGTTTTTTTTGAGCACTTGGCTTTCACTTTGTGCATATTAACTATTTTTTTCGTGTAAGGTTAGTAAGCATGTTAATCAACAAGTAATATTTTTTGCCTCCTGACGGTGGTATTTGTTACACAGCAGTGGTCCAGTTTGTAGTAGTCGCTGGTCCTTCACCACCCTCCCATCCACCTTGAATAAAAGCAAGTTGAGAAAAGGATCTGATATTTGGATGTTATTAATAAGTCACCGTCAACAGTGTCAGCACTGGCAGGTTTTTTTTTTTTGAGAGAGAGATAAATATCAGCTGAAGAGTAGTTGATTAAATGATGACTAGGATTTCAGATGTATAAAATACAAGATTTTGTTTCACTTTTGTCATTGCTTCTTGGACCTAAATTTAAGTCCCTTTCAACAAGATCTCCCCAAATATATTAAGCCTGTCATCAAATTCTAACTTATAAGTATGCTTTCATGTAATTACCAGTGCTATTCTTTGTTAAGCTGCTAATGGCATTTCTCCTCCTGGCTGTTGGAAGAACAAGACTGTGTATTGAATATTGCATGAGATCAAGTTAGCATGGTTGAGTGGAGCCACAGTAAAGCATTCGCAGCACTGATGCAGCTGTTGAAAATAACATATTTTCAATAAATATCCTGTGATAATAAAAACTCCAGTTTCACTCATCGATTCAGAACCTCCACCTAGAAGATGCATTTAGCTGAGGAGGACCTCTCCTGATGCTCCCGTTGGCTTGGGAAGTACTGTTTTTAAGGTTAAAGTAAGGAGAGTTTTCTGTAGATGAACCTGCAGAAATGTCATTAGGCAGGATCAAAGGATTAGAAAATCAAGGTAATATTCTACTTTGTTACGTATTTGGTGATAAGTAGCACTCGCACTGGTTTGTTTGCTTCAATGTTGATTGAAATGTTATGCTTTAAGGTTGATGTCGCTTTTGCAGCATGTGGCCTTTTACCTGCATCTGTTATGAAACATAAGTTAAGCCTTCCACATCTTCCACAGTGATCTTCTCTCAAGCCTCCTGATCTCTGGATTGCGGCTCATAGTTTATTCAAGAAGTTATGGCACAGAAGTCCGACTTGCCCGTGCTGTGGGGTTATTGAGTTTGCTTGTGCCGTTTTTGAGCATCGCCCTTCTCCCATAAGAGATGCGGTGACGCGCATGTGAACGCGTGCAGGTCTGAGAGGAGGAGCTTAGTTAGCCACACTTCTATCCGAGCCGAGCCGAGAAGTCGTTCTGATGAAATATTCAGTCTTTTACTGTCAGCAGAGGTTTTCAGAAAGAGGAGTGCAAGCTATTTATTTGTGTGTATGTGTGTGTATGTGTGAGAGAGAACTTCAAATTCTTCATGTTCTCCGAGCAGCTCCACTGGAGCTGCTGAACCACAGAAGGTGCAATAATAGGTTTTTCGCAGGGAGTTTGTGTGGGGGTTCTGATCAATATCAATAACTCTTCTGCTACACTGCTTCTATACGGTCTGCTTTCAGAAGAAATTTTCTCACACATTCGTGACGTCCCCTTCACTTAAACGGAGTAAATTCACGGTCAAACCCTCAACGGCTAGGTCATTCCTTGTGGGAGTTTCTGAAATGTGTTCAAATATTAATTCTTCAACACTTTTTGTGTGTTGAACTTGTGCAGCTCTTGTCTTTTCCAGTGCACGATCTTTTCTTCTTTTCCCCTTTCTTTTTTCTCTCTCCGGTACTTTTCAGTCAGTTCTTTCCTGGACAAGCTTCCAGTCCGTTTAGACCCTTCAGTATCACAGTGGGACATTTTCACAGTTAGTTTGGCTTCCCGTACACCAGATAAACATTATGAGTGGGTGCATTTTTAACCGCAAACCGCAGTTTTTGAATCTTTTCCTACATTTAATGAAAAGTACAGTTTATTTTATTAGGGGAGAGTATATCAATGAGCCACAAATAACATATGTGACATTAGTTGAGAACACTTATCAGCTTTTTAAGTTCCCCGTCAGGATCAGATGTTAAATACCACCTTTGTCTTGGTAATGGCTGATTATGTAAGCACCAGAGTCCGACATCTTGTGAGTCACAGCTCACCTTCTAGAAATGGTAAATATATTTACAACATGCTGTTTGTTCCGTCTAGACACTCTGATCTCACTCAGATGAATTACATGCAACAGCTGCAGAAATACTATTGTGTCTCCATGACTACGGAGATCATTCAGTGCCTCTCATTGTTTTAAGAAATTCTTTCATATTATTAACCAAATTGTTTTAATGATCTTACCCACAGTCCACAGAGAAGTTTACAAAGGGAAGATTTCCAGTGTTGTGTTAGAGAGGCCATCCTCGGATAAAAGAGCAAGCTGTTGCAGCCAGATTATTCCTATATTTAGATAAAACTTGGAAGTCAGTGAGCTTCTTCGCAGCGATCTACCTCTGCTTCACATATTACAGTGATAGACATCACCTACACCCGTGCCTCCAGCGCTGTCTCACCATTCCTGTTTGACCCAAGCAATTGTGAAGCAGTTGATGGAGGAAATTAATTAAATATTGAATATGTTCTTACTTAAAAATAAAATGCTTGAAGCATATTTGAAGTGTGCATTTGAGTACAAGGAGCAATCAGCACTCATAAAAGCCATCTGTGCCTTTTGATCTCGGCTAAAACCGTCCTTGAAACTGCTTTCTTTTTCATAGTATAATGCTTATAATGCTCTCTGAACCAACGTATTCATGTTAAATGTGCAGCTCCAAAATCAGCTGTAAGTCCGTGGTAGAGGGACTACTTTAAGTCAGATTGAATTTAGTGCGGTTGAAAGGGGAAAGGAAATAGAAAGCATGTTGCAGTGCTAGTGAATTTCGTTTGTTTGCGAAACCCCTTGGATCGATTTGTGTTTGATGCTACGAAGCCCAACTCACAACGCAACACCGTTTGCATTTCTTTCTACCTAAGTAATTGTTCAGAGCATGTGGATTTTTGTCAGGATAGCTAAGACTGATGGATGGGAAACCATTTATTTGTTGAATGTTAAGCTTCTTATCTTCTTTAAATCTTCATCCCTGAAATATTTTTTTCCAAATAATGACTCTGAATTGGAGGCAAAATCAAATCCCAAAACTGCATATTAAAATGCCAGAAGGCGAAATTGGTGATGATTTGCAATACAAGTGTCATTATCTGTTTTTGCTTTTCTATGCAAAACAGTTTTTGCAAAAAAAAAAAAAAGAGCATAATTTGTATAGTTTGAACATATTATATTTGGCTACCACCTGTAAAAACAGCCTCTGGTGGGTCTTTTCATGCAGCTGTAATGAGTCACGGACCGGGTCAGATTTAGGCTGTGAAGATAAATGCTGCTCATTTTAAAGCTGTCAGAAGATTAAATCAATTTTGCACTGCGCCAGTGGACAACTGGGTTGCTAAGTGTCTGCTCACCTCTTGCTTCATTACAAGTGTCAGGTGCATTTGCCGTCTATTCATTTTTGTTGTGCATGATGCAGCACCTGCCTTTTATTGTCAAGCATACTGTAAATTTGTTTGTAATAAAACGTTTGCTTCTTCATTGTCTTACAATGAACTGTAGCCATCTAAAGCCAGCTAATAAATCTCTCATCTTGTAAACACAATTCAGTTCAGTTCAGTTTGACTCAAATATACTTTATTACGCCCCAAATGAAAATTAATTGTGAAGTCAAGAGCAAGTCTTTGGTTTTTGATTTTTCTCACTGTCCCTTTGAAAATCAATAAGTCCATAATACTTCTTTGACAGCTTCCTCACACGCCCGCACAACTAAATGTCCTTGATTCTGTCCCTTTATACCTTCTCCTACTTCTTTCTAGAAATTACTTATTATCCTGTCCTCTGCCTTCATGATGAATTATAGAATGTGTGTCTGAATTGGATCGCTGAAAAAGTGTTACTAGCCTGTTGAAACACTTTCCTTTTCTTGACTTTTTAAAAGAAATTCATATTAATAATGGTTGTAGTGGTTATTAAACATCCAGTATGAGATAACTGTTGTAGTACTTGTGGTTATCTGCACAGTATCTGTTTGGATCATTTCTGTCTGAATCTATTGCTTTATTCTTTGTGTTATTAAATTCAACATGTGGATCTTTGGTCATTTTATTCATGTGTGGCGTCATATTTGAGATGCACACATCAGCAAAGCCAGATGATGGTGAAACTCGACATGTTGGCATGGAAACCATCTAATTTCTACAAGGTCTCTGTATTGTGCACATGATCCGGAGCTATCGCAGGTGGTTTCATGCTCCCACTTTGTCTGTGGGGATGCACACATGACAGAAGACAATAAGAACAAAGAAGAGACTGTATTATTATTATTATCTGAGGTGGTTTATTATGTTTCAGGATAGACAGAAGTCAACATTTATTTATGCTGTAATCAAAGAGTCTGGAAATAATCATCTTGCTTGATCCATTAGGAGCTCATTTTAAAAGGATTTGTCAGTTTGCATTTGATGCAAAAAAAATTGAAAGCATAAGTAATTAAGTTCCTATGATTCATTTGCTCAGTTTCTCACTTACTCTGCGGAACTTCATTAATGATCAAAAGCACCACCATTCGGTGAAGAAAACTGATTGAGTATGATATTTACGAAACTGATGTTGCAGTTTGACTCAAAATTGATTCTGACTTTAAAAATATAGCTGCTTCCATGGTCATCAGCAGCATTACCCAGCTGGTTCCTAATGTGATTCTCTCCCCTGCAGCTGGGACGACAGCAGCTCGGTGAGCAGCGGCCTCAGCGACACGTTGGACAACATCAGCACCGATGATCTAAATACACCCGCGTACTCTGCTGCCGGCTCATCGCGCAAAAGCAAGGGAGCGCAGGTGAGGCCACGCAACCATTTATGACCTTTTCCTGAGATTTTTACTCATTCTAGTGACAATTCTGTGCAGTGATGGGGATTGAAAGAAACCGTTTAGACACAGAGGGCCTCAAAAGTTACCTGCATGTCAAGATATTAGTTCAAATTGTCTGTTTTAAAATGCTGAGTTACAAGATTGTTGGTTCAGTTTGAAGGCCGATCTATGAGTCAGCTCCGGGAATTAACTATGAAAAGCAGCATTCCGCTCTCCTCAGAGACTTCTGCTTTGTTCTGCCAAAAATCTTTGGCTCCTCATGAAATACTCAACAGACTGAGCTCTTAAGAGACTAGTGTTGCTAGGGAGACTGACCATCTGCTAAGGTAGGCTGGTTATCACTGTTCTTTGTGTTCATGTGTTCGTGTGGGTGTGTTTGTATGCATCCCAAAAGTGGGGATCTGTGTACTGCAGATTCCAAAGATAGCTGCAGGTTCACACACAGACACGAACGCACCTTCTGCTGAGCTTGCATAGACACTTACATTGCTTTGTTGAGTGTGTGTGTGTGTGTGTGTGTGTGTGTGTGTTCTTGTTTTTATTCCCTCATTACGAGCATTTCTGGTAAATTCACTGACCTTTTTGGGACTGTAGTGCAGTGTCGTATTAAGGATAACTGCACAAGCTTGTGTGTGTATGTTTAAATAATAACTCAAGGCAGGATAAAAGATCCCTTGCAGTTTTTAGTCCAGCTATATCCATAACGGTAAAGTTACTTTTACGACACTGTCCTAGATTCACTCTTGTTCAGTCTCTTTCACGGTCAAACTCTCATTCTCTCTTTTGTCATTACCTTCTTGAATCTAATAGTCACCTCTACTATGATGTCCACTGCAGCTGAAAAACTACTCCGTTTTTGCAATAGACAGCCAGGATAGCATCAAAATATACTTTTCATCTGAAGTAAGGATGGGAGACTGCAAGAGTTAGACAACACTTCCTAAAAGTTATCAAATTTTCCTTCAAATAAATTTGAAACTGATATTGTAACATGAAACAACATTTTTGATCTTTTAAATGTCTACATGCAGCTTAAATTTTTAATTTACTTTTGAAGACATGACAGGGCTATTATTAATTTTCTAACAGACAGATTTAACTCATTTTCAGTTTGCTGCTGTACAAAGATGAGCCTTAATCTATTAGAGTTTTGTTTTTTTGCTAAAACTATTCATTAATAAGTACACATGCTTTTTTTTGGTACCCATCTAAACCATTTCACAGTCGCAAAAAGGAAACAGATCCAAGCATGCCGAGCAGGAGGTGAGCAGCAGTTGGGCTGGAGCTGAAGACCTGAAGAAAGTGGAAGAGGAGCTGGACATGAGCATGGATCCCAGTGGTAGCTCCTCTCGATGGAAGCCTTCCCCATCCTCTTCCACGTCCCAAACACAGGGCCAGTATGAAGATACGGGCCAGAAAACAGCGGCACTGGCCCAGATGTCCCAAACGGGCTCATGGAGGAGGGGTATGACAGCCCAGGTGGGCATCACACCACCCAGGACCAAGGGTACCTCTGCTGCCCTCAAAACACCAGGTAAGACTTGTTACGGTTTTTACCTGTAAAGTGCTTGAAGGGTGCTGAAGTGGCAGGATGGACCAACAAACGGAAAAGGGGAAGAAAGGTCAAAAGTTTGATCATAAGTTCTGCCTTAATATTTAACTCAACAACTTAAAAGCAAACTGAGAATTTAAAGCTTCTATTAAATTCCACATTCACCCTAAAGGAAAGCTTATGACTGATACTCATGAGCTATGATTTACATGTGATTTAGTGATTCTTTCATGGATTATATTTCTATCAAGTATTCCAAGAGAATCATGCTTTTTTTCTGCACTCCGAGTTATAACAAGCTGATTGGGCGTGAACATCCACAACAACAGAAATCTTATCAGTCATCAATTATTTTGAAATTTACTTTGCACTTTTCGACAAAAACTATAAATTTAAGTGAGTTTCTTACAGGGGTTCTTCGTACAAAGCTTCTGACATAGTTCACACTAAATCAGCTTTTCCTGTTCCCAGCTGCTGCAGGTGGAAAAACAACAAAAAAGAAGAAAAAAAAGCAGTTTGGCTTATGAATCTGCTGAGTAATGCTTTTCTGTTCCTGCAAATTGACAGGCAAAACTGATGATGCTAAAGCCTCAGAGAAGGGCAAGGCGCCTTCCAAGAGTTCACCAAACATCCAGCGCTCACCCTCAGATGCTGGGAGGAGCAGTGGGGATGAAGGCAAGAAGCCTCCATCTGGGATTGCACGCCCACCCACCACTGGCTCCTTTGGGTATAAAAAGATCTCTGGTCCCCCGGGCACCCTGATCACATCTAGTGGTGCAACCCTCGCCAGTGGCTCGGCAACCCTTGGCAAAGCGCCCAAGTCCTCATCTGCCCTCGGTAAAGGCGCAGGCATCGGTGGTGTGCGGAAGACCAGCCTGGATGGGTCGCAGCCTCAGGATGATGGCATTCTGCTCAGCTGCAGTGGCTCCAAAGTCACCCTGCAGTACCGCTCCCTCCCCAGGCCGGCCAAGTCCTCCAGCGGGGTGGCAGCAGGACGCAGTGGGCATCGCTCCAGCTCAAGTAGCATCGACTCAAACGTCAGCGGCAAATCTGCAGGGGGGGCAGCAGCACAAGTGGGAGCCAAGCGCAGGGATGGAAAAGTGGGCTCAGACCGCTCCAGTCCCATCACCGTCAACCAGACAGATAAAGAGAAAGTGGCGGTTACAGACCAAGACCCAGCAGCCGGACTCTCCACTTCTCCAAAGTCCAGCCCCACCTCCAGTTCAGCAGGCCAGTCTGGCCTCAGGCAACCCGGCTCCAAATACCCAGATATTGCTTCTCCCACTTTTCGCAGGTCAGACGCACAACACAAGCCTCATCCTTCTTTTGTGTCTCTGACTCTCACTTTGTGTGTGTTTCTGTGTCAGTCAGCCATTTCACCACATCCTTTTTCTTTGGCTTTTATAGCAAGCATGCAGCAGTGAGCTCACATCTTAAAAGTTATCTTTTGCCTTGATTACATGAGTTAGTGAATTATGTTTTTTTTAATTATTTAGTTTTTCTACTTTTATGATAAATGTTTATTGTGCCCATCAATGTTTTCCTGTTGCAGGCTGTCCCCCAAGCTTGTGTAATAGTTGAACTTACCATTACTTAAAACATATATGTCAGTTTACTTGGATGCACCAAGAAATATAAAATCATATTTGAATTCTTTTCTAGAAAAATTGATTAGGGAAATATGCTTGACTGCACAGCGAAGGGGTGCCATTACCCAGCTGCTCCGTGATGTAGTTGATAGTCCACTGCAAATGAAATGTATTTTTACCCAGAAGATGAAGGTTTGATGGCTCAGAACTGACAGGTGACAGCAGGTTTTTATCAGCAGCGGACATGTCCAAACATGTCTTATCTGATTCTGTCAAGCCAACCTGTTTCATCTCGCATGTATCCAAGCCTTTACTTTCTCCAGAAAGTGTCACTGATGCATCTAGTGCGAATCTTGCAATAACAGACTGTTATTGCAATTACTGGAAGAACGTCAGGCTCCTACAGCATTTGTAGAAGACGATTAGGGTCACGCAAATGAACAGATCAGGTTATTTAAAGTTGCCATATCATGCTCATGTTCAACCATTGAATTTGTTTTTATCTCTGATACCACTAAAGTTGCTTTTCATTCAGCATAACTCCAAACACTTTCAGTTGCTTCTGTACATTGAGGACAAGAAGGTCTTCCTGAAAATAAAACAAAAACAAATTTGGTGTTTTCTAATTGGTAGACTCCTGGAGGCTTGTAAATGGGTAGATTTAATGGCCCGTGAACTCCTCATGCCATTCAGACACTCATATTTGCTACATATCAACATGTTATCAACACTACCCTTTCATCTCTTCCTGTAAAAATCCATCCATAGATGCTTAAACTACAATATATGACCATGAATAGCACAAGAAAGACTACACCTGTTTGATAAACATAATATTTATTACCTGATACTGTGTGACATTATGGATTATGTCATCTTCCATTCACTCACCATCTGTATATATGTTTTTCTGTATATGCCCGTGTTAATAGAGGTAGATGTGGGAAATGCAGTAAAGTGTCAGCTGAGTCAGAAAATGCCCGCAGCCCAGAAATAGAACTAAAATGCAGTCACACACTGGTTGCCAACACAACACAGACACTTTACTTATGACTTCTGATTCACACTCTCATACTCCTAATGTTGGAACAACGCTGACTTTCTTCTTTAGCCTTTCTACTAATCCAGCTGCGTACTGGGACTTGTTCACAAAATCCTCTGAGAAGTGTTGTGAAAAAAGAAATATTGCTGGCCTAGAAAGCAAACAACTGAGCCGTGGTCAGCCGGCTTTCCCTCACAACCAAAAATATATTTCTTTGGAAACATCCAGGAAACAAAAGTAAAAACACTTAGAAGTAATAGCAGGTCCACCAAGTTGGAAAACATATTCAGCCCTTGCTGAGCAGTCATGCAGTAAATATTTTTAAACTCAGCTGAAGTGCATCCCCTTCTGGTTCCCACAGCCTTAAGTATATGACCATACAAAGAAATTCTGCCCTCTGTGATATCATTCAGCGCCATTGTTAGAAAAAAATTCTTCAAAAGTATGTGTTCTCAGTACTTTCAAAACTGAGTATTTTTTTCCATATGTATACGACTTCAAATGTTTAATTTTTGAGCCTCCAGTTGCATCCAAGATGGTAATTTATGATAACGCTAAAGGTTATTCAAAAATGCATAATATGGCCACTTTAAAGTAACAGATTGAAACAGGCCACACTTTGAAAGGAGATGTGGTAAAGTAGATTGTATTAAATTAAGTGGAACTTTAAAAAAATAAGAGAGAGAAATGATTGAGAATAATTTTGTATGTATTTTAAATGTCAACTAACAGTAAAGTTTTAGGGATGTTTTAGAATTTTCTAAATTATTCTTGAGTAGCTTGAATCTGTGACCAGTACAGCAGTAGATTATAACGCTTAATTTATGTACATTAAGCTCTTGAGATGACCACAGTGTAATTCATTTTCTCAACCTAAAGTACGCAAAAGTCCTCCATTTTCCAGTATGGCGCTTGCAGATGCTCATCACTTGTTCTTTGAGCATTTCTAAATGACTGCACCCACCTCTCTACCCCCAGATTGTTTGGTACGAAAGCCAGCAGCAAGGCCAGCTCTCCGGGCACGCCCGACTCTGGCAAGTGCCCCTCAATACTGGGCAGCCCCCACGGCACGCTGGCGAGGCAAGCCAGTCTGGACTCCCCCTCCTCGGGCACGGGAAGCCTGGGCAGCGCTGGTGGCCTGAGCGGTGGCAGCAGCCCACTGTACGGCAAAACCCCAGACCTGTGCACCGACTCCCTGGCTTCCAGCCCAGCCTCTGGCCTCTCCCTGCCCTCCAACGCTCGGCCGTGGCCTGCCTGTAGCTCATCAGCCGGCAGCAAGGACACACTGAGCTGCCAAAGCATGACCAGTCTGCACACGAGCTCTGAGTCCATTGATATGCCTTTGGGTCACCATGGGCCCAAGGTTACACGAACCGGCAGTGTCAAGTCCACCCTGTCTGAGGGGTGAGTAAAAGGGAATACGATTGGAAAGAATCGTATTCATTGTTTCATTTGAGAACAGAGACAGAAGGTTTATCTCCCTACCTTAACATATAGAAAGCAATACAGATCAAACCTACATAATTGTGGTGATCAAAAATAACACTAAAGTACAAACGTAAACAAATAAAAATCATTCATCTGGCACATATTTTTCTTCTCAGTGGCTTTGATAATTCAAAGAAAAATTCACAATAGTGTCAAGTATCAATGCAAAGCCATGGCAGAAAAACACATGCACACACACACACACACAATTCAGATCATTTCAGACACACAAACTCATCTGTTTGAATGTTTCCATTGTTTTGTCCACACACTGCATGCAATACATCACAGAACACGCAGGACGCGCCTTCATTTCCCCTTATTCTTATTACTGAATGTCTCGAAAATGAAACAATCTACTTAAACAACATCCTGGTTCTTCATGTTGTCAGTAATACTGAAAATCAAAGCAGTATCTTAATGTTTTTCCATTTTGTATGTTTTGTGTCAAAAGTCAAGTTTAAGAAGTGTGACCAGGTCTTTTAAGTGTATCACAAAAACTAGTGTTTTCTGTTGTTCATCTAATCAACTCATCCTCTGTGTTTTAACAGCATGCCTCTTGACAGAAATACGCTTCCCAAAAAGGGATTGAGGTACAGCACCCATTGTCAACTCTCGTGTTCACTCACATTGATCCTTATGCATCAAAGCTCTGCTCCAGCCGTCAAACATATTCTCCATTATCTACATACAACCATCTGTTACAGTCAGTCCTTCACATCCAGATTGTCACATCCAGTTATAATGTAGGTCTTCATGTTGACTCGGCTTTAACACCTAGTTAGGATAATACATTAAAAAGTTGTTAATGAAAATAAAAGATAAATATTTACAGATGATTTTCCATAGTGAAGTTAAGGGAATTATTGAGGCATCCCTATATGAAGCTAAAAGTAATTGGTGGATGGATAATCAGTAAAAAAGAGTTAGACTTTCTAATTGATAGTTTGAATAATTTAATCAAAATTAGCCAAATTAGATTTTTTTTCTTCTCTATTTAAAAATGATTAAAAAAAAAGATGATTGCTGACTCGGATGATTAAAGAGGAGTGTGTTTTCCATCTGTGTGTATCTCTTCTTCTTTGTGCATATACTAAATCTATTCCAACCTTTGATTAAAATAACTTAAATCCACACGTGAGAGAACAGTTCTCTCTCAAACCCCGAAAATCGTACAACCTTCCCAAAAGTCTTTTCACTCTCAGCTGAGGTAGCACCCCGGATATTATAAATTTACCTGAGACAGGAAGATGAGAAACCCATTCATCAACCTCCAGAACAACCTCTGCAGTCAGTTAGCCACTACTCCTACAGATCGGTTGACTGGGCCACGCTAGTTTGAGTGCATTTGGTGGACATGCTTCATTTCAACCTGAGAGCATCTGATCTCCTGCTGCACACTCTGCATGTTAGATGTGTTACTCTGCACCACATCACAAATGCACCAGCCCTTTTTTTTCCTATATCTTTAGATTTCCTGCAAAGTGGGGTTTTTGATTAAGCAGCTCTTCTTGCTCTCCCTCTTTGGTGATGCACTGTAAACAAGCGGGTTGGTCTTTTCTATGGGATTTTTATTTGCACTATGTACAATGAGACAAACAGCGATTCTTGGATAATTCACTCTCTTCCATTTCAGCTCCAGTGAGAGACGAACGCTGCAATGTCATTCTATTCATTACCTTCTTAGACATCCATTTACTGGCGAAAAGAATATGAAGCACAGGAGGACGAGCAGAGCAGGGTCAGATGTGACAAGCGTAGTAATGGGGGTGTTGGAAGGAAGACGCTGCTCAAAAGGGATGAGCACAAACTCAATTATCCTCCTCAGAGGATTAAATATGGCCGATTGTCACGTTCGTGATAAGAGGGCTTTCTGCTGCCGAGTCACTTTGGAGTCAGGGAAAGAAGCTGTGTGTGTATGTGTGTATTTGGGGACATGCAAAGAGGGAACAGCAAATCTCCAAAATGCATAAAATAAACCATGCAAAAGTATGGCCACCCCAAAAGAGTTGATCTCTCAGTGCTTCATGTCTTCATTAGCTTCTTGCTTGTTCACAGTCTTTGCGAGGAAAGGCCATGTGACTCTAATTTCAAAAGCTTTATGAAAACTCTGCGCCTGAACAAACAATCAGCAGCCAAAGAACCCCCTAATCAGCTGCTCAGCCCTCTGAAAAAGTAAAAGAAGCAGGGGAAGGATGCAGAGCTTTTTTAAAGAAGCTGTTTTCTTAGTTTGTCATTTTTGATTAAGACATTGCAGCAAAACGCAAAAGTCGACTCCGAGCCCTGGCCTGAAGACAAAAAAACAGATTTAGGAGAGTCAGAGTGGTGGTGCACTGTAATGATTTGCAAATTCATATATATATATATATCTATATATATATATATATATATATATATATATAT
>JAOWBL010000016.1:4202952-4236156 GCA_028564865.1 Zenarchopterus dispar
ATATATATATATATATATATATATATATATATATATATATATATATATATATATATATATATATATATATATGCATAGAATGCTGAAGACATACATCATCTTGCCTTTTGGAAATAATGATGTTTTATTCTGTTGTTGATGACATCAGACATTTATTACATCTTGTACTCTTGCATGTCTTTTTGTAGATGCATGCATATGAACATCTGAGTTGTAACATTGCATGTTTGTTATGACATCTGCTCATATGCATCTGGGATGTATTTTCATTGACACTGAATTTCGCTTGTGTGGACCTTCGAAAATATGTCACTGTCTTTTCAGCTGACAGCTTCTTTCTGGTTTCCAGGTACCCACCATCCTCCCGGCAGACATCCCATGAAGAAGGGAAGGAGTGGTTGAGATCGCATTCAACGGGAGGCCTTCAAGACACTGGCAGCCAGTCCCCACTGTCTCCTCCAGGAGCTTCCTCCACCAGCACTGGAAAATACCACTACTCCAACCTATGTTAGTTGAGAGCACGCCACAGTTTTCTTTAATCATGTCCATATATAGCCGGGTGATGATGAACATGTGCCCATCAAACAGATGACTTTGTAATGCAAGGGAATTGCAGTCTTATGGTAAAGTTAGTGCCACATCTTTAAATCCTATAAAATAACAAAAAAATGAAGCCAAAAATTAAATATCATGTAGTCAATATTAAGTAGCCCTTTACTGATTCCATGGGATTTAAGAGCCTAAGTTGCAGCCAGGAGCTGATAGTCATGAGCCCGTGATGTATTTAACTTCAGCAGGTATGCACATATCTAAAAAAGCAGATGTTTGGGCAGTTTGCTGATCTAGAACATTCAGATGTGTGTAACACAATGCCAAGAGGGAAAGGCATAAGCTGTGGTTTTAGAGAAGCAAGTTTTGCTCCACATCAACCTGGAAAGAATTGTGAAGTAATTTCCAAACAATTTTGCGTTCAATATCTACAATAGGAAAAGAATATTAACAACTTGGAATCATTCAACACCGTTTTCAGTATTAAAAGAAGGATTACTAACCTTTACTTTTTTTTGTAGATGAATAATTTGACGAGATTCTTAGTATGACAGCCTCTTCTATCTTCTGTCTTGTGCAGTGAGTCCAACCAACATCAGCCAGTACAACCTGCCAGCGGGAAGCACCAGCATGAGCCGCTCTAACAGCATCCCCGCCCAGGACTCCTTCGACCTGTACGGAGAGGGTCACCCACTGGGTGGCAGCGCAACCTCCCTGGAGGAGCGACCTCGGGCCATCAGCCGCTCCGGTTCGTTCAGAGATAGCACTGACGAAGGTTAGACACGCTCCACAGTTGCCACTCTCTCTTTAAACTGTGTTACAAGTATGACTCAACTTTCCTGCTGAGAAATCAAAGAAAGCCTTTATCAATTTAAATAATGAAATAAAGAGTTTTTCTCTTTTTTTCAAATAGCTATTGACAAATTAAATTTTCTGGATAATTTAACCTAATAATTGCTAATTGACCAGCAATGCAATCAGAACTGGATAATAAAAAGAAAAAAAACATTTAATATGAGTTACCACATTTTTTTTTTAAAACATTATGCCGATTTTTTACATTCAGATATTTTCATGACTGACTTGTTCTCTCCTTCTGGCTCACAGTCCATGGCTCTTCATTGTCTCTGGTCTCCAGCACATCGTCACTGTACTCTGCGGTAAGTCATTCAACTCTGCATCTTTAACATTAAAATGCTACACAGAAAAACACATCTGACAATAAGCAAAAATGCAGACAAAATGGTGAAACTGGGGTATACAAACTGCATATGTCCCTAATCTAATAATATTTTAATCACCTCATCACTCTCTTTTCGGCAGCTAGATACTAAAAGGATGCTGCAGAAAGAAAATGTTATAAAATAAAATTAACCTAAAATAGGTGGCTTTTAAAATCTAAAATGCAGCTCATAGTCAAAGTCCCACTGTGATTCAGCAGTTTTGATGAGCTTTATGAGATTTAAGGAAAATATATTATAAAACAAAGACTGGACCCGTAACAGAATCAGTGATGTTGATGTTGATGTTGTGTTTTGTTTTTTTTTTTAAATTATTATTTGAAGTAACACTAAATCTGGCACAAATTCCTAAAATGCATCAAAATTCAACAACAAATCAATAAAAATCTTAAAAACAAAAATCAAACAGTGACCCGTGACAGTCCTTCCCAGGAGTTTTCTGCTGCGTCCCTCCTGGAAGGAAATGAGATTTCCAGGACACCCTGCTCCAGTAACTGTAACTAAAATATAACCAGCTGGAAAACATATAAATTATGTTTTATGTCATTTTGTCAACATAACTTAGCTCCATATGAAGACTTTATTAAAATAGAGAAAGGAACAATCAAAGTGTACTTTCACTTTGTACGCAGTTACAAAACTATATATTTACATAAGCTTATCCCGAATTACATAAAAATAAAATGTGCAATCAGATTATAAGAACAATGACAATAAACCTTAGTTTGTGCAAAGAAAATAATGTAATTCAAGAATTTCCAAACATGGAAATCTGTTCTGTTATAGCCACAAGATATAGAGCACAACATACCAAAAATGTCCTGTCTATGAAATAATAGAGGCTTTGTTACATATGAATGCCAAAAGGAGATAACTTTAAGACCTTCAACTACAAGATATGTAAATACACATCGATGGGACACGTACACTCGTAGGTGATGCTTTTTCAAGCATTAAATCTCTGTTCCTGGAAAGCAGCCTTGTCTCCTCAGTTTTTGTTGAGGCTAAAATATAACCTTCTACACCAGCAAACCCCCTCAAGTGTCTTCAGGAGACAAGGCTCTGGACAACTGCTGGGCTTTCTAATCGCTCAGTATGCAAAAACCAGCGCAGTGATGATGCACTGTACAACAGGGCTGCAGGCTTGATACTAACACTCAATTCATGCTTAACATTCAGCTTAGATTTGTACTTTGTTTTCAGAGAAGGAACTTCAGAAAAGCCAATCTCACAGAGGTAGGAAGTGGTGAAGGGAAGAAAAATACTCCTCTGCCATCTCGTGATGCTGCGGGACATCAGCTCATCGGACAGATAGCCTTCTGCCAAATGAGATGATGTTCCTCCTCCTTCTCCCTTTTTCTTCTTTTTCTCTGTCGCTCTGTTTAATTACTACAGAAGCACAGTTTGTTCATTGTGCAGCTATCAAAGTTGAAACATTAGTTCCATCTGCTTTGTCTAGCATTAAATGTCTCTGTAAGTCAGCCTCATCTCTTCTTCTTTTTTTTTTTGAGGAGGCTAAACCATAGCTTTCTACGGCTGAAAACCTTCCAGAAGTCTCTGGACAGCTGCTGGGTTTTCTAATCGCTCAGACTTCAGTATTCGTAGTCTGCGAGGCAGCAAATTCATATCTGCCTGTTTATTGCGACTTGGAAATTGCTCAGGAAATTGGAAATTGCCTGGATGAATGATAGAGATAGTTTGGTTTTTAAAATATTCCCTTTAGGCTGAATGAAGTGATTTGTTTTGTGGTTTGCATAAATAAGTTCCCTTTTAGATTTTGGACTTTCATCTTTATCCCTGGTGAATATATACATGTTTTTAACTTTAATCTGAATCATTTTTAATCAGTGGTTATTTTCATCTCTGGTTGATTTATCATGTTTCTCGTCTTTTGGTATTAAAATGCTTCTCGGGCTGTTTTCTCTAATTCATTTTTTAAAAACACACATGGCTGAACTCGTCACACAGCAAACAGATTTTTCTGAACTAAGTTTCCTTTTCTGTTCCAGGCGGAGGAAAAAGCCCACTCGGAGGTAAGAATGAGAGTCTCCGTGTCCGTTTGTCTGTCTGTCTGCATGCTTCCTGTCGGCTCATTCCTGCTGTAAATTCACAGTGTTGGTGAGAGTCATTTCCACTCTCAGACCACTCAGGACAGAGCAGAGCAGAGCAGCTCTGCTTTCTACCCGCTGGCTTTGAGCTTTGATTTTCACAGATTTAAGTCCAGCATGTCCCACGCTGTCACACGCCCTGCTCTTCTTCGGGTGCTCGCTGGCTGTTGTTTGTTTGTGTGTGTGTGAACGTCTTTATGTTTGCAGATCTAGTGGTGTTGTCAATCAAAGTGCCTATAGTCATACTCATCATTAATGGCTTTAAACCAAAAGCTAATTCCTTGCTCAAAATGATTGATTTTAGGCAAAAATTGATGAAGTTAAGCAATGGAGCAGTTAACTCTATGTTGTATTGCTTTCTTTCATCTTGGTCATGTACAACTACTTGCCTTACTTACCATTTATTAAAAATACAATTACATGACCTTTTTTTCAGTTTATTTTATTCATTCTGCTCACTTCATCCCTGATTCTTCTTTAGTTTGAGTTTCAGATGTCTCTGTCCCGTTTCTCTGTCCCCTTTCACCTGTGCTTCAAGCTCAAGTTTGGGTCAAACAGTAACAGCAAATACACCTCGGTGCTTGCTATAACCCTGCCAAACAGTTGGAGTTTAGTTTTATTGGGCTCATTATAAGCTAAAAATGACAACTGACAAAAACATCAAGTCTCCTTCATGTGACTAATCCTGCATTCTTCCACTTACGTCTCCTTTGGTACACTAAAAAAACAAAAAAAAAGGCCGTTACTAATCATTTCTAGTAACTGCTCCCAGGTATTTGTAAATACTATTTGACTCAGTTCAGGACTACTCGCCTCTCTCTCTCTGCCTTGCCGCTCATAGCTGAACCATGAATAAACGTGTGCTGCAGACAGACTTTTGTCTGTCCAACCATATCAGTTCATGCTGTTTGATGGAAGCATGCAACATAGTGTTAATTTTGACTCTTTTCTTTTCAATCAAGGGCCAAACAGTCCAAAATTCCACGGTAATCCCCCACACTTTATGTTCACACCTCACTTCTGTCGTTTTACACAGTATGCCATGTAAATGATCAGTTTGTTTTGTTTTTTTGTTTTTTTTAATTCATCAGTTGTCATCGTAGAAGATACAGGTTTAGTACCTCTCCGAATGACAGTCATTTACTTTTGTTCTCGCCTTCCCAACTAGCAAATCAGGAAGCTGCGCCGGGAGCTGGATGCCTCTCAGGAGAAAGTGGCAACCCTCACATCTCAGCTGGCTGCCAATGTGAGTTTGTTTCCCTCTAAACAGGCGGCTCATTTGCATAAGAGCTGACTGTCAGGTTTCAGCTCTGAAAAGTTGGGCATTTAGTAGAGTCAGTAAAGTTTGTATATTAATGTCCACAAATGATTCCAGAGTTTGTGCTTGTCAGTCAAGCCTCATCAGCCTGTGAAATAAATCTTCGTGAGATATTCAGGTTGGGCATGTTTAAAAAAAATTAAAGAAACTATTTTTGACTCTGAAATTGTGGGTCTGAATTTGAGACCCTGTCTTTATACCTGAGTGACTGATGAAAACTTGGACATAAATCAAATTGTCCAGTAAAAGGCCTGTGAGTTATTTAGAATGCAAAGCGATCCACTTGGACAGCTTGTTAAGGTTCAGAGTAAAGTAAATTAAAGCTTCACACCTCCCAGGAAATGAAATAGTTCAATTTTGTTCCTGATATTGTAGAAACAAACGGTTGCAGAAGGACTCGTACTGCCGTCCCTCTTCAAAATCTACTTTTAGGACCTGTGGCAGAGTTGAAGGCAGGAAAACCATCAGTCCTTGATAGTTTGATTTTGATTGAGTTTCTCCATCCAATCTGTTTTGGATCTGAAAAATCCCACTTGTATCACACACAGACAAACACACACACACACACACTGTCGGAGCATTGAGCTTTTTCATACTTTTATATGCAGTTTTCTGGTTTGAATACATGGGAGCAGATATTTACAAAAGCACTTCTGGTTTCTTAATGTCATTGTGCAACTTCTTTTTAAAAAAAAATTTTTCTACATATTGAATTTATTTACTGGTTATGTACAAATAGGGATTTCTCAGACAGAATTATGTTTCAGGGTGTCAAACCCTGATTTACAGATGAAGAATCTCGTATGATTATGAATTTACAAGCTCATAATCTCACTTTTCTGTCTGAAGCCGTCGTACGTTTAGACTTTTGTTAGTTTCATTTAGTCGGTGTGTTTTTTTGCCTGCTGTCTTGGCCAGTGAGGTCGTAGCTAAAACAGGAGTTTCTCTGAAATTCATCCAAGGAGAAAAACTTGAATATATGATAGATGGATGAGGGAAGCGAGCAGGGACGTGAGGTGAAGTGAAAGCTGGCTCTGGTGTGTCATGCGTGGGCGAAACCATTCTGAGGTACCAAGACCTCCAACCCCTCCCAAACATGTTCTGCTGAGATGCAGGTACATCAACAAACTCCAACATCTGAATGCCCCCCTCCAGCCCCCAGAGCAAAGCAGCTGCTCAGGCGTTGAGGCAGACAGGCTCTTTGCTTCGGTCCAATGCTTTGATCACAAAGTTGTGCAAACTAGAGCTGAAGACTGAACCACAGACACACTTGACGGATGGAGCAAGAAAACACGCCTTTATACAAGAGCTATGTAGCAGCAAAACATTAATCATTCATCCACCTTTATATACTCTAAATCAACTTTCTTTTTATGTTATTTGTGGCATCGATGTTATATTGTCAACCGTCATGAAACAGGTGTTGAGACAAAATGATTCATATTTTAAAAATAAGTGTGACAGCTGAATCCAAATTCAGCGTTTTATGAAAAAGTTCATGCTTTCTAAATAATTTACTATTTACTATTTCATATGTCTTCCAAAATCAAACTACGTCATATATCAGACTGTGATATTTTATCTTTGTTTGCCTTGCATCTCCTAACTCGATGACTTAAAGAGAGCATGAAGAAGAAGCACGCATCTGTAAATTTACTCCAGTTAGTGATGAAAACATTTCAATCTTTGTCGGATTTGTATGCTGTCAACGTTGGAAAAGTGGAAAACATACCCACATTTAAATCTCACAACAGTAAGCAACAAGTTCCAGATTGAACCATATGTGAATAAAAATAATAAAAATAAACACCTGTAAGATAACCCCCCCAAAAGTTTTGTATTTAACTTTTTTGAAGTATTTATCAACCATGTTAAGAAGTAATGCAGCTCTGATAGACCAGTGACCTAAAGCCTTTTACCCAAAGAGATGTGAGTTGGGTTCCAGCAGCTCAAAATGTCCCACTTTCACAATAAAAGCTCAACAGTTCTTCAGCTACATTAACACAATGATATGGAATTATTATGTTATTGACAATGACGACATGTGAACTGTTTTCCACACTTCTAGTTCTTTTTCTTTCATACTGAATAGTTTATGGTTAGAAGTTAAAATCACATGACTAAAAAAATATTTTACTCATTATACTCAAAAGGAGGAAAAAAAAAATCATCATGTTACAAATAAATTTGTTAAATAACCTGAGCTACTTATGTTAGTACAAATAAAATATAATTTCCAGACCAAAGTAATATAAAGGAGAGTTGCACCGTTGCACTGCATCTAAAAACTAATCAGTGTAGATACTGCAAAATTTTAGTTCTGAAACATGCACAGAATTGGTAACTTTATTTGACTCACGTTCCGTTCCATAAAACAAACTATTTTCACAACTACATGTAAATACAACAGAATGGAATATGTGCGTTATGGCTCCTGCTCTAGTGCGATTTGAAAAGAAGGAGGACAAAAACGCCGCTGTGTTTGCGAAGGTCTGGACCTTTCATCACACCGTATCCACATGACAGAATTGTGGGTTTTTGTTGCTATAAGCTCGTCTTATCCCCACACTGTGACTGTGGAAGCAGCAGCCTCAGCAGCCATCATTTGCTGTCCTCCTACAGTTCACTCATGTGAATATGTTTTGTTTCATAAAGACGAATTTTGTCACATATTTTTGTACTTAACTATACAGTGGACAGCCACAACTAGCAGACAAACTAAGACTGATTATCCTCTTATGGTTGTGTGTGTCAGTGGGGGAGAAGCTGTTATTGTGCCACAAGTATGAATATTTAGAAAGAAAAGGAGAAAAGAAAGTGGTCTAATCTGAATGATATTTTTTTGTATCACATGGACAGCTAGCTGCACGGACACCATTTACATGGTGACCTTAGAAATGCTTATTGTTTTACACGCATAATTATACACGCACAAACTGTCATAGATATGCAAATAAAAGTTGCATACTCCCATCAAAAGGAGAAATTCTGTTTTCATGACTTTAATGTTAAACTTTGTGTTTATCTTCGGTGCATAATGTCTTGTTTCTTAATTCTTGTGCCATTTGTCCTTTAATGGGATCTGCTGTGGGAATAAAATGTCATTTCCATTTTAGTTTGATTTTGGTTTAATGCAAATTAAATTTTATCTTGTGTGTGTAACAAGCAGCTTTATGCATTAAACTGATAAAGCATTTTTCTCAAGTACAAGGGAGGGAATACAACTTGCAACAATAATTTCTCACTAAAAACCACTAAAATGAAAGTCAGGATAGATCGAAAAAGAAGTTTTATGAGACTGTAGAGGAGTGACTATATTTTTCTGGATGACTTTTTATCTCACTTCATCATTTTCTGCAGAACACAAAACAAGTAAATGTGCAGTGAATGAGGTCACTTCAACTTGATCTCATGTCGGTGTGCTGCTACATAAATAGTTCTAACCACCTTTTTCTGAACTTGTTTTGGGAGGGAAATTGAATTTACATTGTATTTGGCCATAGGAGTGTTTACATTGGAAATTTCCTGTAACCCAACGAGGGAGCAAGAGCTGTTTTGTAACTAGTTGATTTCAGGTGTAAGGGGATTAGTTTGGTTACTTTGGCTGATATTAAATTGGGTTTAAGAGTTAATGCAGGCACTCTTCTTCCCCCTCTTAGTCTCTTTCTTTTATTTACAACAGTCTTTTTACCTCACCTTTTCTCTTTCTCTGCTGAGCTTTAAAAGTGTGACCTCTTCCTACTTTTTCTCCTCCTTGTTCTGTAGCTGCAGGTCTGCAGTAGGTCCTTGTTGTTGTGCTACATTGCTGACTCGTAACACAGTAAAGAAGTGCTCTGCATCTTCTTTGGACATATCTGGGAGAGAATTCTCCTTGTCTAGTTCTCTGCTTCCGCCTGCCATCCATCTCAACCCAGACGCCCAAATCAAAACAAGGTTCAGCAGACCCAGGATTTGGGCAGATGGTTCATCCCTGGGACACATTCGTGTCTGATCGCTGCCTCTTTCAGGGTGGACAGGCGGCTCGGAGGGGGTCACAGGTGGAGTTGGAGGGAGATATGGAGATCGGGGGATGTTTGAAGACTTGGCATTTCTAAAGGTCAAGGTCTACGCTGATTCAGACACAAACTGGAAGCGACAGCATGAAGCGCTCCTCTGTGGATGAGTTTATTTGTGGACTTAAATATCCTTACATGGGCTGAAATTTGGGATTTTGTTGTTTTTGTTAGGACAGCTTTAAGCATTTAATGGGAGAAAATCCTATTAAATTTAGTAAATTAAACTCCCAAAAGGCATCTTGAAAAAGTCTAAATATCTGTGTGAGTGTTAAGTACATGTGTTTGTCGTTGTGTAGAACAGAGATTCTTTGATGTATCTGGGCTTTCTGCCCTCTTCTCTGTGACACACCAGGCGTGACAGGTGTCTCGGGGTCTGGAGCTCAGGATGGCAGTACATGCATTTTATCAGACTCATACATGTAGCACATACAAAAGGCTTCACCAGGCATCTTTACATAAATTTGTGTTTATAAAACCAAATGCACAACAAATCCCACAGGGGCATACACACAGAGGCGAGAGGTTCAGCAGAGCAGATGGTGTGACGTGGCTAAACAGTTTCAAATAAATGTTTATGGAGCATTTGCTCGACCACGATGATTAATGCAGAGCAAAGCGTTGCAAGAGTGAAGTCTCATAAAGTCATATAAAGAATGTACTTGGCATTAACGTGTCTTTCTGAGAGTTAAAGCTTTGTTGTTTCTATCCCAACTGAAGGTCTTTACAGAATACCAACTCTGTTAGCTCCTCTTCAGCTGAAACAAACTTATCCTTCAAAACTGTTGTTCGCTACAAGCACTCCAACTCTTGATAATAAATAACTTTCCTCAAGGAACTGGTCTTTATTCAAACAGTCAACATAAATGCTCATTTGTACATAGGCATAAAGTGATGAATACATTTTATCCATCATACAGTTTTTATTGCATTGAGTTTGCTTTGATCAAATGAATCTTAGTCAGTTGTGCGTTATAGATGTTTTTTGATTTTCACATCTGTGAATACTCCTTCTAAATATGTTTTGCATGTTGCTCAAAAGCAGAACTCACTTCTTGTGTCTCCCTGTGTCTGCAGGCTCACCTGGTTGCAGCCTTTGAGAAGAGTCTCAGTAACATGACCTGCCGCCTGCAGAGCCTCACCATGACTGCTGAACAAAAGGTGAAACAGTTTGGCCCCTAATTTGAAAAATACTGCACATGAACAAAACAGAGAAATTGTTCAAAATGGCCAGCTCTGTGATGCCGAAACGGTATAAATGAAAATGTTAATGGAAATCCACACTGTAGCAGCATTATAAATGTATTTATATGCGTACGTTGTGGACACACTAGTATAAGAAGAAACTTGCAAACTGGTGATTCTGAGTGAATTAGTAATTAGATATTAATTACATTAATTTATTAGTTAATTGTGACTATGATATTACAAAATTACCAATAAAACTATCAATATCCTATAAATGAATTCTTTACTATTGGAAGAAGATATTTACCTACCATTTCAGTTCTTATGGTGCCCCCTTATGGAATAGAAAAACCATTACAGTTATTAAGAAATCATTCTGTTTTTGCTGACATACCAGAGGCAGGAAAATTTATGTCGGAACAATCTCGCCACCCTTTACAAAAAGTTCACTTACTGGGAACAGTAGCCACATTGACTCTGACATCACTGCTCTGGCCCCCCAAAAAGCCTTAGAGCTACATCTGAGACTCTACAGGGCTCATTGACGGGTTAATGACCCTATGATAACATAAAGATTGTACAAATATGGCTCTGTTGGAAGGGTTTCTAGGAGAAAGCATCCTTTCTCTTAAAAAATATGGTTAGCGTGGCTTTGGTTTTCAAAGCTTCATCAGAGCAAACGACAAGAACAAGGGAACAATGTCTAATGTGATGGGACAAGTAGAGAATGTGCAGAATCAACAGAACTGCATTTGGTGACAACCAAACACATGCCATCAGCACAAATACATCATAAAACTGCAAAGCATGGTGGTGGAGGAGTAGTGATATTGGCTTATTTTGAAATGATTAATCTAAGTTATTGCTGCTTAAGATTCTACAAGCATTTGAATCATGGCATGTTCCTAGCTTTTTTGTACAAGTGTTCTCTATGTTGGCTTATTTTTGGTTAAATAGATAATGGCACAGTGTGCATATACCTTATTTGGTGAACTGAACTTTAAAAATGGAGGAGAGTGTACTTTCTTTTCCATCAGCGGGGCTTCAGGAGAGCTCTAGTGGTTGTGACACACTGATCACAGAAGCATCAGCATGTTCAAAGATTTACCCCCAAGACATATTATGAATGCGCCCCCCTTTTCACACACACACACATGCACACACAAGGCTGACAAGACTAGCGGCTTTTTAATCCTCCATAAATTAAAGCACACTGGGATCTAGTGGGATGCCTTTGACAAACAAGGCCATTCTAACTTTTAATTAAAGCAGAACCTCTATCTGCAGCCCTCAGTAGGTTTTGGAGGTGGAATAAGAGACTCCCTCTGTCTTATGGAGTCAGTTCAACAGAGAATAGAGTTGTTGTTTTTTTTAACTCTAAGCAGGTGGTGTTGGCTGAGGAACAGTTCCACTGTAAAATAGTCTTCAAAATATCCAGCACCATTTTAGTTTAGTTTAGTTTTTTATTCCCTTCCTCCGAAAGCCATGTTGAGTGCCAAATTTCAAATTTGGTTCATGCTGATTGAGGTGACGTGCTGGTTTCAAGCCATCTTTGCTGTGTCATCCATTAAAAATGACTTCATCTGGCTGTTAATTCTGGAGAATCTGTTTGATTACATTAAAAGTGAAAACTTCCTCAAAAGTACAACTTCTGTGCTGAATTTGATCATGTCCATATACGGTGATGATAAAGAAGACATCCTCCCCTATCGTTTTTTCTTTTCTTTTTTTTTTTCCACTTTAGGAGTCCGAGTTGGCTGAGCTGAGAGAAACAATAGAGATGCTGAAGGCCCAGAACACAGATGCCCAAACAGCCATCCAGGTGGCGCTCAACGGCCCAGATCACCTACACAAAGGTAGGAAAAAAACAGCAGGGCACATTGGACCAGAGTTTTCTCATGTTGGAAGACAGGATGCCTTTTTTGTCCTAATTGGACTCATAAGAAATTGAAACTTTGTGATGTGAAGTGTTACTGCCGGCTAGTTCCGTTTTTGAAATCTTGATTAGTCCAGGAAACCAGCTCAATCTAACGTATAATTGACTTTATATAATTACATTTAAGTCTCTAGGTTCTTCGTAGATGTTTATGCAAATCAAGCTCAGTCTGGCGTTTAAAAACCTTAATGAGAAAATTAAACTAACCATTGGGTTGACATGCACTGGTCAGCGTAGTTTTTAGTGCACTGAGGAAGGCTCTGGCTGTCTTTTCCAGACCTGCGTATTCGACGGCAGCACTCGTCAGAAAGTATGTCCAGTATTAACAGCGCAGCCAGTCACTCCAGCATGGGCAGCTTGGGGAAGGATGCAGAGGATAAAAAGAAAAAGAAAAAGAGCTGGGTAAGTGAATAAAGCAAGATTTACAGGCTATTATGAAAAAGCTTCAAAATGAAGCTGTCAAGTTTTACTTCATCTGAATCTGTTCCTGATACAGTCAAAAAAAAAGGGTGTTTTTTTTTCCTGTTAAGTGAGTATTGATGGTTGGATATCATTTTATTTTCAACAAAAAGCTTGCCTGAAAATCCTATGGGAAAGCCTACAAACTAAAAACAAATCACTGAATCATTTTCACTCTTACACTAAATGGACCTTAAAGGCTATGAAGCAGAGCTATCCTCATCTCTACCCCTTCTTCAACTGCTGTACCCAACAGGACTGTCAAGTTTCTGATACCTTTCATTTCAAACTGTCAAATTTGCAGTGTCAAACTGTCAATATGAGATCCTTTAGGCACAGTTGGGTCTTTAAAAGTAAATACATTATTTAGTATAAGGCATTTGGTGGATGTATAATGAGTGTGCAGTTGTGGGTAATTTGGTGTGAAGAAGATGGGGCTTAGTACACAGCCCTGAGGGGTGCCTTTCTGCCTATTCTCACCCTCTGAGGTCTGTGTGTGAGAAAATCCATAATCTGGTGACACAGAGAGGAGCCAAAGCCCGAGATGTTCAGCTTGTTAACCATCTTATATGGATGACCATATTAAATCCACGGAGAGCTTATAGCTCTTGGGTTTCTCTAGTTGTGTTAGGGCTCTGTGGAGTGTTGTTGGTGATATTGTCTCTGGAGCAGTTGGCTTTTTATGCAAACTGGTGTTTGTCCAAGTCTGGTGAGATGATAGCTTTTATGTGCTTGAGTACCTGTTTCTCAAAATGCATAGTGGTTATAGGTGACAGAGCTACTGGACTTCAGTAGTTCAGGCGCTCATGAATTCTTAGACACTAGAATTATGGTAGACAACTTGAGACTTGTGGGACCAGCAGCATTTTGCAGTAAGACAGTGAAAATGCTGCTAAGTACTCCTTTAAGATGCTCTTCACAGGTCTTTAGTACCCAGCCTGCCACTCCATCCAGACCAGCTGCTTTGTATACATAACTCCACTTGATGTACATACTCCACACAGGCCCACTCCATGTGTGGAGTAGGTCTCACCCCTGGGCTTCAAAGCAGGTAAAGAAGTGGTTCAGTGCATGAGACAGTTTATTAACCTTGTTAAGCAGCACATTGTTCATTTTATAGTCTGTCAGTGCTTTAGTGTCTTGCTGTAGGGGTTTTTGTTGTTAAACTTCTCCTCAGTTTGATTCTTTTAGTTGTGTTTTGCATCCTTAATACCTTTCCAAAGCTTCCCCCTTACCTCGCTGTAGGCCTGAACGCTGTGTCCCTCTCTCCCAGTCATGCTCTCACAGCATTTTCATCCTGGCCTTTTGGTTGGGAAACATCTTTGTTATCATTGGAGTCAGGACATTTTCATATGCTCGGACTGAACCAGTATATTTATCCGAGTCTGTTCTCTGTTCAGACAAACCCTGGTGCTGTGATGAGAGTTGGAGAAGACCCAAATGCAAGAAATCAGTCGGTAGCAGAAGAGAGAAAGTCCTTAAATATGTAACAAAGCGCTGCAGGGGCTGTTGGTCCTAAAAGTCAAGCCAGTGGGAAAACAGGGAAGGAAAATGGCAAAAGAGAACAGGAAACAGTAACAGAGAAGACAGACTGGCAGGGAAAATGAGGAGCAACAGCACAACTCATGCTCACATGCTAAAACCAGAGACAGGCGTGAACAATTAAAGTCATACTAGAACTTAACAAACCAAGAAATAGAGTTTCAAACTGACCAAAAGGAATATAACACGGAATAAAACGCATGAGTATCAGCTACCAAGACTAAAACAAGAAAACCACAGAAAAACCTCAAGAAATTCAAGAAAAGAAAAAACCAGAGCCAAAACACCAAGTCTCTACTACCAAAGCAGCACTTCAGTGACCTCATCAGACCACAAATTTACTGTCCTGAAAGCTGGTTAGGTCTGTTAGAGGGAAATCAATTAACATGCCATCAGGGTGGGGCGTCAACTGTGTGTCAATGGTGCCAACTCAGTCTTAGTTAAGAAATGTAGACCGCTTGTACTGAAGCCAGAAGAATGACAGTGAATGCACCTTACCATTATGAGCTTTAAATCAGGGCAGCAGTGTTTGTTTTCAGTTCTTCAGCTGTGCACCAGCTGTTGTTCACAAACACACCAGGGCCTCCTCCTCTTCTCGTCCTGGAAGACTCCATCCAGTCTTCTCCGTGAACAGAGCAGCCAGGCAGCTTGATGGCACCATCAGGTGGTGGTGTTCCTCCAGGACTGTGTTATGATGATCACACAAAGTCCTCACTCCGATCTCATCCATCTAGTTCTTCATCAGCCTGGTGCTGGTGAGCCACAGACTCTGGAGCGTTGGCCCATGTGGGTCTGCATTCAGACTTACACGCAGACCAGGATTGTAAAGAATTTACAGTGTGAAAGGAATAGACATTACAAAACAATTTATGTAGGCTAATAAAATGATAAAATAAAATAATTATTTCAAAATGAAAAGACCTGTAGCTATTATTGTGCTTGATGTTATGTTTACATATAGGACAAAAATGGCAACTGAGAGGGAGTGAGAAATGGTTCTTTTTTTGAATCTTGAAGCAAATTGAGATGAAGCACCAGATTCATAGAATATGCAAAATGTAGAGAGCACTCAAAGTTCTACAACTACATGCACTTCCTCACAATCTGCCATCATGCCACCGTTGCTAAGTTACAAGGTAGGGATTGGTTCATCTGAATTCCTGAGATACCATCTGGTAGTGAGGGCTGATAGAAAGTGGAGCAGAATCCCCCGCAGAGCAGTTTAGACCCCGGATATGGTAGTTCAACTTGGAAAAAGTCCAGGAGCTGTTCAGAGGCTAAAAAGGTGCTGGTTGGATTTTGTATCAAGTGGTTGAATCAGAGCAGAAGAGAAGCTTACCTGCCTTTAAAGATGCTGTGATACTTTTCAGAAAGGCAGCTGAGTCTTCATTTAGTCATGATTATAGTTGAACTTCAAACAAGTTGGAGCATAAAAAAATATCTGGTCTTTATAATGTCTGCAAATTAGGTAACTGTAACGGCAGGGGAACACAAACATATCCCATGTTTTAATACACTTTGTCTTTATCCATTTAACAAAATGGAACTGTTATGCACAAACACATGAGGTTGTGCAAAAAACAAAATGCAGCATAAAAATCAACAGACTAAAGCATTGTTGTAAAGAAAAGTGAGGAAACAACTTCTGTATGACTAATAACATCATACAGAAAGCAATTACTGTAACTTATTGCTCCTAAATATTATTCAGCTACTACTGAATTATGAGGTGTGCTTTTTCCTCGCACTGGAAAAATACCTCGTTTAAGACCTGGCAAGGACCAGATAAGTTTTATTATGTTCTGATATGTAACATATTAGAAATAAAAGAGGGGGTGCTTTATTTTCCACATGGTTGTGCATCTTTATTTTTTAAACTCTTTATTTATCAAACATACAAGGACGCTGAATCTTGTGTTTTGCTTTGTAGTGTCAAATACATTCCCAAGTTCATAAAAAATCATTTCTGAAACCACATCCATAATCATGAAGCCCTGTTTTCTCTGCTCTCTCTGGCGTTTCTGTTCGCTGTACAGTAGCAGCTCAGCGTCCCTGGCTGAGCGCTCTTATTTGCTGCAGTCCCCTGAGTCAGACAGCTGACATATTAGAAGTTCTGCCTCAGCCAAAGAGTGCAAAATCAGAGCCTGTTTTCAGTCTCTGCTGCAGTGCAAAACGCCTGCCCTTGAAAAGAAATGCCAGCTAACAGCATAAAAGTTCACTGCTGAGTGCAACACCAGCGTATGGCATGTGAAGTGACACCAAAGCTTCAAGTAAGCCTCATGAATACCAACCAGCTCCTCTTTTTTCAGCAGCGGTAAATAAATCATGCGCATAAGATTTGTCTCAGCGCATCATGTGCAGAGGACGGAGTTGAACTGAGGTGAGCGATACGAGAGTAAGAGTGAAAAGAAAGCAAGGTGGCAGGAAAAGGAGTATAATGAGGAACTTTAACTGCTTTTCAATGAGACAGGAACTTTGTGAAAATGAGATGGCTTAAATTACTTAATATTCTGGCAACATAAATATGTATGTATATATTACTGGGTTTGAATAAGCAAAGGGAATAGTGCAACATCTTTTTTCAGTGCTTTCTATAGATATTTATCCATTTTAAAAAATCATCAAAAAACACAAAATCCCTGAGGTGCCTGAAGAACCTTGTTTGCAGTTTGGGCTTTTCTTCCTCCATTTGACAAAACAATGAAATTCATTTGCATAAGGCCTGCATAATTCCTAGTTTGGCACGTGTCAGCAGTTGTCCCACACCATGCCATTTCTGACCAATGAGCTGACTAAACAGAAAAGATTGGACCTTTTTAAGAAAAATGTCTTAAAGCTGTTTTATGTCACACATACTACCTTTGACCACATGGGGGCAACACAGCAATAGAATATTCACGTGTCAGTCCTTGGTCTTAAGTTGCAACAAAGTGCACCTCTGGTGGAGTAACGTTGTATTACAGAACTATTTAGCAGAGTATTGTCTTTTTTTAACAGAGTCGGTCTATGTGTTTTATTGCTACACAGAGTGGCTTTAAGGAAACAGGAGCTAAAATTGAGCATTTCTGACCAAAGATGGTCAGAAATGTTGCAGCCATGTGTAGTAATATTAACACAGGACCACAAAATCTGTTCATGAGTATTATATAAATGCTTTAACCACATAAAATTTAGTTTGATGTTGGTTCTTTTGAAGTAATCACCACTGAAAAAATGTTTTGTGTTCTTTGTAATGTTGTTTCATGCTGCTTCCTAAACTGTGTGCTTTGTGCTGTTATAATATAAAGTATTTGTGAATGGGATGTTAATCATAATTTTCTTTAAGTCTGGTTCATTTCTGCAAAATGCTTAAAGTACACATAAAGTGGGTGCCTACTGTGCTGATCAGACTTTGCTTTGCAGAAATGCTTTCTCTCCAGTGAAGTTATAACTCCACAGTAATAGCAACCTTCATGATTATCATCATTTTTCCAGCAGCAGTATCTGAAATTTCATCTGACCGCAGAGCTTTGTAGAACAGCAACCCTCTCAGTAAAAAGCTTCAGCTGATGTAGTCTGCTGTAGATGGGTGTGAGGTGAGCTTGGGTGTGTGTTTGTGTGGCTTAACGGTGGGTGTGTTCTGCGTCTTCAGGTGGCCGATTCCATCCCAGCTCAGGTCAGTGGTTTCCAGAGTGACTTCTGTATGCGTGCAGTGGTTATTTTACCATCTCCACTTCCTTCGCTCTGTCTTTTCCTTTCTCTCCCGTTTCTGGGAACATCAGCATGGATACAGCCAACCTTCCCCTGTCCCTTTCTTTACGTCCTCGTTTGTCCTCCCTTGTTCATTTTGATTGCCTGTTCATTTCTAATTTTTAGGGTCATTAAAAACCTCCTCCCTCTTCTCCATCCATCCTCTCATTCTTGTCAGTTCCTAAAGCCTTGCTTTTTGCCTCCTTACCTAAACCAGACAATGGCCATTGCTTGGATACAGCACGGAGTATTTTCCTCGTCTGACCAGATATGATGCCGCTGGGAATGAGGTCTAAAGAAATGACAAGTTTGTTTGTGTCGTGTATGTTGCAGCTGCGTAGCTCCTTCAAGCAGGCCTTCAGCAAGAAGAAAACCAAATCACAGTCAGCCCACGATGAGACAGAGGAGATGAGTGACTCGCTACCATCCTCGCCCAAACTGCAGCATGACAACCGACAAGGCAGCATCGCCACACTGCATTCTTCCCCCTCCACCACAGAGTGAGTTTTACACACAAAGCCCTTCCACACAACCTCACGACACTAGCACTCAAACAAAAGTCTCAAGAACAGTCTCCCTCTGAGATGCACAGTTGTCTGTTCTGTTCTTTTCTTATCTTCACTGAGTAACCTTCACTTTTTTCGTTAAATCCTCACCTCACTCTTTCCTCTAACCACGTTGCTCATCCTCTTCTGTAATGTTTCTCCACCCGCTGTAGCCAGTGCATTTGTGATAGCAAGTCCTCCCCCATTTGGAGATCAAAGAAAAAGCAAAATGGTCACGTGGTCTACAAACACAGATCCCGGTAACAGGCGCTTCCCGGCATGCTCCCGGGGAATGTGTGTGCTGTGGTTTGTGTTGGTGTGACTGCATCCCGCTGCTGTAAATTCTCTTAAGTGGCATGTCAGAGATGCCTTTTGCTCAAAAAAAAAAAAAAAAAAAGAACTAGGACCTTAAAAGTGCTCAAGTTCCCATCACGGATGATGTGATCTGCACTTGTGGCTTGCACTTACACTCACTAGGCTCTTTATTAGCTACACCTGGTGTAGCTAATAAAGAGCCTGGAGTGTATGGGAATCCATCCACTCACCAGTGTATTAGCTATAGCAGCTGTACCTATCATAGTGGCCCGTGTTTCTCATTAGACCATTTATACACATTCACACATACATGCATACACATACAGCGCTTCTTATGTGTTTTTCTACATACTTGTCACTTTTCTTCACATTATGAAGAGAGGCATGTTTGAAATGTGACTGTATGGTGGGGTGCTGGTTGTGTTGCCTGGCAACAAGTGAGCTGATTATATCAAATGTGGCATTGGGAGGTACCACAGGTGCGAGTGATTTTGCATCCTCACTGACTATTACGAGAAGGAATTGTTTAAGCCTTCTTCCTTTAGCTCTGTATTTAATTTTATTCAACTCCCTCGACACCTCCTCATCAATCCTTCAGGATTTGGAGCATTAGGATTTATTTTTGACATTAGTTTACTTGGGCTTTGGGAAGCTCAGTTAGTTGCTCTTGGTAATAAAAAAAACTTTCCTCATTTTGTGGTTACTCGTAATAAAAGTTGTTAAAAAGCACTAGAGTTGCCATCAGATATACTTTAAGCCACGCAGCTGATGCATAGCTATCAATGGGAGTGATTTGCTGTACCAAATGCCCCTCCCCACCCCACTCACCTCTCTCAGAGTCTTCACTACTGACTCCAGCTTCCCTCTGAACTTAAGCTTTCTTCTTCCCATTAAGACTGGGTGTATGTGTGCGTGCTTGGTGTAACCCCCCCAAAGGTGACCCCCTCCTCCTCCCTGTCTGTAATCCTGCTTGCAGGTTGTGCGAATGCACCGAGGCTGAGGCTGAAATCATCCTCCAGCTGAAGAACGAGCTGAGGGAGAAGGAGCTCAAGCTGACTGACATCCGCCTGGAGGCCCTGAGCTCCGCCCACCACCTGGACCAGATCCGAGAGGCCATGAACCGGATGCAGGTGAAGTTAAACTTGCCAGCTAAATCCAGGTCAACGCAGAGTTAGTGGAGTCTGCTTGAATTTGAATTCAGGTCCTAGGCCTGTCCCATTTTTTTCTATAGAATATACAAAACAGTTCATGACTCTGCTGATGGTCAACTGTTTCTTGACTGGAACTAAATCCCAGTTAGCCAGTGAAGACCATTACAGGCTAATCGTCATTAGCTTAGATTTAAGCTTAAATCTGTGTGTGATGTAAAATAGTTTAACCACTTTAACACCATTGCACTTTCCTTTGCCTCTGTGGTTTAACCTGCAGCTGGGATTTAATATTCTCATAAAAAACACAACTACTAGAGTTCTTTCTTGTTAACCTGACACAGATACATTTTAACAATAGTCTTAGTAATTTATTTAACACAAGCCTAGCTGAGAAAATTGTCTGTCTTGGAATGGGTCTGGTAGGCCAACCATTCACTGTCATACTGAAACAAACACAATGAACCACTGTTAAAACACCCAAGATGGCTGCAGAATTGCTAATAACACCCCAAACAAGTTTTTACTGTGGAACTGACAGCCATCCCTCACCAGCGCTCCTACTCTGCTGAACGCCAGTTTCGGTTTACTTCCTCCAAGCGGAGAGGTCACACAGTGGATCGGAGCAGTTCACACGGGTTTTACACCGGATGCCCTTCCTGATGCAATCTCACAAATGGAGAGAGGAGGGTCAAACACAGGACCCACAGAGGCAAACTCCGATGCTCTACCAACCGAGCTACGCAGGCCCCCTATCTTTGTATCAAAAAGAATAAAAAACAAAAAAGGTTGGTCAGGCTCAGCTAATGCAGACTTCTGCCTCTAAATTAAATTAAAGACCAACAAAAAAATAATGTACATTTATAGTGAATTATTTATGCAGAAGGATAATTGCACTGTGGAAATATGTACCTACACACATAATCACATACAAAAAGGATAATCTTAACAATAATACCTGATTTGGGTTGCTGAGAGAAGACGGTCTCTGTCCTGAGTGTCTTCTGTTCCCGTCAGAAGACTCAGTCAAGATCGTGATTTTTTCCTGCCTTACCAACCCGAGGCTCCACGGGCTGTACATTTGCTCACTGAGCAGTTTGGTGCATCAGCTTTTGTGGGTTTAATTGACCTGTCAGAATGCATCATCTTTGCACATGAGGGTGCCCATGGTGCATTTTTTACATCTGATAATAATAATAATAATAATAACTTGTGACCATCATTGTAATTTGCAGCCCTAGCGAAATTCTCAGTCTTTTTCCAATCTCATTTTATCCATGCCTTAATCAGTTAAGCTGCACCTGCTCCTGTCCACCAGCTCTCGTATAACGCCGATTTAAATTACACCAATTTATTTGTTGTCTGACGTTTGATTTAATTTTACATGGGCTCATGAGGTTTGACTATGACATCACATGTAGCCTTTTAGCCTTTGAGGAAATTAACTTTAAGAATTATATTGTGGTGTTTCTGCTTCTGCACAATTCAGACTAAGCTCTTAATGCGATGAAAGTATCACATCAGTACCTTTCAAACATTTTAATGATAACAGGATTCAATTTATGTGCGTTATTCATTACAGGGAATATATACTTCTTTTTTTTTTTTTTTTTGGTGGATAAAACAGTTGATTTCATGTAGGTTGTACTGATTCTATAAAGTTTATGTTTACATTGTTGCATACTTCTACTTTCCAGTCAGTTTAATTCAGAATGATTGAATTAAATTCAAAATGTTGTGTTCCGCAGGGTTCTTCAACCCAGGTCCTCAGGACCGTCGGCGCCGGATATTTTAGATATTTCTTTGCCCAAACACACCCAGTTAGCTCATCATCAGCGTCTACACAAGTCTGTCGATGAGCCCCTAGTTTAAACCAGCTGTGTTTGAGCAGGGAAACATTTCAAACATGCAGAGCTGTGGCTCTGAGTACCAGGACTCACTGGACTCAGTGATTTAGACCTTACCATATTACACTGCAACTAACTGAGCCTGTAAACCAGCTAAGCTTTTTGGCTCACTCCACACAGTTTCACCTTCTCTTTCCTTTGTTTTCAGTTTTCATCAAGCTAAGAGAACCAACTGAATACTCCACCCACATCACTTCCATCTTTTACTTTTTATTTTTGTCATTATCTCCAGCTAGTCATACCCACACTGTTTCTCCTGCTGTCCTTCGAGACGTGCATTTCCCTTCATACCTAAAACACAAGCTAAACTATCTCCATGTGCCAGCAGCACAAGGAAAACCTCTTGTCTCTTAAGTCGATTTTAAAACTATTTCTTCAAACTTGGCTAAAACCACGTAAACGTGTTTTCAGATTTGAATCTATTAAAGTTTCAAAGTTTGACGACATTGGCAGGATTACTGGAGTCACCATGAATGTATCACTTCTTCAGATCTTTGCAGATCTGGATTTGTATGTAAGTGTGCAGCAGCTTAAAGTCTCTTCTCAGATACGGGGATCACATAAGACTCCTTATCTAAAACGCAACCTTTACTACAAAGAGAGTCTTGAAGATCAAAAAGCTTCTTACAGCCCATAATTCCAGAGATACTGATTGAAAATAATAAAAGTTTCCCGAGAAAACGCCACAAGCCGTTACAGCAGCCTGATGCTGCACTCTTCCTGAACTCCGCTTCCATTAGATTTTGTCTCATTTTTATATTTTTCTCGATACGCAGAATGAGATTGAGGTGCTGAAAGCGGAAAACGACCGTCTCAAGTCCAGCGGTAACGCCACGCCAACAGCCACTCCTGTCAAGACCGCCCGGCCGCCGTCCGAGACCTCCAGCACCTCCTCGTCCTCCTCACGCCAGTCTTTGGGGCTTTCCCTCAATAACCTCAACATCAGTGACACCATGATGTCAGGTCAGTTCAGTGTCTGCACTGGTGTTGAAAACGGAAAACTCATTCTGAAAAATATATATATAAAAAAATGAATCTGCTAAAATCAATCAACTTTGCTGTTAAGACTGTGGTAACTGTGTTTTTTTGTAAGTGTTTTTCCTGACGTTGCACTCTTCAAAAGCATCTCAATAAATGCTTTATAACTGTAGAAAAACTTAATGGAGTGATGAGATATCTGTCCTCCCTTCTGCGATGGTTCGCGGAGGACCAGAACCCTGTTTCATAACCACGGTTTTACTTGCATGAGCATGCTGGAGATCTCTCCATGCCCAGTCCATTTAGGAAGTGGAAGCGTTTCCCCCCTCACTTGTCCTGTAATTGACGTGGAAGGCGCAGCTCTCTCCGAGGACCGGGCCCTCGTTAATTGATGGTGGGATCAGTCAGAAGCGGTGACGCGTGGGAAGATGAGTGCGCTAGGGGAAAGTTATCACCCCGACACAGCCCACAGCTAACGGAAAGAGTGCCAAATGCAAAGTGCTCTCTTCCCGGCTTCGGAATGGAATCTGAGAAAAAGAAAATTAAGAGAGATTTAGGATCCAAGTTGTGAAAGTGTTGACAGAAGCTTGTTGTCAAAGAGGAAAAGGAGCAAAATTACTCCAAAAACATATGTTTCATGGCTTGTTTTGTACCACGGACCTTTCACAAGAAGTTAGCTCGTTAACATACAGAGCTTTTGGCAGCTAAAGACCCAAACATTCAATTTAGAAGCTGTTAAAGACCGAAAAGGAAAAATGCACAGGAAATAATGGTCTTAAAGAAGACAAATTCACTTCTTTTTTTTCATCAAACTCAGTTTCTTGAGGTTTTGAAATGTCTGACATAGTTTGATTAAATTACCACAAGGATGATATACAACCCCAGCTCCAAAAAAAGTTGGGGTGCTGTGTAAAATGAAAATAAAAACAGAATGGTTTATAAACCTTAAAAAAAAAAAACATATTTTATTTCCAGTGGAAGATAAACAACATATTAGATGTTGAAACTAAGACATTTTGCCATTTCATGTGAATTTTATGGCAGCAACACATCTCAAAGAAGTTGGATCAGAGGCAACGAAAGACTGGAAACGTCTTTTTTTTCCTTTTTTTTTTAACAAAACACAAACAGCTGAAGGAGCACTTGGCAACTGATTAGGTGAAGTGGCAACACGTCAGTAACATGACTGGACGTAAAAAGCAACATTTCAGTGAGCTCGAGCCTCTCACATGTAAAAATGAGCAGAGGTTCACCAACAGCAGAGCCATGTTATTGACCCACTTGTCACATCCGTTGGAAATCCAGACCCCAAACGCAGAGTAAAAGTTCCCAAAAAGGTTAATTTACAAAAGTAGATCCAACTGGAGGAAACAAATAATCAACCAAAATATTCCTTCATGGGCAAAGTAACAACAAAAGAGAAAACCAAACATCACCATGAACATGGGATCGCACAAAACCTCAGAATACTAATAAGCAACAGAACCACTAGGCTCACTGGCGCTAGGCACAAAACAAATATACAGAACCTTTGGCAAGAACTCAGTCAGATCACTGAACACTCGTAGGTGAAAGATAGTAATCGCACACGGGTGATCGGGGAAGAATGGCTTAAGTAGTCAGCTGATTATCACAAAATGGGAAACGTGTCAGAGCCTAGTGCTCACTGAGATCGCCCCACCCTGGCACACCTGTCAGTGGGATGAGAAGGGTTAGGGAAAAAACACACACTCAGGATCGTAACACCACTGCCAGTTAACATAATTAGTTGTCAGAGACTGTTTATTTTACATGGGGTTTTTCGTCACTTTTCTTATATATTTAACTTGATTGCTTTGTTTTGTTTTCAGATATTATGCTAGACGACTATGAGGGAAATCTACGGAAAGAAGGTCGCAGTGTAAGAATAGTTGTGAGCATCAGCAGTGGGCCAAACATCACCAAGGTCTGTTGACGAGTCACAGCAGCTCATCCAGCCACTGCCACCACCTCCCATTTTTCATTTCTAATAACTCCCATTTTTAACAATTCTCACATTTCTTCAGGGTATACAAAGCCAGGAGTACCTGATTGGGTCTATAGGCGTGAGTGGGAAAACCAAGTGGGACGTCTTGGATGGGGTCATTCGGCGCCTCTTCAAAGTAAGGAGATTATTGAACATTAGTGGAATTCAGTCATTTGGAGACATAGCAGGTGGCTTTCCACTGGAGACATCTGAGTGTATATCACTAAAAACATTAAATCTGTGTGGTAGGTTTGTTAATCATCCGGGAGAATGAAGTTGTAGGTGCAACACAGTCCTCTGAAATCACATGCTTATAAAAACATGTACCACTTTTATTTGAAACCTTGTGGGCCCTTGGTAAGAGAAGATCCAAACACTTCATATTCCCAGTTCCAGCTGGGTTTTGTTTTTGTTTTTTTGTTTTTTTTAATGTAAGAAAGCAAACAGTAAAGACTCAGTATTATAACTACTATAAATGTAAGTGCGCTGGCCCTCAGTCAGCACCAGAGCTCAAGAACTGGCTCAGCTAAACTCAAAGCAACCGTTGTTGATGGATTACTCCCTTGATGAAAATGAGAAATGTTTATAAGATGTTTATTAAATTAAATTAGACTTGATCAAACTTTATTGATCCCACAGCAGGGAAATCCGCTTGTTAAAGCAGCTCACAAGACAATTACAGGGTGCACAACATATTAAATAGAAAATAAATCAATTTAGCAATAGAAATAGTAAAAATGAGAATGAAAATTGCAAAATAAAAATATAGGCTGTATACACGTTAACTATTGGTGGTGGTTTATGTGTGTAAGCTATTACAATTATTTCACAGTCCCATAAACTCGAACCTTGTACAGTCTAACAGCAGTGGGAATGGAAGAGCTGTATACGAAGATATGATAGTATTTTTAAGTTTTAATTTTGTAAAATGCAGTAAATCTGAAGTCATTTAAGTGTTTATTTAATAGATATAAATGTAGAGGAAAATTGAGGCAACATTTTTCTTTTCATACAAGCAAAATGCTCAGAAAAAGCTGGTAAGAGATGCAAAGAAAGACAAAGTTTATAAAATATACAAATTTACAGCAATTTGAATTTTTTTTTACAAATTTCATTTTTGTTTCTTATAAAAACTAGCATGCCAGGACTATGTATAAAAGTGTGTATAAAAGTGTTATCCACCAAAGACTTTGATTTTCCAAATCAAAGTTTACCACATTTTCCTAATAATAAATAATATAAAATAATATTTTTCATTAGTTAAAAATGTATGTTGAGTGCAACATTGCAAACAGGATGTCTTACACTAAATATATGGTCATTACTATTGTAACAGTAAAAATCATCATCATCGCTATCAATGAAAAGCATAAAATAACATTACATTATTTTATGCATAACATAACATGATGTGGGGGCCCATCAGAATCAATGATGCCGGTGGCCTCGATGTGTAAAATTCCCAATAAATTTGAAAACAGCAACCATACTACCATCAAGACAATGTCTTATTCCAGGAGGTCTGTGGTTATTTTAGAAGGACAACTTTAGATCTCATTTTACACAAGAAACAACGTTTTCTTCCTAGATGCAGAGTGTCTGTGTTTGACTGACACACCTGCAGCCCAGATTTGTCTCCTATTGAAAATGTATGGCACATCATGAAGAAACCCACTGAACAGAAATGATGTCACTAAAAAGGAATAAACTGCAAGTCTAACTCAGTGGAACTGCTGTGTGTGAATTTGACATTTCCATTAGTTTCAGACAGCTGGTTTCGTGCAGGTGAACGGAGGCAACTGGGATGTTGAAGATATGATGTTATGTGCTCATGACAGGCCCATTAAATACATCCTCTTTTTTCCCTGTCATACATTTGCAAAACAACGGGAGGGACAGAATTTTGTTGATTAAATGGAAAGATGACAATGTTTTATATTTTAGACTTGTGCATCTAATTCAGAAATAACACACATAGAGACAGATACAGAGAGAGAAAGAGAGAGATAAACACTCCACTAACTAAACATATTGATGGGGGAGAAGACACAATAAAAATTAAAGAACTAATTTATTTTCTTTAGTTACATAATAGTGATTTGGTTTCTGTGTTTGCCATAAAGGTCCTATGACAGACATTTTTGTTTTAGAACATCCATTTGAAGGTTGCAGACAAATTTCCACATTTGGAAGAAAATCCTGAAGAGTCTTGCTCGACTGATTTCAGGCGTTAGGTGTAGAGTAGCAAATTCTGAGACCAACCCAGTATTCTGTCACTTAAAACCCTTAAACCCTACTGCCCTCCCTCGCTGCAGGAGTATGTGTTTCGAGTGGATCCTACAACCAGCCTGGGTCTCAACTCAGACAGCATTGTCTGCTACAGAATGGGCGAGGTGGTTCGCTCTCACGCCTGCGAAGTGCCTGAGCTGTTGCCCTGCGGCTACCTGGTGGGCGACAACAACATCATCAAGGTCAACCTGAAAGGTTTGTCAGGAGTTGAGCATGTAGCTGTTTACCATACGTGTTCACCATATCTCACACGTGTTTTTAGAGGTATTCTAGGTGGACGGCGTGTGAGAATGCAATACTTATTCCAGGTTTTCTTACTGAGATTATCCAGACAGCTGCCCAGTAACACGTCCAGAAAATAACCACGTGAGATCGTGTGTGACTACACCAGGTGATGCTGTAGGGCATTTAATTATTTGGTCCCTCTGTCTTTCCTTCATCATCACAGGAATGAAGGAGAACAGCATCGACAGCCTTGTGTTTGACACACTCATCCCGAAGCCCATAATCCAGCGATACCTCAACCTGTTGATGGAGCACCGTCGGATCATCCTCTCAGGACCCAGCGGCACTGGAAAATCCTTCCTAGCTGCCAAGCTGGCTGAGCACATCATTTCCCAGATGGGGCAGGAGGTGACTGAGCACAATGTGGCCAGCTTCAATGTGGACCAGAATTCCAGCAAGGTAGGAGGAACCAAGTGCTTTCCAGTTCATCAGGATTTCAGGCATTTCAGAGCAGGATTCTTTAAACAGATGCAGAACTTTGCCCCGGGGCTATGTGTGGTGGTGGTGTTAATAGGCAAGGTAATGTTTTTATACCCTTATCAGGGTCATTTGCCCTACAGGGGTTCAATGTCTGTTATGACAGAAAAGGGATTTTCTTTTTTTCCTTTCTCTTTTGTATATTTTTGAATACAAACTCAGTTGACAAGTATAAATGCATCATGTCTCTTCTAATTTAACGCTCTCTGCTGATAGCATTGTGAGCTCATGTGACATGGTTTTACCTTTTTAAACACGGGACAACACATGTCACATCACCACTTTCAAGACACATAACTTTCTAGTTTCTTCAGGGACTTAAAAATGGAAAACATGAGATTATACGGAAAGCCCTTTAGCTTTCAGAAAGCATTTTTAATATGGTATAATGGGTTAAAGCCTCTCATCCCCTGCAGCCCATCCTTTAACTATCCCTCAGGACACAGAAACCATTAATGTGTTGCTGAAAATAGTCACAGTTTTCTGGAGTTTAAACACTCAGATATGCAAATTTTGCTCCCCACCACATGGGTAGATAAGTCCAAACTGATTGATCCTGTGCTATAAACTTATTTCTTTTAGGGTATTTACACTTTTAAAAAAAATCTGCTTTTAAACATCTTGAACCACGACTGCTTTTATCCCCAGGACCTGCGCCAGTACCTGTCCAACCTGGCAGAGCAGTGCAACTCTGAGGAGACAGACGTAGAGCTCCCCACTGTGGTCATCTTGGACAACCTCCACCACATCGGCTCACTGAGTGACATATTCAACGGCTTCCTCAACTGCAAGTACCACAAATGGTGAGTCAGCTCTTCCTTCCCTCAAAGTTGGAACGCCTCAGAGGGACACGTCAAAGTGAAGGTCACAGCAGAAGTCAAGAGGCTTCAGATTTATTTACACAGCCTAAAGTTGTAGATGTTTTTCAGAGGGAAGTAGCACTACACAGTGCCTTGGAGCATAGTTTTCACCCTTCAGATTAGAGAAAAAAAAGAATCAGACATTTGAGGAAGAGCATTTATATTCAGCCACTTAATAATTGAACTTTTACTTTTATTTCTCACTGCTCTTTTACACAAGAGTATTGTTTCAGTGTAGTCCATTTAACAAAAGTCCATTTCAGTCCAATTATAACCCAGTTATATCCAATTTGTTGTAATCCATACATAATCAAATTAAAACCAGTTTAAATTTGCATGATGCCAACTCTTTAGCTTAACTAAGGAACCCAAGGCATTGCAGTGAGTATTCACTTAGATGCAATCCCCCTCCTAAACATGCATGTGGCGACAGTGGAAAGGAACAAATCTCTTTAATGAAAAAAAAAGACACCCAGGAGAACAAGGCTCATGAAGGCTGGTCATCTGAGGTAAAACAAAAGTTGGTATTAGCAATAATGGCATATACATACATGTAAAAAATTGTAATGTTACACTGGTTAAAAAAAGGGCCATTAATGTGTTAAAGTATTACTAAAGTATTACTAAATATTAGTACTACTAGATACCACAGTGATACTAGTTCCCAAAGTGAACCCATGGAGAATAAAAACATAACTAGATAGTCTAAAGCACTCAGGACCAAAGACAACAGCCTTCATCTGAACTGAGTTCAATAACTGGAAATTAGAAGTCATTATGTTATCAAGATATTCTCCCAGTTAATTTAACAGTTTTCTCTGGCTACCTAGGTAGGTGTAGCGGAGAGACAGCTGCATATCCATAAAAGTGTGAGCAATGCTTCTTGATAAGAGTGCCTTATGGAAGCAGATAATGAGTAAAAAAAATGTTCTAAACACAGACCCCTGTGGAACACCATGACTAACTCTGCTTAACATGAACACACTCAATCTCTTTAACTTAATACCACACAATAAATTTTAAAAATTAGTGTCTTTGCAGTATCAACAAGCACAATATCGATAATTACAAAAACAAAACATATTGCATATCATGTTTTCTTCATATTGTGTAGCCCTGCTTTCATTTGTGTTGAAGTACATAACATGCATAAAATAGTTGTAAAGCAGGTCAATAATATGTTGATTCTGATTGTGAGTAACAGTGTGTGTTGTTTATTTGTCTCCGTGCAGCCCGTATGTTATTGGGACCATGAGCCAAGGAGTTTCCTCCTCTCCCAACCTTGAGCTGCACCACAACTTCAGGTCAGACACTTTTCTGCGTTTGAGTTACAGGGATATGCAAACATTTGGTTTTTAGTTTTAAAAGAGCCACAAGAAAAATGGAGATCAAAAAAGATTTGAGCTTCTGTCTGTGTCTGAACAAGTTTTGCATATTTAGTCTGTCCTTCATAAGCAGTCATCTTTAGTGGCTGTCAAAACTTTATGATTTGGAGAAATTTAAAATAACTGATAATGTCCTCTGAATTGACTTTATGACAGTTCCAGAAAAGCTTCCTAAACATAACTTATGCTCTTTTTCAAGCATTTTAGTCATACTATGCTTTAAAAACATATCATGTACCAATAGAATCACTCCTCATGACACATGACTTGTTTCACGTTGTCTCATCTGTTGGAGTTTATATTTTCTGTCTGCATACTGTGTCTCACATTGTAAATAAATCATCCTTCCACAGAAAGAAGTGAAATTATCTCTTCTGCTTGGTAAATGAAAATGAATAAGTTGTGATGAGTTTCTTTTTTAAGTAAGAATCCTTGTCGCTCAGCATGCTTGACAAATGCAGTGTGATTAGGGAATTTAACATTACTCTTAAATTCAGGTATAATGGGACCCAATTCTTTCACGCTGATAGAGTAACAGCCATGATGGCTGTCTTTATATAACATGCAGTAGAGTTTGCTTTGATGGGAAATCTTGTTTGATGTGGAGCTGATATGTTCGCTCCTCTTCTGTATTTATTTATGTGTCTATCGGGACACAGGTGGGTGCTGTGCACCAACCACACGGAGCCAGTCAAAGGTTTCCTGGGTCGCTTCCTGCGACGCAAGCTGATAGAAACGGAGATCGATAAGAACATGCGCAGCAATGACCTGATCAAGATCATCGACTGGATCCCCAAGACCTGGCAGCACCTCAACAGCTTCCTGGAGGCGCACAGCTCCTCTGATGTCACCATAGGTCAGTTACACACACTCTCTAATGTTTTTAGGCTCTGATGTCTTAGTTAAGACACTGCCTCCATTTTCTTTGAGTATAAAGAATTACACACTTTGAAGTCACTGAGTATGAAGCTGAAGTCCAGTTTTCTTTTATCCTCACTCTTGGTTAACTCGTGTGTCGTCTGTCTGCTTCACATTCTGAGTCTTTCTCATCTGTGCTGCTTTGTCCTCCCAGGTCCTCGTCTGTTCCTGTCTTGTCCCATGGATGTAGAAGGTTCTCGGGTTTGGTTCACTGACTTGTGGAACTACTCCCTAGTTCCCTACCTGCTGGAGGCTGTCAGAGAGGGACTGCAGGTACATCCCAGTGATCCATGGATTCAATTTTCTGGATGACCAGCCAAAGCTACACCTACATTTTGAATATATCCACCACCAGAAGTTGCAGTTCTTTGAAATGTCTGTGTAGTTTCCTCTGCTTTGCCACACAGACTGAATAATCAGACTAAAGACCATGAAATTTTCACTCAGTTCTTGTAATATTAGCCAAATCAGAAAAAGATGGGACGGTATAGAAAATTCAAAAAAGAAAAGGAAAAAGATGCTTTGACTTTTATTATTGTAACTCTATTTGTCATCACGGGTCAGGACTTTGAGTGGGTTGGTCCTGTACCTGAACCCTTTTCTTCCTGAGCCAGAGCTTTGTGACGTCTCCAGAATGTGGCTTTGTTGTTTGTTTTGTTTGCTTCAGAGTTGGTCTTGCTGAAAAATGCGTTGGTCATACCCAGAAAAAACAATCCTGCTCTAAAGGTTGCTCTAAAATCTCAGTGTACTTTTCAGCATTAATGCTGCCAGCACAGAACTGTAAATAACCTTTGAAAAGAGCACCGATACAAGCTCATACCAAACAAAGGCTGGGTTTTGGACTTGCTGCTGAAAATGTCTAGATGGTCCTGTTTGTCTTTGGTTCGAAGCACGTGCTTATCAATTCCTCAAAAACAAAACAACTAGATTACTTATTTTTCTGACCACAGCGAATGTTTCGATTGTGTGATGTTTTATCCCAGATGCCTCTGACCCCAGACACACTGACACTGCCTCTAGACTAGGTTAGGAAAAGGCTTCTTTACTGCTCAGGAACATTTTAAGTGAGATTCATGACTGCGGTTCTGTATTGTAGCTCTAGACACAGTTTTTTCAGCATAATCCAATGCCTATGTGGTTGTAATATATTTATACTAATATATTTGTCTGAAAGTGCTGCAGGCCTGAAACACAAAGATTAATCTATGTCAACAAATCCAATAAAGTAGCCGAGAAACCGAGCAAATTTGAATTTGCTTTGCAGATACCTACATCAGACTAGACGTGGGTCTGATCTACCAGGCTAGCTATAAAGCTGATGTAAAAACATATGACACACCTTAAGTTCACACTGGCTGCAGAGCAATCAAATTTGCATTTGCTGTATCACTTCAGCTTTTTCTGATTTGCTTTTGTAATAAACCTGTGCACAGCTTGAGCACAGAACTTGTCATCAATCAGCTTATATTTATTTTTAATGAAACGAAGCAGTTGGCAAAACAGCCACGACAACGTTTTCTAACTACTTCAATTGCATCTCTTTTCTGTCAGCAGTAATGTTCATCATTGTCCTTTAAGATAAATAGTCCACATCACTGTTTAGAGAAAATGCAACCAACCTTTTCTTTTCCAGCATGTGCAGTTTCTTCTTCTAAACCTCCAGAATAAGATCACAGTTTGCATGAGTATTTTAATTATCGCTGATATATAAGCAAATACATGTCAAACTGAAACATACTCCATTATCCATCTTCCGCATCAAAGCTGTGCTCTGACATTTCATTGGAAATCATCACTGATTCTCCCGTACTGCAGCTTGACTTGGTCACCATTTTGCTCAACCGTGCTCTTCAGGCTCCACTGTTACCGCTCCTAAAATGATATGACACAAATAATGAAGCTGAGAACAATTTGATTATCACCACAGTCTCTGATTTTTATAACAGCTCATATTCTGTTGCATGTCACTG
>JAOWBL010000016.1:4236256-4252575 GCA_028564865.1 Zenarchopterus dispar
TGGAGAACTGCTAATTACAGAAACTATGTCTAATTATAATAAAAAGTTGTCTTTGTTATCCAAAAATATATTTGCTTCTTTATCATTTTCATGTGTACTTTCTTCCACTTGTGTTTTGGAACATCTCTGCAGCTGTACGGTAAAAGAGCAGTGTGGGAGGATCCATCCAAGTGGGTGAACGACACGTATCCATGGAGCGCCGCCTCCCTGCAGCAGGACGGCCAGTCGCTGCTCCAGCTCAGGCCAGAGGACGTGGGATACGACGGCTACAGCTCCTCCAAGGAGGGGGCATCGGCCAAGCAGGTGTCTCAGAGTGACACAGAGGGAGACCCACTGGTGAGGACACTCATTTGTGGCATCATAGAGCATTGGGATTTTATTTGTCTTTCAATTTAAAACTCAAAATGAAAATGCTTATTTCTAATGAGGATCATCCTGCTTACAGACTCAACAGGACACCTTGGTACTCATATACACCTAGTTTTTTGCTTTTTGTTTTTAGCTTTATAACCCTGAGCTCATAATCACTTTAGCCTGATTTAAACTTCTTCTTTTCCTTTTGTCTGCTCCCTTCAGGGGTCAGCCTGATTGTAACCTCATTTCTAAAATACGACAGTTTGAAAGGTTCTGACCATTAAAAAGCTATTTGTTCTTGTGCAGACCGTCTTGTTTCCCCTCACAATGCTTGCAAAGTATGCTCAGCTTCCAAATGCTGGACCCCACAAATATAGTGAAACAAACACACGCATGCACACACATTAGAGAATGAACTCTTAAATGGGTTTAGAGACACTTAATTTCCATTTGGTGGGTTATTGCAGCCCAAGAGGAATTAAGGAGTAGTCATCCGAAAAACAACTGGCATGACTTTGCAAGGAAGCACATGTGTATGTATTTGCACACGTGCGTGCACTGATGTGCGTGAGGGCACAGCCAGCTTGAGCGCAGGTGTGCCTAAGCTCATTTCAAGAAGACTAGAAGCGATTCACCAGCTGCAGCAGCACTTCTGCATTATTTAGACCATTAGTTCTGTCGCAGGGATGAAAGGTTCTGCTGGTTTATAGTGCTAATTGACCACAGGGTTTAGGAAGTGCATGTGTCAGATATAAAAGTGTTCAAATGTGTGAGTCATGCCTCTGAGGTGTCTCAAGGAACGATTTTTATTCTCAGAAATGTAAGCATGAGTATGTTCATGAGATAGGGTCAAATACAGGAAAAGGTGGTGGAAGCATTTCACTCAGACTTAGCTGGGTTTACTTTTCTGGTTTCTGGCCATTTTATTTGATGCACCACCAAATTATAATGCTCTTTTAAAAGATCACTTTGCCATAAATTCTACTCTAAGACAACTTGCACTGTAAACCTTCATCCAGGAGACTGATAACTCAGCAGTCAACGGGTTACTGAGTTAAAGCTTCTAGCCTGGCTCTGTCTACAGGTCACAAAACCCATGGACTAATACCTCTAAAGTTTGCCCTTTCATGGGGACTTATGTGCAGGTCTTCAATGGGAAGAGTAACTTTTTGAAGTCAGGATTCGTTTCCAGGGCATCACCTTAAGGTCAAATGAAAGTCATCAGAATCTTTTTATCTTTTTATGTCCATTTGGATTGGTTAAGACTCATTTTTAGGTACTTATCTATCAACAAGCTGAGAATCTGTGCTATTAATAAAATGAAAAACGAGTGTGTGAAGCTGCAACTTTTGGAACGTTAAAAGTTCTCCTGTGTTAGTTTTCCATCTACAGTTTGGCTTTTCTGCCTTCACAGATGAACATGCTGCTACGACTGCAGGAGGCAGCGAACTACTCCAGCACACAGAGCTGTGACAGCGACAGCACCAGTCACCATGACGACCAGCTGGACTCCTCCTTGGAGTCGGCACTATGATACCAAGAGCTGCGCTGGCAGACCCTTGGACCCTGTGAACCCCAAGATCCCGGACACCTTTGAACCCTCATCACTACCAGAGACCCCTTGAGTCCACAGATGTATGATATATGAAAAGTTTTATTATCCAAAATGGTATACCCACCATTTGAAAGAAAATGCCTATTTTTACATAGTGATGGTGCAATATAAAAATCAAATTATTTTATGTTTTAAGAAGCTTTGCAAACCTTGTCCTCAGTGGTCACGATGTTTAAAAAAAAAAAAAAGATACATGTTGGATCATGTCTATTTTACAGACATCAATTAGCATTGAGCAGTTATTTTAATGGATGTATAACATTTTAAGAATACAACTTTTCATATGTTTATGCGTGATGTTTCTGATGAGGGACTTAAGTTCCTTTGACGTTTACTTCCACTGAATGAATCCCGTGTGTGCAGCCACTTTTCACGGCGTTAGTTTAACTTCAGACATCAAAGTCCAAAGTGTCACTAAGTAACAGAAAGCCTTGAGTTTAACGTGACAAACTGGGGTCAGTTTTTTTTTTTTTTTTTTTTACTATTATTTTCACCCATTGATACTTGTAGATGTTTACATTGGGAGGGCCGTTTCTGTTCAGTCTTTCCTTGTTTACAGAGGTGCTTCTCACGGACACGCATACACTCTTATGAATGCACTCACACAAAGGCAGCAGGAGACAAATCTCCATTTCGAGACTTTTATCAGTTCAAGCTCTTGGTTGATGAATTATCCAGCCTGGCAGATTGTCCTTCAGCAAGGTACCTTTTCTACATCTGGGCACACTGATCTCTGATTTTACACACAGGGGGAAGCAAAAACAAAAGTATTTCAAGTGGTCTAATACGCTCTGGTGGCCAAATCTGGTGCTTTTAAACAAATTGGATTCATCACAGTCCATTTGATTTTTGTTCTGTCTCAGTAACGCTCAGCAAAAAGATTATATTTATTGTAAAATGTAAGCTTTTTACTGTTCCGGGTCATGATGTCACCAGCGGTGGCTGATTTAATCCAGTTGTGAGGCCTTTACGGCCCGACCAGGATCACAAAGAATAATTATAGCAAAAGAACACACTTGCACTTCTTTGCCCTCTGCTCAGTCTTCAGATGACCCCCCAGGGTGCTGGTCTCTAGGCCTGAACCTCCTCAATGTCAGGCACTGCCAAGCTGCTCCTTGCGGCCCCTCATGCCAACGACAAGCACAACGAAAGCGTATTGTCTGTGTGTCATCCAGCCACACTGCTACTGTGAAGACAGCATGGAAAAGTGCCAATGTTTCCCTTTGATTTGACTGCCAAATGTTTGCACCCACAGACTTTAAACCACAAAGGTGGTACACTTACTGTAAGTCGTTCTTGGCCTTCCACGCAACACAGTATGTCACTCATTGGTGCTGAATGCACCGTGAGAACTGAGGGCGTCACCCTCTGTGGCTCCTTTCACTGGAAACACCAGATTCATTTGGCATTTGCTAAAAGCTGCATCAAGAACCGTGTGGTTCAATGCGAAAGGGAAATCCAGACAGTCGGAGGAAAACACCAGACTGGTTTCAACTAAAATCATCAGTACTATTAAACTGGGCCACTGAAAACTGACTATTAAAGGAGTTACTGACCTTCAGCAGACATCTTGTTCTGTTTGTGTATCAACCTCTGTCCCCATGGTACCAAATTAAAAGAAAAAAAAACAGTATTTAGCTTGATCAGCCAAAACCTAAATGAGAGAACAATGATATTGGTGCTTTCTCACTGCCTTAGATGTGCTTCTTTTCTGGAAGCATCTTGCTCCCACTGGTTATCGTGAGAAGTGAGATGTCAGTGTTGAATGATGATCTGCTTCCTGCTACGTCAAAGATGCTGCTTGTAGTCAGAAAAAGGCCTCTTTGTGTTTGCTGCCCCTCCTTCTTCCTCTAAATCACTCTCTTCTCTCTGGCAGTCAGAAAATGAAAGATTTGACATTGTATTTGAATGAAAAACAGATTAATATTGTAAAAAAAAACACACAAACAAAAAAAAAAAACATAAGAGGTGGTGGTATTTTTTAGTCGTCGTTTTGTGCCCAGCTGAGCTGGGCTCACTTGAACTGACAGGAGCACAACCAAACTGTTTCGGGTTTTCTAGCTTGATGAGCATGTTTTGAAGCTTTTTAAAGGGGATGCATTGAGAAGAGACCTTTACCTTTATGTGTGCGTGTATTGGACGGAAGCCATTTAGAATTTTGATTGTCCTCTCTTTGCTTAAGTGGGTTGGTTTTGCACATTTTGAGGTTGGGGTGGGTTGTAAATACTTCAAGTCTTGCACAGTGAATCAAAGATGCATCCTACCCTGTTGATGTTACAATATGCTTAACCCGCTGAGTAAATTATTGTACTTTGAAACAGAGATGAAAAGAAAACAAATGCAAAAACTCCACACATGGTCAGAAACAGGTATGTGTCTTGTGGTGATTGGATGTTTTGCCTATGCAGGAGGTATACAGTGTACAGTACAGCAACTGTTTTTAACTCACTAAAAATTACATACTGAAAAAAATAGGCACTTCTTCGATACAGTTTTCCCCTGCCGTTATATCCTTTGGATCCTCATTGTCATTAGGAATGCCTGTTGTTCCTTAGAAGCACTTCCTTTCTGAACAGTGTAACCCAAACTCATCTCCACATGAGGCTTGCTAGCTGTCTGAGGCACCGAAGCTTACCTGACAACGTACTGTAAACAACATCTAACAGGTGCTACTGGTCAGTCAAAGCCCATCAGAGACCAAGAAGTCATTCTGTCACAACCTCAGGACAACCCTCTCCTCTACAATCCTATCTGTGCTCAGCCTCTTTCCGTGTCTCTGCAGCCAAGCCTCAGATGCTTCAGATGTACTTCTGGTCAGCTTGGCCAGCCTTATGTCTACAAAGGTGTGTAGTTGCATGATAAAAGGGGCAGTTACCATGGTTACAGGCTGCTCCTTACCTACACTAAGACCCATGTATCAAACCTATCGACACTCCTGTTATAGGCCATTGTTTCCCAAGATAGCAGAGCCTTGACACCATTACCAGTGTGCACCATGGTGTTGATGATCAACTGGTCATTGTTCTCACTTACACTTTACAGTTACATCTCAGTTGGAGACTATTGCATTTACTCTGGTTTGAAAGAAAGTTTGTTTTTTTTTCTTTTATGAGTGAAACATTTGTCCTTAAATGTTTTATATTTTGTACATTTGTATGTAACATATCATGTAAATATACAGAGACAGTGATTTAACTCATCTGGAGGATTTTGTAGTCTTTGTAAAGCCCTAATAAATTGTATTTGGTGTCACTCAAACAATGTGTTGATCATTTCTGTCTATTTCAAATTTTTGTTGCCTCATAGATGCCCAGGCAGCAGAACTAAAGTGAGACAACACTGCACTCAAGTGGAAGGAAAGGTGTCTGTTAGCAAAAACATCTGAAAATTGAAAGATTTTTATCACAGAAAAAAATATATATTTTCAGCGTACTGGCAATCAAATGAAACAATGACTATTGTTGAAAGCTAAAAAGGTTGTGCCAAGTCATGATAATCCACAGAGTGTTTCAAGCAAGCTATTCTCTTTTGTGTCAGGGGTGGTGGTATGTGTGGGTGATCTGACCTTTATGTGTGTAAAGAAAGATGTTGATTCTTGCTTGGAATCTGGAGTTTGGTTTGTAAATCAACTTATCTTTAAGCTCAAACAAGTATGTAGGGGAAAAAAGCCTAATTTAAATAAACATGCTGTTGGACATACAAAATAGGCAGTTTGTAGGCCTATACATCAACCATATAATACTTTTATTACCATTTGAGTAACATTATTTAAATAATTCAACTTGGAATTTCTTCAAAACTGAATTTATTGAATATTATAATAGTATGCCCACATGTACACTAAATAAGAACTTGGAGTCAGTGTCATATGAGGACTGACCGGAACTCATATTTTACATTGTCTTTTTGTCAGCTATTGTTTACTGTTCAAAAACGTTCTAAAAGTGGTCTAAATTTTCTAGTAGCTAATTTAAAAGTGGCTCTGCATCTTTCTCACTAAATAAGGTCAGGATGTTTTATTTTGAAGGACTTGGGTGTTTTCCTCTTCTAGTGGCGTCACTTCCGCAGACGGCAGCGATGGGGTCAGGCGCAACTCCCGAAACGGAGTCAGATAACAAAATGTTAAACTATAAAGGAGCGTCGGTGTCATTACCTCAACACTCCTACTGGTTCGACTTCTGGGTATTCTTGTTGTTTGATGTGGCCTTATTCGTCTTCGTATATTTCCTAATCCCCTAAACAAGTAAGTAACAGGGAGCGCAGAAGTTTGTGGCTAACAGGGCGGCTACGGAAGTCCTGAAAACGGAGCGTTTTTTAAAAGTCTCATTTCTCTTTTTTTGTTACCGTTTTAACTATAATTTATTCATTTCCTGAAACGCCGAGTTTGTGCCCAGAATAAACAGTTTAAGTACCACTGGCGTCTCTGATGCAGGTTCTTCAAGTTCTTGTTTAAATTACAGTTAGAAAGTAATGAACTAGTAATACTCCGAAACATCTTTAGAAGCCGTTTTTAAAGTTGATTTATATTTTGGTGTTTTGATGCTGCCCAGTTGGGGTCAACCAAATGCAAGCAGGTTGCACTGGACTTCAATGTAATACTTTAAAAAATATTAAATGTGCAAATAAGCAGTTATGTAGTTGCTCTTTTTTCTAATTCATGCAAAATTAGTTATACTATGACAAGAACAGCATGAATTTAAAATAATTTTAAGTCTTGGTTAGTTATAACTAAGCCTGGAAGTTGCCCTCTAACACTGCATTAACTCAAAATTCGTAAATCATTAAAATGTAATTTGTTGAAGCCTACATGTCAATTACTTTTCTTTTCTTTTATTCTGTTTTTTTTCCCCTCTTATTTACAAAATACCATTAAATAGTGCTATGAGAACTTGCATCTTGTATTTTTACAAGTGAGTTTGGAGTTTACGTTTGTTCCAATAATACTTAACATTTACAAGACTTGTCTTTTGTCAAAGGTCTGTCCCTGGACCTTGGAACCCGAGGACATGAAACACTGGCCCTGGCTGGCTGTCAGGAAAGCTAACCCAGCTTTGACTGAATTGATCACCTTGTTACTGGATACCACACCTCAAGTTTCCTCATCTTGGTCCAGAGATGTGCCAGGCATCCAGACTTTGTCAGACTACGGCGCCACAGACCTTCCACGGTGACATGTGACCTCATGCTGTGAACTAACTGACTGAATAGGTGGATTTTTATGGCCATGAGGAAGAGAAAAGTTTGAAGTGTCTACATTGTTTAAAAACTCACTAAGCCTTGATTGACTTTTTCTGGACTTGTAAAATGTAATAACTATAAATTCAATGAGACGATGTCATTACTGTAAATGTTACCCTATTTTATCTGTTCTAATATTGTGTTGACTTATCCCTGTTGTCTTTATTGATAATGAAGCACTAAGAAGAGGACGGCTCACATGTCAAAATTAGTGTTTTGTTTTTGTAAGCCATATGAGAAATTGTGATAGGACCAAGGATGATGCAAGAGATTTAAGACCGTACTCACATTTCACAAGAAAGTATGTTATGGAAGAATTCCAAGCAGAACAAGATTTTTGGAAGTTTGCACATGGATAATACAAATAAAGTATTTTGCCTTTCTGCTGAATGGAGATCATTTCATCCAAGTTTTCCAGATTGTGTAATATTTACGTGTATTGAGTATACATCTTAATCACACTACTAAATACAGTACCAGATATTATATAATGCATGTCCCGTAATGATGAGGAGTCTTGGTTAATGTACTGCGCATTTTGAATGTTAGAGATTTTATACTGATTTGAAAACCAGTTTCAACATAAAAATGTTCCCTCTGAAGTACCCACAGTGTGAAGTTTTGTATTACAAGTTAGAGCTTTTATTTTGAAGAAGAGTCGTCGTTTCCGGTGCGCGTGAGCGTGCGTAGCATCCGGGGTGTTACGTGTGAGAGTTTTTTTTCGTGATTGTTAAAGGTGTTCACAAATTCACTTCATTATGAGACGCGTGGGTCAAGTACAGAGCACAGGTGTGTACTACAGAAATGTCCTTTTATTTCTCTTGGCTGCGGGTACGTTTGTGTGCAGACTTTTACTCGTAGTCAAAGCTAACAGCAGTATTTGTAGTTAGCAGCTCCAACGTAAGCAACAAAACGTACAATAAACATAAACTGTTTATTGTATCAGAATGTCATTACTTCGAACTCAGACTCGGTTAAATGTAGTTACAGAATTATAATTCTGATATAACACCAACCAAACAGTTGCAGGAAGTAATTTCTTACTGTTTGGCCAATGTGGTTGACTTAAATCAATACTGACTAATAACCAGTTGATTAATAAGTGGATTTACGCTAAAGTTATTTGAATGTAACATTTCCAGTGGCAAAATTAATGTTTTGTTTTTTTAAATCGTACTTTTTCTTTTACATTTTTTTCCAAACGTTATATGCCTTCAATAATCTGAAATCTGTCTTAAGAGAGAGAGAGAGAGAGAGAGTGTGTGTGTGTGTGTGTGTGTGTGTGTGTGTGTGTGTGTGTGTGTGTGTGTGTGTGTGTGAATATGTATATAAAATGTGGTTTCTCAATGACCAGTCCTCTTTCAAAACTTTTGTTTACAGTGTTTGAGGGTTTATTGTAAATAATTGCATCACACTCCAAAGCTGATTGTCTGTGCTTAAACAGATGTCTTCCTGCCTCTGTCCTCCCTGAGACTGCTGATCCCTCCTCTGCGCCTGCTGTCTGCTGCCATGTGGCAGGTGGCTCAGCAGAAACATGTCCTTGATTATGAAAAGCTTGATGAGTTTGTAACCCTGGTGACAGAAACCGTCCCAGACCTGCTGAGTCCAAAACAACGAGGAAAGCTGCTTCTCCGATTGCGAGCAAAAGTGAGTCGGTGCGTATTAAGTTTACATTTATCAAAGTTTTTGCAAGGTCATACCTCACAAATGGCTGTTTCTGGTTCCATCTTTGTTTTCAGATTATTCTTGAGTTGTGTGGAAGCGAGGAAACGGCGAGCATTTTGTGTGTTCAGCCTCACCTGGAGCGAATACGCCCACCAGGATACTCAGGTGTAAGTTCAAGCGACTAATGATTTCACAGCATACATATTTTGATGTCAGAGGGAAAATAGGAACATGTCTGCACAGTGCCAATCTTTTGTAATTATTGATCAGATTGACTGCTGATTGATTGATATAGTGGTCCTAATTGCAGTGATTTCTTTCAGAGTGGGGATGCAGAAGTGGATGCAGAAGAGGCCATTTTTGTGGAACTCACCCAAACACTACTGAAAGACCGAGCAGAGAGGGAACACTTCTACCAGGCAAGGAAAGCTTTGCAAATGCACAAATGGACCATTTCACACACCCTCATGATTCCATGAATTAGGCAGCAGTTTGACAGAAATGTATGTGGATCCTTTCAGACAGTCCCATGTTTCCATTACACAGACCTCAAGTTGACATATTGGCATTAAGAAGCAGTCTTATGAGGATAGCACCTGTAATCCATCACTTTCAGCACATTACATGTCTGAACTGCATGAAACATTAGTGGATTAACATGTGCCAATAGGTGCAAATTCATTTCTTCATGGAAATCTTGCATATGTTATCATTAAATGAGTCAGTAATATTAGTGTGTAAATGTTCCTGCTCCATCATTTAAACTCCTCCGCTACACCGTCAGTACAATTTACACAAACACTGTAGGCTTGTCAGGCTTTTCTATGCTGTTGCAGCTTATAGTAACAAAAATACTTGATGCTTCCAGAAGTATCTGAACCACTTATAATTAACTGGCTTTCTGCATGAATTTGTCATATAATGTGATTTGATCTTAGTCGGTGTAATAAACAAACACTGTGTGTTTAAGTTGACACAACAATTAGAATTGTTCATGTCTTTATTGAAGACACTTGAAACATCCAAAGTACTGGAGGAAAAAACTAACTTAGGCTATAGACTTTCTATATTAAGCTTATTGGAGTCAGTAGTTTGCGAACCCTGAGTTCCTAATTGCATTATTTAAAGCTACTTTGATTCCTCAAACACACTCAAACACTAAAAGTTAGCTGTTTATAAGACGGGTTAACTCATGTGAGCCATGCCTCTTAAAAAGCAGAGGACACATATGATCAGGAATGCTGTACTTCAGCATTATTTTAGCCTTTTCCAGCTGAGGTCCTGGCGGTCCGTTGAACAAGGATTAGTTTATCCTCTCAGACTACAGGGTCCCCCGTTTGCAGACATCACTCAGAGAAGTTCATTACTGCGACTGGGCCCAATAATAAACTGTTCTATTCAAGTATGGGAAGAGTCCTGGAAGTTCCTGGGTTACAAATGCAAATTCCATCAATCTTCTTGCGTATGGCACAAAGGCTCTAAGCCTTTTATTGTTCCCTTTTGCGCAGGTAGAAATGTCCATACTCTAAAGGATATTTGTAACTCTGATGGTTTAGGTTCTTTTCAGGACCTTTGTAACTCTTTCTCTGTCCCCAGCACATCCTTTTTTTTTACTTTTTTTTTTTTTAATCCTAGGCTGTGCTTTGATCTGAAGGCATATGCGGTTCTGCGGGACGGATAATCATCCCTGTCTTGAGAATTTACAGAAACGTAAAGCGACCAAGACATCCAACTTGCTTTGATGTCTTACTTGTATGATTTGTGCACTACGAACAAAGCTCCTACTGTTTGAGTTTGGTCAAGGGAATTTCTCACACTTGGTTTGCAGCCTTCACTGGGAATCTGTCTGGACTTCTATTATCTTCCAAACGTCTGGCTCATCAGTCACAGCGTCGGAAGTTTGCCCAAAGGGTTAAGTCAGCAGAAAGCCATAAGCTCTGCTCCACTCTTGATGAAACTGTCATATAACAAATTCTGTAACCCATCTGGTTAATTCTGTATTATGGACTGTTTACATATGTTTTGGGAATGCTCACCCATTGTCAAGTTTTGGAACTACGTTGTTGAAGCACTTTTATTCTGTTTAATGATTGATGTTACCTTTACTGGCGGATGAGTGATTTAAGGTTTACCTTTCAACAGTCAGTGATCTTAATGTAGAAATGTTGCTTTGAGCCTGATGGTCATCTCTCAGCTGTTTGGCATTCCTGTACCTCGGATATTCTTGAGCGTGCTACAGCGGGATTCTCTAAAGCCAACCCACGGGAAATCAACACCGGTCATCTGCTCTGTCTGTCTTTAAAGACCTGTCATAATAAAGTTTGGGTTTTTTTTAATATTCTAAATAGGACATGTATCTCAGTCGTGTGTAAGATATAGACTGTCAGTGACTTATATGTGTCTCATATTGCACCTTCTGCCCTTTTTCTTTTTATTATTTTCATTTTTTACCACACGTGCTGTTTTGGGTTGTTTGTGTGTTTGTTCTTGTTCTACCTTTTAAGCAATATAAACATATTTTAATCAGGAAGTCATTGGTGCAACATAAACTATGATTTCATTTGTGGGGGGTTTTTTTTGGTTTATTTTTTATGAAGAGCTTCAAAGATCTTACTTTGCTCTTTTTGTAATTCGTTCCCTTTATTGTCATTTTAAATGTCCTTCTGTCTTCCACAGGAGGTTTTTCCAGCTGAGTACGGCCTCAGCTATGATACGGACACCCAGCTTCTTGTATGGGAATTTCTTTCCAAACTGGAAAGGCTCCTGCCGGTGCCAGATCTTGGTCAGGTAGGACGTGACATCACAGCTGCCTGGAAATATTGTCTACATTTAATGGTTGTCCTCATTTAAAAGAAGAATTGTATTTGGTCGCACTTGACCGTCGAACCTGGCTGTATGGAAATGATCCCATTCCCGCTGATGAGTTTGTCTTCACCTTTAAACAGACTGTTTCTTGGCTGACCTCTGCCCCCTCCGTACTGAAGGAGTGTTTGCAGGTGCTCTCCAGTCCTGAAGACCTGAGGTCTCTCCTGCAGCACCACCAAAGCCTCCAGTCTCTTGGTGGCCAAGGTAAACTAGATCTGTCAGTCATTCCTAAAAGGTAATGCTGTTGATGAATATAACAACTCTGGCAAAGGTGTTTTGTAGAGACTCAGTCTCCAAATGATATTGTTCTGCATATCAGATATTTTACAGGCACTGCCATTTTATATTTGTTGTCTTGTCACTTTTCCATATTTAAAGGCAGCATCAAGCAAATGTTTATGTAGTTGTCTGCAAAAGTTAGTACTCGGTCTTTAATTCCTTTTTTTTATGTGTAAAAATAATACAAATCGTTTAATTATAGTGGGTCTTAGAGCTAAGCAGATCAGACTCCGACTCTGGGTTTTCCCAAAACCTTTCACTTGGATCAAGGTCCGGATTTTGTCTTTTCCAAAACATTGATTCTGTTATTTTTCAGCCATGCTGGTTTGGATTTGCTTGTGTACTTCAGATTATTGTCTGAAGCCATATGAGAAATGATATATTGATCCAGACCACAAAAGTCACAGAATGTCTGCTTTTTTTTTTTTTCCCCTCCAAGCTCTGCACATTTGCTCATGATTAGTTCATCAAGTTCTGGTGATGAGCATCACCAGGCTGCACCTGACTATCTTTAATTAGGTGGAGGAAGTAAAGGGATACGAGGTAGTTCCCACTGAGTTTTTTAAATTTCCTTTTGGCTTCATTCTGTTAAATAAACAGAAGCACAGTGAGGGTTAGACTTATACGTTGTTGTATGTGCCTCATAGTAAGACCCACTAATATCAGATGATATTTTATTATCTTTTTGTGCAAAAACAAACAGGATTAAGAGAGGGGGTACTAAATTTAGCACCATCTGTGTTCTAAACAGGTACGACAGTGGAAATGTCCACCCAGGTCTTTGCCTGTTCCGAGTGTCCGTTCTTCCACATGCAGGAGTCCTACCTGCTGCAGCACATCGAGCGCAGTCACCCTGAGCAGTACGACAAACTCCAGAAGGCCGCGGAGGCGGCTGAAGCCCCCAAGAAGAAACCCCAGAGACCCCAGTTCCCTCAGCCCTTCCCCATCCACGATAGGCCTGACCCCCACACGTGCCAGGAGTGCGGCAAAATATTCACACGAGCCTCGGATGTGACTCGGCACCAGCGCACCCACACGGGCGAGCGCCCGTACACCTGTGAGGAGTGCATGAAGGGCTTCAGGAACTCCTGGGATCTGACTCGACATCAGCGGACTCACACTGGAGAGCGTCCCTTCCTCTGCTCCCAGTGTGGCAAGCGCTTCACCCAGATGGGGCTGCTCAAGCTGCATTTTGAACGGAGCTCCTGCGGTCAGACTTGCAACCCTCCTCTGGAGTTACCAACAGAGGTGGTGGTGGCAGAAGACTCGTCGCAGACACAGGGCGGGCAGTACAAATGCCAGAAATGTGGCAAGAGCTTCAGCAGCATCCTGGAGCGACTGAGGCACAGACAGAGCCACGTCGTAAGACGTCAGTACAAATGTTCCCAGTGTGAGAAGATCTACAGCCGAGCATCAGACCTGAAGAGACACCAGATGAAGCACACGGGGGAGCGGCCATTCTCCTGCGAGTGTGGGAAGAGCTTCACGCATGTTTGGCTTCTGAGCAAGCACCAGCAGATCCACTCCAGAGAGCGTCCGTACCCGTGCACAGAGTGCGGAAAGAGTTTCACACAACTGCAAATCCTTAGCAGACACTTACTGACTCACAACGTCCGGAGGCCTTTTCAGTGCTCGGCCTGCGACAAAAGCTTCACCCAGCTGTCCAGCCTCACACGGCACGAGAGAATCCACACAGGCGAGAGGCCGTACGTCTGCAGCACCTGCGAGAAGACCTTCCTCACTAACGGAGAGCTGGTGAGACACCAGCGCACCCACAGCGACCTCCGACCTTTCACCTGCCCTCAGTGCACCAAGTGCTTTAAAACAAAGCGCTCTCAAGTGGAACATCTACACAGCCACACGGGCCAACGCCCGTTTGGATGCACCCGCTGTGGGAAGAGTTTCGCTAAATCAGCCTCACTCATGCGGCATAACCTCATTCACACAGGAGAGCGGCCCCACCAGTGCCCCCACTGCAGCAAAGCCTTCATCACCTCTGGCGAGCTGCTGCTCCACAAACGCATCCACACGGGGGAACGGCCGTACCCTTGCTCCCACTGTGAAAAGAGGTTCAGGTGCTCCTCCGACCTCAACATGCACACCCGAACCCACACCGGAGAAAAGCCACACAGCTGTCCCCTCTGTAAGAAGAGTTTCTCCACATCCACGAGGCTAAAGAGACACATGCGCACACACATGGACAAGCGCGTGGTGGTAGAATCATCAGGTCTTTGACCTGTCAGGAACGAATATCATACCTTAAACTAGACATTTTTATGAAGAATAAAAGCCTTAAAACAGTTCTCTGAACTTTTAAGAAATCCTACACGGAGAAGCACAGCTCTGTGTTAGTTTTGAAAAGACTTTAATCATATATTTTGTAATTTGAATGTAAAACAAGTTATTTGTTCAATATGTGCTGTATCAGCAATTTTGGTAATAGCAGCTTACGATAAATCCATCTGCACAGGACGTGTTAAACAAAACTGAATGTGCACCTCACTCAAGGAAACAATTGTGTTTGGAACAAAAGTACTGAAATGTCATAAATAACAAAGAAGGTACAAAACAGTACTGCATAGTTTTGTGTTCTGGTCTATGAATTACCTCAGAAACATCCAGATGGGATTTCTGATCTGGTAAAGATGTTGCAAAATTCAATGAGTCATGTAGGAGGCATGAAAGAATGAAGTTTTGTCTTAGAAGGAAGCTCTGCCAAGAAAATAGAAGAACAACAGAAAACGATACACAACAGAAAATAATGTCTGGTTTAGAGAAGGTCATGAGAAAAAGAAACAACACGATAAAAGAAAGCAAGAATGAAGTGAAACAAAACTATACCAAAGAAGTAAATTAAAAAGGGTTTCAGTGGAAAAGAATCAGATGGGAACAACCTTCTGACTGAATATGAAACGACTACTTTTATATTTAAGCAACCACTAACCTTAGATGAGAACTCTTCAGACATCAGAGGTGACCGTGTCCTACTTCACTTGTTTACTTTTACTCTTAGTTGTTCAGAAGTTGTCAGTAATACAATTGCAATCCAAAAAAGATGAAACAAGGAGTTAATGTAAAGTCATTTTATATTTTATGACAACACAGAGATGCTGATGCAGGCTTTTATCACAAGTCACATGGATTACTGTAACGTCCTCCTTTCTGGTCATCCCAACAAAACCATTTCACCTCTTCAACTCCTTCAGAACTCAGCTGCTCGTGTGCTAACAAGAACCAGAAAGCGGGCTCACATTACCTCGTTTTAAAATCCCTGCATTGGTTTATCATGTCTTTCAGGATCGATTTTCAGAGACTTCTTATGGTTTTTAAAGGTCTTAATGGTCTTACGCCGTCTTATGTTACTGACCTGCTTTCACCTTATGAATCCTTGCGGACCCTGGGGTCCTTCAGCACCAGCCTTCCTAAAATTCCCATTGTTAATACCAGAACCCGTGGTGAGGCTGCCTTCCAATACTACGCTCCACATTTATGGACCAGCCTGCTGGAGAACCTGAGAGCTGCAAAGACTTGACATTTTTAAAAGCAGGCTCAAGACCGACCGTTTTAATCTGGCTTTTAACTTATGTTTGTTTCAATCCTGTTTAGGACTTTCTGTCTTAGATATTCTCTTTAGCTCTTTTTTTTAACACATTTTATTGTCATTTTTTGCAGATATTCTATTTATTTATGTGCCATTTCCTATTATGATTGATTAAAAAGTTATTTTTATTTCTATTTTATGATTTTTACTTTCATTTTTTTCTAAACTTTTTAACTCCAGCGTTGTCTCGGTGGGAGCCCTCTACATTGGAGGTGTAGTTGACTCCGGTTGCCATGGCGATGGCCTGATCTCCACTCATCCCTGGGTTGTGGTGGGGTCCATACATCCATCCAACAGTTGTGGTGTTTGGTACTCTACCCTGCCCGGGGGTGGGCTGTGGCCCCTACCATGCAGTCTGGCTCCGGGGTTTGACAGCCGCCTCCCGATGCAGACGGTTCCCTGTGATAATGTTCCCTCACTGGTTCTTCTGTGCCCAATAATATTTTACATATTAATTAATTGCTGCTTTTGTTTTATCTGTTAAAGCACTTTGTGCTACATTTTATTGTACAAAAAGTGCTATATAAATAAAGTTTGATTTGGTTTGATTTCAAAAATGTCAGGGCACTGCAATGTTTAACGCTGTGATGCATCTCCTCTTTTAACAGCTGTACATCTGGGAAGCAAACTGTCTGTAGGTGTGAGTGAGTGCGCATGGTTGTTTATCTCCATATGTGACCCTGCAATAGGCTGGTGATCTGT
>JAOWBL010000016.1:4260659-4283886 GCA_028564865.1 Zenarchopterus dispar
GGATGAATATATTGAATGTGGTTGCAGCATTTGTTGACAAAACAATGTAGAAAATCATAAAATTCTTCAGACATGTTCCAAACATCTTTAAGGTAGGATGCAGAAACTTCTACATGCATCATTTCTGTGTTAAGATGTTCTGTCCCGGCGGTGTGATAACAGACCTGCTGCAACCACACACTCAGAGGCGCTGAGTCCAGTCAGTCTCTCCACGTCACCTCCACCTCATCTGTCCTGTACCTGCAGCGGCACCGACATTCAGGATCCAGTTTTATTTTGCGTGTTAACAACCAACTCAATATTTATTTTCACTGATTTAGTGCAACGGTAAGACGTGCACAGCTGATGGGATGGATGCAGTCTGTAAGCCCGTAATCAAGATCATTAAATGTTAGGTCAAGAATGACGAAGAGGTCAAATAAATGTAAGAAGAAAAAAAAAGTGAAGCTGACCTTTGTGTAATCCACGAGTCCTCCAGCTCCGTCACCTGACCAGAGCGAAACATCTCCCAGCCTGCCTGAGCGATCATGGCTCCGTTATCAATACAGAATCTGTGGCACAAAGCGGTTGCTGCTTGTTATCTAGCAGACAGACTCAAACATGCAAACCTGCCTTCCTCAGATCAAAGAGTAAATGAAGTCTCTGTTTTGTTGTTTTAGACCTGCTTAAGATTTTTACACAAAATGTACACAGACCGCGCACGTTTGCTTCAGGAAAACTGTGTGCACGATTAGAACGGTAACTAGTTCATAGTTTAGAAATTAGATTAATGTACGCCAACACCAACAAAAGCTACACCTGATAATTATTATTTAACACAACTTGGTGGTTGACTTCTGGCTTTCCCACGGCAGAGCAGAGCCAAAGCACCTAAATTCATTCATTCATTTCCACTAGCATCCCTTCAGGGATTAATAAAGTATTTTTGAACTGAATTTGAAAATAAAGGACCATCCATCAAAGATCACCTCACCTCCCAGGCTAATTCTCCTTTCTGCCTCCAGGTGGCAGTAATGTGCCGTGACATATAAACGTGTTTTGTGCTGCAATAAGAGCACTTGCTGAGCACTGTTTGTGCTCCTGAACGGGTTCTGAATGGGTTCTGTGGAGGAAGTTCCCGTACTCATGTGAGCAGCTATTCAAGAGTCTGTCCACGGACCTCCAGCCAGCCGCCCACTCAGATGTGCCCAGTCACGTGAATGTGCCGAGTGTTTTACCGTTCATCTGTGGCGAACAGCTTGGCTCCTCTCTCCTTACACATCACCCCCATCATCTCCTGCAGACGCAGATTACCTGAGAGGAAAAGCAGAAGTAACATCCTCCACATGCTCCAGAAGAAAAACTCAGGTCCCGAGCTCGGGTCCAAATACGAATCAATATCAGCGCTAAAGATAGTAGGTTTGAATTCATTATGGGATCCGGTTTTATCGTAGAGGCCATCTGCTGAACTGTTTACAGTCTCTGGTAATAATCTGAATAAAAAATATGCTCTCAAATCAAATAATTTCTCTGCAATGGGTAATATTACAAAAATAGGTGTGAAGATTATTTTAAACACATAACTTCATACAAAATATCAATGCATTATGCAAATGTAATGAGTTATTATTGCAATAATGTTTCTATCCAATTCTAAACAAAATGATTTTTTTCTTGTTGCTTTGGGGTCCAGTTAAGAAAAGAAATATTATATCAGACAACAAAATGTGTGATGTCCACATACCGGTATGTATACGTCAGGTCTGAGAGGACAACATTCTAGTGTCTCTACAGTGACATTAGAAAAATGAATTACATTATTCTAAAATCATGATATATATTAGAAATTCAACAGCATCATTTCTGCTGAGGGATTAATAATATATGAATCTTTATGACATGTTTATGCTTTATGCAGGGTTCTTTCGTGGCGTTTGTCTCCAGACAGAAAGTTGATGTGATTTTTAATATAAGGAAAACACAGGAGTATTAAAGACATTCATATAAGAACTCTTAATTTTACAGAGCAGAACTTACAGAAAGCCGATTGTTGCTAAAATAGTGGTAGGAGAACCAGACAACACTTAAATGTTCAGGTGACAGCGGGACACTTTCAGTAAAGTGCAGCATCAAGTGGGGAACCTTTAGAGCTGTGGCATCTTATTATTATATTTGTTTCTTTATGGCCGATGAACAAAACAGCAGCTCACTTCAGAAAAATGTGCAGCTGGTATTTGATGTTATAGACACACTTGCAGCTTGTAATCTGGGATGTACTTACAGCCGACGCCCCCGACGATAAGCACCTCCTGAGATCCGCAGTGAGCCATGGCCCTCTCTGTGATCTCCACCAGCATGGAGAACACCGTCTCCTGCAGAGCCGGAGCACGTTAGTGAAGGGCAGCGCTGGATTCAGTCATTTAACATCACCTCTACGAGGCGCTAAGGCTCTACCGACAGAAGCTGGAAACCTTTTTATAATGTGACAAATGCTCACATTATTCCCTCCCGGGTTGTGAATAAAGTGAAACTAACTCCTGAAAATACCTGAAGTGAAAAACAGAGATCTTCAGCTGTACACTGTCCCGAGCTCAGCATTTTATTGGCAGCTTCCTGTGAAAGGAAAGAAAAATGGTTTGAAACGTGCAAAAATTGATGATGAAGCTCAAACTTGAGAGGAACTGCTCAATGTTTATGATACCCCTAACTTAAGGAAAGAGTTAGGTTAGATGATGATCTGACAGATGAAGCTAATTCTAACTACTTATTAAACATTCCTGCAGCAGTTAAATAATAAACTAAGTGTTGAAATTAAAGGAAAGGTTTAGGAACCCACTGGCCCCACTACAGAATTAGCTTTGTCCTGTTTCTGCTGCCGTGTTTCTCTTCTTTCTATCTTCAGCAAATATTTGCAGCTGGATCAGGTCAGATCACGTGACTGACTTACCCACGGCAGAATATTCCACAGCTTTCTCTAAAGTTCCTACCGTGTTTTTTTCCCCTTCTTTTTGACCCACTGTGAAGATGCTGCATTTTGCTAAGAGTAAGCAGTTTACCCAAGGATGCCTCATCATTTTCTTCTACATGAAAAACAGTAACGTCTTCGTTAAGCTTCAGGAGACACTCAAGGAGTTCAGGTGAAAATTGGACTCGTTTGTTGGGTTCTGACTGGGCTCCGTTGCTCAGTAGCGCCACCTACTGATTAGTTAGAGTTGGACACTTTTGTATAAGCTGTTACGCCCCAGTCATGAACGAACCAAGACTTGACTCTGGATCCAGTCCAGCATTTGTGCTACATGTCTTGTTGGTTTATTAGTTGTATGCACTTTCTCATCCGTCCATCCATCCATGATTAAAAAATGTAGTCTTTTATAATATTGCCATGCAGCCTAATATCCTATTTATTTTACAAATTATACAAATTAATACCACCAGCATGAAAAATCCCCTAAACATTTTTTGAATTTTATTTCAGCCAGTTTCAGTGTCATTTCTTTAATATTTACTATTTATTTACATTTTTTAGCTGAATTAATGACAACATCATGCTGTTTATGAATAAACAGTCAGAGAACAATACATCCATGCTCTTGGGATTTCTCGTAGAAAAATATGAAATTGTCCTTCAAGCCGTTATTTTATGTATGCCATCACTAATTTTATTTATTTAAAGTTTATTTGTTTAGTGTCCATTAAAGTACAAATAGTCTCAAGGCAGCTTTTGGGCACTAATGAAGACGGCGCTGCAGTCACCCCCTCTTTAACCAACACGTTCACTAATTTTGAGATGAACACGATTAAAGTTTCGCATCAATGAATACCATCTTCACTACAGAAATGTCAAATGAACAGCTTTTACAAAACAAACACATTCCCACAGACGACCGATCCACAAACCTCAATGTAGGACAGAATCCCAGAAAAAGACACGTCCATCCCTTTAACCGTGTACGGCAGCTCCACATACTGACTCCCTCTGACGGGAAGGAAAGGGTCAGAAAAAGTTCAGCCGCGTAGAATCAAAACATTTCAAGCCAGCCGACTACCTCATAAAACTGCTGAACAACTTTACTCACTTTTTGGCCATCTGTTCGATGTTATAACCTGGACTCGGATCGTTGGAAATCTACGCACAGACACGGTTCCACATGAAAGTGTTAACATACACTTTACTGCTTGCAATAAAACCAAAAACAAGTTGATTTTATGAAACCAAAAACACCAACCTTAATAACTCTCGCAAATCTGTCCAAACAGTTGCCGACAGCAATGTCGATAGTCTCCCCAAATATTCTGTACCGGCGCTCGGAGTATGCAATAACCTTCAATAAAACACGAGAATCGAATTCCTTTACCTCCTAATAAACAAATTTCATCAGGAGCTACAGTGATGAAGGTGTGTCACTAAAAAAGAGAAATGTCAGATTTTCATGCAGGAACAAACCTGTGTGTTTCCCCCACTAACATAAAGCACAGTGGGGTTGTTGGCTTTGGTGATGAGTCGGCCCATCTCGATGTGTCCCACACAGTGGTTGACTCCAAGGAGGGGCTTCCCCCAGAGCTGTGCAACCGTGCGCGCCACTATCGCTACGGTTACCAGAGGAGCACCCATACCTGGACCTGCGGCAGGAAGAGTGAAACGAGGCTGAGGACAGAGGACACATGTCAAATAAAGTCTGGAGGGGGTGTTTTTATGTCTCACAACATTGACTGAATCATCCTTTGTCACACACATGAGGACACTCAAAATATAATTGAATGAAAGTTTTGATGTTTTAATAAAAGTCTTAACTTCAGAGTTGAGGTCGTCAGCATCTGAGAAGGTCTAGCTGATTAACAGGCAAGCATACCAACCAGCGGCCCTGTGTTTTTAAACCCGATACTACCCCTCGAGTCTTACTGGTGGACCCCAGTCTGTTTCCAGTTAATTGTAGAAGAGGAGGAAGAGTGGGTTCATGGGTTCAGCTTCATGGAGAAATAATGGTTAGGAATAATATTATAAATAAAATGTTTAAACACATCCATCTTTATTTAGAAAAATGTGCAATGCCAATAGAAAGAAGGTAAGCCTATTTATTTATTTATTGTAACTGAAGCAAATTTGTAAATAATTTGTTTTCATTTCTTTTTAAACTTTTACATATTATGACATGGAAAGGATGGGTAAAACTTGGCATACAAATTGGCCATACGTTGCCTTCATTCTAAATGTCTAATTTCTAAATCTTGGCACCAACCACAGAAAAACCCTTCAGCTGACCTCCACTTTGAACCAGCACTGTTCCTCTGACCCCCTGAAGGTGGAAACAAACCTGTGAAGGTGGTGACGTGACCAGTCCAGCCAACAGTATGTAATCTGTAATGCTGCTGTTACTTAACCAGCCACTGAAGAAGATTGTGAACATAACCGCATCCTGTAACATTGATTTTTCTAGTATGACTCAAGTTGTTCAGTCAGGTGACTGAACAACTTGAGTCAAACATAACTTCTCTTTCCAGTGAGAACCTTTAGATCAGCTTTGCCCTCATTTAAGCTGTGCTACTGACAGACATATTTCCTGGGTTTCGTTACCTTTGGTGTACGCCACACAGTCGATGTCGGCCGGTTTCAGCCCTGCTTGCTCCAGCGCCTCCTTCAAGACAGTCAGTATGACTGCACGATGGTGTCTGGCCGTCTCACTGGGCATGAACCCTGACGTGTAAATCAACAAACTGTCAGCTTTACACAAAGCTAGTCAGATTTTGAATCATGACCAGAGTGCTGAGGGAGTTTTAAAGGAACTTGCCTTGACCCGGAGGAGTAATATAAGTCCTTCTTGGATTTGAAAGCACTTCGCCATCCCTGATGATGCCAATGCCGATCTTATTGGCACTGCCTTCAAACCCAATTACTATCGTCATGGCAGCTGTAAAAGCATTTTCAGGAGAGACAACAATATTCTGCAGTTAAGACGAAGAAAAATCATTTTGCAAGAAACCCAATTACAGTATCTGTGTGTAATGCCCCTTTAATTCATCCACCTTTCTGTCAAGTCCTTTTCAACCAAACAAGAAAACAGATGATTTAAATGCTCAAGAAAAAGAACCATGTTAATGCTAGGGCTGCATGATCATTTTGATCATGTCCAATAGAATGTACAGCCCTAATCAAAACTTTGACATACTATAACTAATTATAAAAAGATTGGTCCTCTCTGTTTAACTTGTTTCTTTAATTTTAAAGGATAGATTGACAATTTTGCTAAATTTCCTAATGACAGAGGTACAACAGACTCAATTAAGATCTTTAAATTAAATCAATTATTATGTGGTTTATTTAATGGAGAAGACTATATGCACAATCCTCTGTCTGTGTAAACTAACATCATACTGTCACTCTAAAGCAGACTTTGTTAAATCATGAAAATATTTCCTAAAGCTACAAAAGGGAAACAAACATCATGAAATTTTCAGTAGATACTAGGATCATGGTGAGGCAGAGACATGTAATACAGCTCTGAAGATTGTAAGTGGATTATTTATGTTTATTTGGGTCTTTCTCGGACCAAATATTTAAGAACATAGTGGTACTGTGTACATTATTCAAAAAGTGACTTAATTAGGGTTACAAAGTACACTAAACTCCAGATTCATGTTCTTCTCAAGGTTTTTATCTAGTATGGTTATGTTCACAGAAGTTCACAGCCAGACTGACAATGACAAGAGTTGTCATGTCTGTCACAGAAAGTTATGGTGGAAGCTGAAGGAAAGTGGGAGGAAGTTTTAGAGTTATAAAACTGTTATTTACTTCATAAGAGGTTTAAGTCATAGTCTGAAATATGTAAGACAACACAACACTCTACCTCTTTAACTTTGACAACCTGTTTTTTTTCTTCTTCTGATTTTACTTAAATTCAAAATTGCTAAACTACATAAGCATGTCATAATGTGAAAAACTAATGCACACTATCATTATGAGGTATACATGAGTATACACAGTTTTAAACAATTCATTTATTCTTTATATTTTAACTTGTGTGTTTAATTTATGTTTCAATCTTCTTGGCTGGATTTTCATGACAGAAAAAGACTCCCAAAAAAAGCCAAATCAAAGACACACCCTCACACCTAAAACGCAATTAAGTATTATGTAATAAGATGATATAAAAACACAGAAGGAAAGTTTCAAACTAAAACACTACGTCTAGCTGTTTAATTAGCACCACACAATTCGTATGCCTTTCAAACAGTAGTTCATATTAACACTGTGTATAAAACAAGAGTATGTTTACCAAGGTTTCCACTTCTTTTCTTTAGTTCACATGAATCCAAATTCGCACCAGTTTAATTTTTAAACTATTATTTTTGTAAGCTTGGCTAAGAAGCTACAAGGACCCCAAACACTGAGACGTCTAACATTCGCCTGATCATAAAGTGATCTCAACTCGCTCGTTTAACACAGTAACACTGCGGCGTGATGTTATACGTGGTGGTAAATGTTATACGCAAGAAAAATGTGGATTTATAAAGATATATTTGTTGTATTTTTTTAACGTACAGGCTTTTGTGACGACAGTCTCTAACTGGAAGCTGCACGTGTGTGTTTGGGGGAGTGACTGGGAGCATCTGCGGCTCTGCGTCTTGTTGTTAAAGCGCAAGTAAGATTATTTGCATCTACTTTTCCGGAAACACGGTCGAAATAAAATAGTTATTAAGGCATATTTGCATTTGGTCTCGAGTCTAATACGATAAAGGCAGTGTGATAGTTTAGGTGGTCGTTGTTCATTCATTCAGCTCGCTGAGGCCGCTGAGCTCTTTGTTGTTGAGCGTTAGCATAGCTTCAAATGATTTCCTGCAACACGACTAAAATCCTGAATACGTAATTTGTTGTTAGTTGTGTATCTTTTACATCGATGCTTCAAGTTGTGCAATCAATCAGTAATCATTCATTTATTTATAAACGGGGTTCTGTTGCATCAAATGCACCCTACACCAGATAGCAAAATGCCAAAGTAAAACTTGAGTTCTTCCTCTTTTGTCGGGGGATTTATTTAAGGCCTCGGGAGTCATTTTATCTTTGTATGTGCACACGCTTAACCACGTGCAGATAGTTGTTTGAGCCAAATAATTAAGTTGTTTGAAACAGGAACCAGAAACTAGAAGGAGAAAATGTCTTAGTGTTCGGATGCATTAAAATCTAGACGCTACTTATTTAAAAAAGAAAGAGAGAAACAGAAAGGAAGCGGATTGATAGAATAACCTGTACTGGCTGGCTCACTGAGACTTGAAACTCCCAAATATCTTCTCAGTACACGAGGTTTAAGTTCTCAGATCTCTCGATAGTACAGATCTGTATGCTCAGAAGTTGTTTTATTTACCTTTTTTTTGTGGGGCTTTGACTTTGCAAATACCAGTTATCTGCATTTAAAATTCAGAATATACATGTGGTCTTTATGATATTTTAAAAGTCTAAAGAACACAATTTACCCACTAATTTAAAGAAGAAACAAGGGATAGTGATGAAGCCTTAACAGGACTGAAAGATAGTCGTTCAAAACTAAGAGCCAGTTTTCACTCAAGGGTATGATGCAAGTATGTCCTGTAGACTGAAAAGTGTATTTTTTTGGACAGTGATTTGTTGCAAGCAGTTGTATGAAAAGTGCTGTACAAATACATTTTTGACTGAATGGAAATTACTTTTCACCCATGTGGAGGCCAAGACTGAGGTTACAGAGTGACGCAGGTTACAGTCCAAAATCCTGAAACATGCTCCTGCAGTGTTAATGGGGAAAAAGCAGCAAATCCCTCTGAGGACAGGAAACTAGCGTAATTGCTCATGTGTGGATAACTGACCTATTTCTACACAGGAATAAAAGCCAAGCTGTTAATGATGCAGAGGGAGAAAATGTCAGTCTCACTCACAGTTGTTTCAGTTCACAACCTAAAACATGAAACTGTTCTGGTTTTTTCCAGCGGCGGGTGTGTTTCTGTGTGTGCGTGTTGTGTGTCAGCGAGTTGTGCTTCCCGTCAGAGTGAGTTCAAGGATGAAAAGGGGCAAGAAGACAGAGGCAGCAGCTGCAGAAGGAGAAAATGACACAGGCTCAGGTACTTCAGAACACATCCATATATGTTCAGTTTTAGGCATTTTACTTTAAAAAAAAAAAAAAAAAGTGGTTACTAAAAACATCTTCAGCATCCTGTTCACATTTCACCTGCCCCCTTTTATTTTGACCTCATAGAACCTTCTTCTAAGAAAGCTAAGAAGTCTAAGGAACCAGAGGCTCCAATATTATATGATGATCCTCCCGACAAAATGACCAGCAAAGATGGACGCAGCGCCAACACGAAGATCACCTCCTGGAACGTGGACGGGCTGAGAGCGTGGGTGAAGAAGAAGGGTCTGGATGTGAGTTTCCACTGGGTAAAAAAAATGTTTAATCCTTCTGAGACTCATTTTAAACAATCCTGAGGTCAGGTGTCATTCTTGTCACTCACAGTGGGTCCGAGAGGAGGCCCCAGATGTCCTGTGCCTCCAAGAAACAAAGTGTGCAGAGAAAGCCCTCCCTGCTGATATCACGTCAATGCCCGAGTACCCCCACAAATACTGGGCTGTGTCAGATGACAAGGAGGGTTACAGTGGCGTTGCCATGCTGTGCAAGACTGAGCCCATCAAAGTGACTTATGGAATCGGTGAGTGGTATAGTTATTTGTTTTAGGAACCATCAATAGTTTGTTTTGCAAGATATCTGTTTTTAAACGGTTCTCAAGTTTTAATGTTAAGGTGAAAAACAAAATACTTTGGCATCACAGAGGACCAGCATAACAGCTCCCTTTTCTGTCGTGTTATTGCAGCTCTTTTCATAGCAGCCAGTTTTAGAGGGTCAGGTCAGCTCCAACCCCACCCCCTCCTCTTCTGTGGGATTTGTCCCTTTTAAAACAACTTTGTACTATCCACTTCCGAGCAGAGATGGGCCGTACAGTGTTTGGTGCACCAACATCATAAAACACCTGTAAATGAGAAGCAGTGTGGTGTATTTAGCCGCTTTAAGAAACCTGCTACGTCTTTATCGCCACCTCCCAGCTCCAACTCAGTTTAGGTGGAGTAGGCAGAACCCATCAAGGTAAAGCACAATGCAGGAGAAAAATGTTCAATGTCATATTTTGACTTATGTTCCAGTTCTAGAGACAAATATCAATTTCGTTGTACCTAGTAAAAGTGACAATGACAATAAAGATTTATCTTATAAATGAAAAAACTGTTAATGATACAGATCATTAAGATCTGTGTGTGTGTGTAAAGTCTACTCTGAGCCAGGTCTGAGTGAGTTGGTGAAGAGGAAAATGTCATACTTTGGTTGCCCCAAACACATTAGTAGTGACTTAAAACACCCAAATAAATGCATTCAACAGTGGAAATATTCAATATGTGCCTTTTAAGTAAGTCATTTAATTAGTTTTTAGGTGCATGTAAGTAAGTTTGATTTTTACCCACTGTGGACAGAGGAAGACACATGCTGCCCAGTTCCAGTCTTAAAATGAATTAAGGCTAAGCAGAGCTCTGCCAGAAAACAGGAGGATTGTTTGTAACAATCTTAAAGTTTTGCTGTGAAGTCACATTTATGATTACACTCCAAATCAATAATATGTCCTCGGTCTTACAGGAAAAGAAGAGCATGACAAAGAGGGGCGCGTCATCACCGCCGAGTTCCCCAACTTCTTCCTCGTGACCGCCTACGTTCCAAACTCCGGCAGAGGCCTTGTTCGGCTTGATTACCGCAAAACCTGGGACGTGGACTTCCGGGCCTACCTGAGCGAGCTCGACATCCAGAAACCTCTGGTGCTGTGCGGCGATCTCAATGTCGCACACCAGGAGATCGACCTGAAGAACCCCAAGGGCAACAAGAAAAATGCCGGCTTCACTCCTGAGGAGCGCGAAGGCTTCGGCCAGCTGTTGGAAGCCGGCTTCACCGACAGCTTCCGCGACCTCTACCCAGAGCAGACAAACGCCTACACCTTCTGGACCTACATGATGAACGCCCGCTCCAAGAACGTGGGCTGGAGGCTTGATTATTTCCTGCTGTCTTCCTCCCTGCTGCCGGGCCTGTGTGACAGCAAGATCCGGAATAAGGTGATGGGGAGTGACCACTGCCCCATCACCCTGCACATCGCTGTGTAGGTCAGCGGCACAACTCAACTGTAACAATGTTCTGATCCATTCAGATCGGTTCAAACCACCATGGGATCCAGTATTTTGTCAGCCAGGAGGTCTGGATTGTTCCTTTTACTAAAGCTGTCTGTTTAGTTGTTTTAGTACTGCTGTCTTCGTTTTTCAAATTAAATCTTTCACAATGTAGCTCAAGTCTTCTTCCTCTAACTAAAGATTCAGTAATGATGTACACCCAATTTATGTAAAAGATGCAACACTAAATATTTAATGTGTAAGCTGATTTTCTGACCCGAAGAGTGTTTCTTTTACCATTTGAAACAAAATCACTGGTTTAAGCTTATTTTCCTACCCACTGTTAAACGGTATAAACGTGCAAATAAAGAGTGAATTTATAAAGAACTTGTTTCATTCATTGTTTAAGCAATTTGACAAAAAGTTGAACTTTCATCTTTAAACTGCAACACAGCCAGCAGTTAAAATTTAACGTGATTAAAAATATTTTTACAGTCGATCTGGTTACAGAGGAGATCCGAAGATGCTGCAGCTGCTTTTGTGGCACAAATCAGAGTCTGAACTGAAATTCCAAAATGATTCAGGTCCTGTTCAGTATTTTTGCTCATGATACGTGTGTTCGTTGATGCATTTTAAGGTGATAAGACTGCCTGAATCCCTTCCCACACTTTGCACACAGATAGGGTTTTTCCCCTGAATGTGTCCGCTGGTGTCTCTTCAGCAGGTTGGCGCTCAGGAAGCTCTTGTCGCACTCCGAGCAGGAGTATGGCCGCACCCCGGTGTGGTAGCGCAGGTGGATGGTGAGGTAGCACGACTGGGTGAATTTCTTGCTGCAGTACGAACACTGGAACGGCTTGTGGCCGGTGTGGAAGCGCTCGTGCTTTAAAAGTTCTGCGTGAGAGAAGAAGCCCTTCCCGCAGTCCGAGCACAGGTACGGCCTCTCCCCTGAGTGGGTCAGCTCGTGTCTGATCAGCGTGGCCTTGTAAACGAAGCTCTTGTCACACTGCGAGCAGCTGAAAACATTTTCCCTGGTGTGGCAGCGCTCGTGTTTCTTCATGTTGCGCTCCCTCTTGAAGCTCTTTCCGCAGAAGGAGCACATGAAGGGCATCTCCTCCGAGTGGATCTTCATGTGGCTCAGCAAACCGCCCTTGTACAGGAACCCTTTCCCACACTGTTTACACGTGTGTGGCCGGTCTTTCTGATGGATGCGCTGATGAGCAGTCAGCGCTGCCCGGTAGGCGAAGCTCTTTCCACAGTTGCAGGTGTGGACTCTCTCTTCTTTGTGTGTTTGGAGGTGTCTGTTGAGGTAACTTTCGCAGCTGAAGCCCTGGTGACAGCGAGGGCATCTGTGGGAACCCCCCACGCCATGCGTCTTCAGGTGTCTCACCAGTGCGGACCTCCAGGTGAAAGTCTGACCGCACTCAAAACACAGGTACTCCCCGTTCTCCATGTGGGAGCTTTTGTGCTCCCGCCACTCTGCCGCGGACTTGAAAAGCTGCCCGCAGATCAGGCACTTGTACGTGCACCCGGACTGGTGAGTCCGCCTGTGTCTGTCCAACGACTGTTTGAAGGAGAAATGTTGTCCGCACTGGCAGCATGAGAAGGGCTGCTCGCGTGTGTGGACACGTCGGTGGGCTTTCAGTAAGGACAGGAACCTGAAGCTCTTCTGACAGTCGGAACAAGTGAAGTGTCCTTGTTCGTCTGTGAGGATCTGAGGAGCCGAGTTTCTCTCAGCAGCGTGAACCTGGTCAATGTGCTGCTGGACCTGCTCCTTTTCTGAGTGGTGGAAGGAGCACTGAGGGCAGGAGAACACAGCCGACGAGGCGTCAGCTGAAGAACCTAATGGAGAAACAAAACCCCGACAAAACTAAGAAACTGTAACATTAAAAGCCTTTAAAATCTCACATTCTCCTCTTACTTTATTGTATCAACAGTTCTGACAGTTTTTCATTCATCTGGTTCACATCAAATCAAATTTTGTGTATGTTTTATTTGATTTGGGCCATACGTAGTCTATTAATGGCAACAAAGTAGATCTGTAGGTTGTCTTGAGTTTGTAACAGCACATTTTTTAAAAAATCTGAAAGAGCAATCAGGTCCTTTAAGTCTCACAGGGAACCACTGCTGCCAAACAGATGATTTAACGGAGGACTTGGTGGCATTTCACACCCCTTCCCACTAGACCCTTTCTATTTTGAAGAAAGCAACAAAGTCTCTGTAAAGAGATGCGAAGCCTCTATCTGCCTCCTCTCTGCTCAGTCAACAGCAGAGAGGAAGCAGAAACTGTATCTGTTGCAGTCTCAGACATTTTGTTGCACGATGGTTTTGTCAAGATGAACCTCATGAGCTTGGTATTTTATCAGAACAGAGCAGCTGGGTTCAGATGCTCTGAATTTGGGCGTGGGTTACCGTTTAGTCTTAAAAAGGTCAGTTTCTCTTAGTTAAGCAGTTTATTATTTCATCGTGACCGATTACAAAAACACTGATTATGTTATTGTGATGAGGAGCTTCAAAAATGGTTTTCGTAAAAAGGAATACTCACTTTCATCACCGTCCTTGGAGACCAGGGGTGACCCATAGGAGTGTTCTGAACTGGAACAGAGGACAAGTACAAGTAACTTACTTTAATCAGCCTGGTGTCCACCACAGAAACTATGACATTCAAAAATGGGTCAGAAGGACAAAATAAGAGAAAGAAATGTAAATGAAGAGTGATGGTTTTACCAAATGAAAGGCAAAGGCCTCAGTGTTGGAGGGCTGGCTCTTGTAGCATCTCTCTTCTTCTTCGTGGCCATGTGCTTCTGCAGATTTATCACCTGGATCTTCATGGTCGGCGTGCGTTTGCGTCCACTTGTGCGGACCTTAACCTGGTGCACGCCGCTGTCCAGTGCAGGAGCAGGACATCCGGACTCGGATGAGGCGGACGGGCTGCTCTGACGGGCTGCGCTCTGTGGAAGCTGCCCGTGTCCGTCACCTCCTTGAACCTGACCCTGAAGCTCGTCAGGCTCAACGTTGGCCTCGCTGACGCTGCCGACAGCTTTCACAGCCTCCGGCCCATCCCCACAGCTCCCTGCGGGCTGGGGTGCGTTGGGATCATCGGTGTGGGTTTTCAGGTGCCTTGTGAGCGACAGCTCCCAGCTGAATTTCTTGTCGCACCAAGGGCACAAGTAGAAACCGTCGTCCATGTGCGTCTGCTTGTGCTCCGTGCGGGCTGACAGCGAACGGAAGGTCTCCTTGCAGATGACACAGTCGTACGTGCGACCGGTTTTGTGCGTTTGTCTGTGCCTGTCCAGAGACTGTCTGAAGGAGAAGCTGCGGCCGCAGTCGCCACAGTGGTGGGGGCGTTCTCCGGTGTGGATGACACGGTGCGCCAGGAGAGAAGAGGCAAACCGGAATTTCTTTTTGCAGTGTGGGCAGTCATGCGGCCCCACAGCAGCTCCGTGTTGGGAGGACACTGTGTGTTGTTTGGCGTGCTCCTCTACCCCCTCTTCCCTGCTCGTCTCTTTACTGATTACTTCCTGAGAGTCTTCAGCAACCGCACTAATGTTTTCTACTTCAACGTGGTTTTCTCTCAACACCGTTTGAACACTGGTGCTTTCAGGAACTTCTACCTCTGCAAAATCAGAGATGGTAATTACTTCAACTGCAACGTCATCCACCAACGCCAAGCGGCCCTCGTCATCACCGAGGTCTTGCACCGGGTTTGATCGGTTGGGCTGATCCGTAGGTTCTGCCGCTCTCCAAGAATAAACAGCAGAAAGTGAGGAAAGAATGTTTTCGCCCATGCTACAAGGTGGAACTGCACAAAAAAGCAGCAAGAGACACGAGTTAAAGCTAGAGTTATGGAAACCAAGAAAAAAAAGATTATAGCAAGTGACCTACCATGTTGCTCTAAATGTCCCAGGTTTTTGTGGTGCAGGAGCAGAATTCTTAGGTCTGTGGACTCAGACACCGTCTGTGAACAGTCCTCTAACACACATGATTCGGCTCCGAGCCAAGAGACAGTCTGTAGGACAAGTATGACAACCATTAACACAAAATTTCTTTTCAAAACAAGACAAGGGTCTAATCTGTCACTCCCTCAGTCTTCTAATCCATCTACTAAATATTAGTATGCTTCTGCCAGGTATAAACTTGTAACTTAAAATGAACTCATTGATCACATTTTAGCATTTTCCTAATAAAAAAAATAAAACACTTAAGTTTTTAAGTACTTTGGAAAAGGGTTTAATCGGCATTAAGACCATATTTAAAGACTCAGCAGCTGCCAACATCTCTGAGCGCATGTGTTCATTTAGCATTAACCTTCCTTTATTTTCACTCAAAACAGTGCAGACACATTGTGCAAAGGTAAAGCATGTGGAAGTGATGTTCTCATTTATAGTGTCTTTTTGAATTTTTTTAAACGATTCTTGTTTAAGTGTTGAGGGACCTGAAAACTTCCGGTTTTGAAACCCCTTAAATTATCAACTCAAACGTCTAAGAAGGCCTGTGTTGATGTGTCGTATAGAAGACAAACACTCTGCCTGTATTGCTGGACGACCTTTAGCTTTGATTACGGCTAGCATTTCCTGTGACATCATTGTGCAATGCCACAACATTTATTTCCATCCAGAGTCGTATTCATTTCTCGCCAAGATCTTATATCGACGATAGGAGAGTCGGACCACGGTGCAAAGCCTTCTCCAGCACATCCCAAATACTCTCAGAGTGGAAAGACTGTTGACTAAATCTGGATGATAACGTCCTGTGTACAGAAGCAAGTTACTGCCACATACATTGAAAGAGAATCTACAGCATACTCATTTGGTTTATCTGTTCTGTTTGAATTTCCCATTTCACTGTAATCCAGTGTAAATGAGATGATCTGCATGCAGAGATCAACTGGTATTACAGTAACTTGACACCAGTTGATTTTTAACGTTGAGGTTTGTGGAGGGGTCATCTACAGACAGTGCCCTGCCTCTGAGGGGGGGAATTGATAGATCTTCGATTCATTAATGAACTGATAGCATTGCTGCTGTTATGAATTTTCCACAGACTATTGCGAGATGCCACATGTGAGCGAGTTCCAGAGGTTTTTATATTGTACTGTAGGACTCCCAGTGTAATGAATATGGACGTTAACTAGTGCTCCAATATTGCTTTTTTTTTTTTTTTTTTACATTTGTATTTCTGTGTTCGGGTCTTTAAATTATGCCGCTCACCTGCTCGAGGTTGGGTACTGGCAGCAGCTGAGCCAGACGACAGAGGAACTCTGAGAACAGCATCAGCAAGTCAATGTCATACTGTGGTCCAAACTCTGCAGGGAAGATGTCCTGTAAAAGAATCAAGAACTGATTAAAACAATTTCACTGCACACAAAAATAAAAAAAAGAAATGCATTTGGGCTTTCAAAAAAGTATATGTGTAAATCCAGCTGTGAAACTCTATAAAGGTCCTTTCATCGTCTGAGGACTAAGTGAAGCTGCCTCACCAGGAAGAAGTCTCGCCTTTCTTCAGGGTCTTTGAGCAGAGTCTGAATCAAATTCAGAAAGCTGACGGTGAGCTCCTCTTGTGATTCTCCTACCTGCAGCACAGATTTCCCAGAGTCAGATGTGACACTATTTTGCCTTAAGCAGAAAAAAGTGAGGTATAAAAACAACGATTTTTATGACAAACCTGAATACAGGCACTTACATCTATCAAATCTGAGTGTGTTGATTTAATCTTCTCCAAGTAAAAAAAGATATTCTCAGGTTTTACGAGTTGTTCACTTCGACACAGCTCCAGAATGAACTGTTGTGGTGAAAAATAAAAATACACAAAATTTTCAAACCTCCATCTCCATGAAATATAAAGATACAATAAAAAATTTGTTTTCAAAGGCTTCTAACTTGTGTTACTTCTCACCCTTGCTCTTAATCCCAGGTCTAGCTGACTCCTGTGCTTGTTCATCAGTAGTTCTGGGACCATGTTCACCACCACCGAGACAAACTCTGCCACATTCCAGTAGCTCATGACGTCTTGTTTCTTCAGCACCCGCCACATCGAGGCTGCCATGAGCTGGACAGGCGGGACCAGGAGGCGCAGCGATGCCAGAGGTAAGGAATCGTCTAAAAATCAGAAAAGATGTCAGAGAGAAAGGGAAGCAAGTCGAAGGGGAGTATCTGTCTCATTTAGCCATGAGACTACAACACATAAGCCGTTAAACTATAAAACGTACTGGCAAAGATTTCTGACTTTGTTTGATCAGTTGTTTGGCACAGTTTTTAAGTTATACCATCATAAGAACTGATCTCTAACTACTGAGGAGTTTTATTTTATATAAACAGCACTTCATGAGCGACTTCAGCAGTCTTTTTCTAGGAAATCCATCCAGACAAATTATGTTAGATATAAAAAACAGGAAACAGGAGTTGAGATATCAGAGAGAAATAAGACTATTACTTTTTAAACTGTGCACTAATACAACACTTAATCAGTTACAATAATATAGAAAATACTGAGAATATAAACGCTAATAATGATGATTTTACTTCATAAGACTATTTTGTAGTTTTAGGAATAGCTCAATTGTTTAAATGCAAATATTAATTCAAACCCAGTTAGCTACTTTTGCCAAGTTTTTGAGCTGTAACAACTAGATTTGACACTCATTAAAGCAGACCACGATTTAAAAATTAAAAGAATTTTTTAAAAAAACAACAAAAACAAACCTAACAGCTAGCTTACAAAAACTACTGTTGTAAATAAACTATATAAATGAGCCAATTACGCCAGCGCCGATAAAAGCCAGAGCAGCTCGATGTTGGCGTAAACCTCGGGTTATTTATTAAGTGGTAATTAGTCTCTTCGAGGATAAAACTAACCTTTGGAGGTGCACGTAAAATCACCTGAGTCCATTTTCTCCAACCGGTGTTGAAGTTTTACAAGAGGCTGTTGAATCTCCAGCTAAGTAATTACCCGGCTAAGTTAGTAACGAAAATGAAAGCTTATTAAAAGGAAAATAAACCGGTCATGGTCGTAACTTCTGCAGCACAGAGACTCCTGCATTATTAGATTTGGTTCCAGGCTGCAGGAATGTGTTTGTGGATGTTGTTAGACGGGTCTTCTTCTTCTTCGCTTCTACTGTAAGAAACGTTCGTCGGGTTGTTGCTCCCATCTGGTGGACGTTCTTTGAATTACACCTCCGCTGTTTAAAATTTCTGAAACGTCTCTACTGTTATTTTGTGAACATTTTTTCACTATTGTTTCACGTTATATAATTATATTCATTGACTTCAGTCTAAGGTTTATTTTCTGATACTTTTTTATAAGGTTTGCGGATGTCTGTATTTATATGAAGTGCCGGCGCAAACGTTAGTGTGACGGAGTGGGTTGTCTGAGCGGCGGCGCGCTCTCCATGGAGTCCTCCTCAGCCCTTGAGCGTTTACCTTTTACCAACACTGTTTTAAAAAAGCTGCCCCTGGATGTCTCAGATCAGCCCGGGTCAAGGACGGTCCCGGGAGCGTGTTTTTCCCGAATTCGGACCCTTCAGCCTTTGGTCCGTCCCTGCTTCGTGGCCCTGTCCGAGTCAGCCCTGAACCTGCTCGGCCTCCGAGCGCAGGACGCGTGGGGCGATCCTGCGGGTCCAGAGTATCTGAGTGGGTCTAGACTGCTGCCGGGCTCGGAGCCGGCTGCGCACTGCTACAGCGGCCATCAGTTCGGGCTGTTTGCGGGTCAGCTGGGTGATGGAGCAGCCATGTACCTGGGAGAGGTGGAAGCAAGCGCCCATGGGCGCTGGGAGATGCAGTTAAAAGGTGCAGGAGTCACACCTTACTCCAGGTTAGTTCTTCTTTTTTTTCTTTGGCACTAATATTTAATGTTCATGTTTATGATATGGGTAATTATCACCCCTCAATCCACCCCATAAACGGAGTAAAAGTATCTGTGAGCAAACTTATAATTTAATATATTTTGTCAAACAATTTCCCAAGGAGCGGATTTCAAGGAGCCTCTGTCACAAGACTCATGTGAACGCAAAGTAGAGCTGCTTAAGAGCTTAACTGCTTGGTCCACATGAGATACAACCTTCTTTGTTTTATAATGTGTGCACAGTGAAAACAGTGCACCTCCTTTCTCTCCATTTGACTTCATTTATTAATCTGGCTAACAATCATGCTGCATGTCAGAGAGTTTTGAGTAAGAATTGGATCAGTCTGAGTACAATTTGCTTAGAGACGGTGATGGCAGGAAGGTGCTTCGATCCAGCATCAGGGAGTTCCTCTGCAGTGAGGCCATGGCCGCTCTGGGCATCCCCAGCACCCGCGCAGCCTCCCTCGTGACCTCGGACCTCTATGTGAACAGAGATCCACTCAACAGTGGCCAGCGCATCCCAGAGCGCTGCTCAGTGGTCCTGCGTCTCGCTCCTTCCTTCATCAGGTTTTCTGGCTTCATGAATGAACACTGAGCATGCATTACACCATGTGGAAGACAACAGATGTCTGAGTCTGACCTCTTTCTTGTTGTGAGGTTTGGCTCCTTTGAGATCTTTCGTGGCCGAGATGAATTCTCCGGCCTGGAGGGTCCCAGTGCGAGGAGACACGACATCCGCGCCCAGCTGCTGGATTATGTGATTGAGACCTTCTATCCTCACATTCAGCAGGCTCACGGCAGCAGCAGAAAAGGCAGGAATGGGTCTTTCTTCAGAGAGGTCAGGACTCACTTGTCTGTTTTTAGGGCGGCTCATTTGCTGCAGGTCTAAAAACCTTTTGATAGTCTGTTTTGACTCGCTCATTTCCAGGTGATGATGCGAACGGCTAAGTTGGTGGCCCAGTGGCAGTGTGTCGGCTTTTGTCATGGAGTCCTTAACACCGACAACATGAGCATCCTGGGTCTCACTTTGGACTATGGCCCCTTTGGTTTCATGGACAGGTAGGCTGCTGGAGGTGAATGCCTGGCAGTCTTACTATTACAAACTGATGTAAAAGCCATGAATGTATTATAGTGCACTACATTTTTGTATTTCAAAGACCCTTTTGCATGTCAGGTTTGATCCAGATTTTGTCTGCAATGCCTCAGACAAAAGGAGGCGCTATTCGTACCGGGCTCAGCCCTCTGTGTGCCGCTGGAACCTGGCTCGTCTGGCTGAGGCACTGGGCTCAGAGCTGGATGCAGCAGAAGCAGAAGCAGTCCTGGAGGACTTTATGCCCACGTACGAGGACTTTTACTTGGGTATCATGAGGAAAAAGTTGGGACTCGTGCAGAAAGAAGAGAGAGCAGACAGCGAGCTTGTGTCAGAGCTGTTACGTATCATGCACAACACTGGTAAAAACACTCGTCGAGGACATGCTTGTGCTACTTGATCCTTTGTTTCTTACAGCGTTACTGTGATTTTCTTTCCTTTTAGGCGCAGATTTCACCAACACCTTTCACCTGCTGAGTTTTGTCCCCTGGCCTGAGGAGGGGGATGATGAGAGGGCCACTGTGGGGCCGGTGGTGGACCTCATACTGGAGCAGTGCGCCTCTATTGAGGAGTTAAAGGTGGCTAATCAGCCAACTATGGAGAATCGGTGAGGGAGTGTGGTGGTTGGGCAGAAGCTGTTTCGGTTTTTCCCCACAGAGCAGCTATGATATAAATGCCCCACCATATTCTCCCTGTAAAGACACATTTATTTCTTCTTGAACAATGGATGGGTTTCCAATGACTAATATCCTCTTTTCATCTAACATTTTCTTCTTTTTAAATGCTAGCAACTTGGGAAACAGTCGTACCAAGATAATATGTAAGTTAAAGCCTGTTATTTAGTCAAATGTATCGGATAGGTCAAGAGAAAGTTTATGAACCCTTTAGAATTTACAGGTTTTTTAAAAAACTGATTTACCATTAAAACAGTGATTTAATCTTCATCTAAGTCACAGTACCATTGCTTGTAAACTTAAAAACATACAAGCAATGGTAAGTGTGCATGTCTTCATTGAGCACATCAATTAAATATTCATGTGATTGAGGCAAAAGTAAGTGAACCCACAGACTGATTACGTCAACAAAAGCTCAACGTAATGATTTTGTAGAGCAGACATGAAGTCTAAATAACAAAGTTTGGAGGTATAATTTAGAAACTTGTGATCAATAGTTATTGATCTGAAAAGACAGTTGAATTGTGCGGCTGGTCTTCAGATGTGGGCGCCCAGCCAAGATAACGCCAAAGAAACAAAGCAGAATCCTCAAAGAGGTAAAGAACATGCGAGGAACAGTGAAAAGCGTTGAAGACATCACTGCAGCGAGGAAACACCTCCATTCATGAGTCTGGAATATGTAATCCAGTGAATAAGCAGGATGTCCAAGACCGAAAACCACAGAAATTCCTGCTCTTCAAAAACTAAAACTAAATGAATTCATTCATTTTTAAAAATGAGAAGAAATTGCTGTCCACCTCAAATTTGCCAAAAAAAAAACTGCCATGGGAATTTACAATGCTCGTGGAAAGATGTTTGTGAGCTGATTAAACAAAAGTTGAATTGTGTTGAGTTGAATTGTTTGGAGAGAGCACAAAAAATGTAGAGCTTACCAAAATGAAAATATCACATTAGCGCAGGAGTTTAGCGGCGGAGTTGAGTTGGGCTTGCTTCAGTTCCTCAGGGCCTGGACCACTTGTCATCATTTAAGAGAAAATGAATTCCCAAGTTCAACAAAATATGCAGGATAACATCGGGGTGGCTGTCGACCAGTAAAAGCATGGAGGGTGGTCCAGCAGTACAATAACCCAAAACACTGTTTTAAATCCGCCACACAATGCTTTCAGAGAAAGAAAACCCACCTTTTGGAGTGACCCAGTAAGAGTCCAGACCTTCAGGACTTCAAGACAAAGCAGTTCTGTAAAAAGGAATTATCCAAAAAATCCTCTTGATCCAGAGCAAACGAAAACATTTGCTTAAAGTGCCCAAAAAAGGCTTGACTTGCTATTAACTCTAACACCTCCTCTGGGTGTTTAATGGGTGTGTTCAAAAAAGACACAAGACATTACAACTGTTTCCAAATCAGCTTTAGCACACGGAACATCATGGCCTACGGGACTGGCGCTGGATTTATGGCCAACTTCCAAATGTTGCCGTCTTCTCCGCTTCCAGAGAACTGGCAATGATTCTGTCCATGGCAGAAACCAACCCGGCGATGTTTGGGATGGTGGCGGACCAGCCAGAGGTGGCCCAGCAGCTGGAATTAATCGGGCGGCTGAAGGAGCTCCTTGAGACTGATCAAGATGCGCTTAAGGAAAAGCAGCGGGATGACTGGATGCGCTGGGTTCGCCAGTACGGGTAAACCAAACAAATCCTTGCTTTAGTGGTGTTACATTTGTTTATTTGTTTTAGGTTCAAGATTGGTTGTTTTGGTGACTGTCAACTCTGTTCTCAACCTTGTCTCCAGCAGCAGATGAATTTAAACCCCCTAACTTGCAGCCACCTAGCATTATGGGCATTTTATATCAACAGGAGACGAGAAGAAAATAAAATGTACATTTTACTTCATCATATAATCATTTTGCTGCTCTGTATCTTCAGTTTGTTATTCCCGTTGCAAGAGGCAAGATATCTGTTATTTTTCTTTTAACCCACTATGACCTAACACACGTATGTCTGCATGTCAACCCCTCATCTCAGTGGTTTTCTTAAGACTATAAATATGTATTTATCTTTTTGCTTTTGTAACACCAGGAGGCGATTAGCCCGGGAGTCAGATAGCGCAGTGGACCTGTCACTCCTCAAAAAGGAGAGGCTCAGGGTGATGGACAGCACCAATCCCTGTGTGGTTCTGCGCAACTACATTGCCCAGAATGCAATTCATGCTGCAGAAAGAGGAGACTTCTCTGAGGTCACACAGCTTTATTTTATTTATGTGTGTGTGTGTGTGTATATATATATATATATATATATATATATATATATATATATATATATATATACATATATATTTATATATATTTATATATATATATATATATACATACATATACATACATATATATATATGTATATGTGTGTGTGTGTGTATATATGTATATATATGTGTGTGTGTATATATATATATATATATATATATATATATATGTATGTATCTATGTGTGTGTGTGT
>JAOWBL010000016.1:4285316-4299865 GCA_028564865.1 Zenarchopterus dispar
ATGCTCTTCGCATGCGGCCTGTTTTGGTAAAAGATTTTTCACCGCTTGTCATCCAAGTCTCCCACTCTTCGCGCAGTGCCACTTTAAATGCCCGGTCCAGTGGCTGGAGATACTTAGTGGTACCTCCAGGAATCACAGCTGGAATTGAGTTTGTGCTCTTGATGGCAGCTTTCACCGACTCTGTTACATGGGCTCTCATGCTGTCCATAACGAGCAATGCTTTGTTTTGCGAAAAAAAACCCCGGTCGCTTTGAGTAACATTCTCTGAACCAATCCTTTATCAGGCTCTCCATCATCCAACCTTTCTTATTTACTTTCACTACAATTTCTTTTGGCATTGTCAACCACTTAAAAATCACCATAGGAGGAAGCTTCAGTTTGGATGCTGTGCAACTCAGAACACAGGTAAAATGCGTTCTGTCATGGCCGCTTGTTTTCAGTGTGATGGACGAGTCACCTTTTTTATTTACAGTCCGACTAAGAGGCAGGTCGAACGTCAGAGGTACTTCATCCATACTTATATCATCTGGCCCGATGGAATTCTCCATTATCTTGGTTTGAGTGAATGTGTAGAATGAAGCAAGTTTCTCCTCGTAGTTGGGAAGGAGCTGCTGACACAAAGTCGTGCGTGCCCTAACGGACAGGCCTTTTCGTTTCATGAATCTAAAACACCACGATGGCCCACCTCTAAAATCTTCTGTTTTCATCTCGGTGGCGATTGCTTTTGCCTTCAGTCTGATTTGTACAGTGGAAACACCGCGGCCGCCTGCTCTCTGTGTGTTGACCCAGTCTTCCAGAAAGTTTTCAAGCTCGGGCCAACTGCTATGATTACCTCTAAAAGCTTTTGTCGTCTTTTTGCATTGGATCAGTTCTTCATGCTGGCGTCTCCACCTTCTCACCATTTCTATCTTCAACCGCCAGAGTGATCGCTTTTAACTTAAAAGCGGCATTATACGCTTTTCTTCCAGTATTTTCCATGTTGATGGGGGTTAATAAAAATGACTGATTCACAATAGTTGTGAAAGTGCGCTTGACTGACCATACAATTTCATTGGACCTCTGTCTGGACCTCTCATCAATTTTATTGGTCTACTGTTGCCAGGCAAAATGTTTTTGGCGCCACGAAAAAAAACATGAAAAAGCCACACTGTAGTATAAGCCACAGTGTTTAAAGTGTAGAAAAAAAAGTAGCGGCTTATAGTCTGGAATTTATGGTACTTTATTGTGATAGCTGTGTCATGCCTCCCTCTGCCAATGTAAACTCAGCCTGTGACACGCTGCTCTTTGTTACTAGCAGGTTTCAGACAGCACCTACTAGCCCTCTTCCTCATCTCTAGGGACTTCAACCATGCTTCCCTCTCCTCTGTTCTGCCCACATACACCTAGTATGTCACCTGCCCAGCCAGAGACAATAAAATACTGGACTGGACTTATTCTATTCCAACACCAAGAAAGCATATTCACCATCCACCCTACTTCCCATAAGAGGGGCTGACTACAACATTATCCATCTGCAGCCTGTGTATAAGCCTGTTGAACACAAATAGCCTGTGGTGGCATGTGCGGTGAAGAGGTGGACCACAGAGTGAGGAGGTTCTGAGGGACTGTTTTAACACTACTGTGTGAACAGAGCTCTGTGACTCACATAGGAAGGACATCAACACAATTACAGACTGCATGACAAGATATATAAACTTTAGCTTTGAAAACACTGTACCTTTCCAGACATTTGTGGTGTTTTTCAAATAACAAGCCATGGATTTTCCCCCTGGTATTAAAGTTCTACTGAAGGACAAGAAGAGAGCTTTTAGATCAGGGCATAAGAATTAGCTGAGAACTGTACAGAAGGAGCTGAGGAGGAAGATCAGAGAGGGGAAGGCCAGCTACAGGAGGAATATGGAGGTGCAGCTGCATCAACAGAACATCAGTGGGGTGGGTGGGGGGAGCTAAAGACCATCTCTGGCTTCAAAGTACCCCTTGTTCAGGCTGAGGGGGACCTCCAGTGGGTTAACAATATAAATCTGCATTCTAGGTTTGATCAATCCCCCTCTCCTACTCCCTATCCCCAGAGAAGCCCAGCAGCACTGTCAGAATTTTGTTTTTCAAATTTCTCAAGTGCTTTCAGTACTATACAACCACTGCTTTTGAGCAACAAACTAGAGAGAACTGGTGTGGACTCCAACCTGGTGGCATGGATTCTGGACTATCTCACTAACCGGCCCCAGTTTTTGAGAGCCCGGGACTGTGTCTCTGACCTTCTGACCTCCAATGTGGGTGCCTCCTAGGCCTCCCAAGGCACCTGGCCCTCTTCCTCTTCACCGTCTATACTGCAGATTGCAGACACAACACAGACAAATGTGTCCTGCATAAGTTCTCTGATGACTCTGCAACTGTTGGCCTCATCACTGATGATGTACAGTACAGAGGACTGTCACGGGACTTTGTAGACTGGTGTCAGCAAAACCACCTCCCCATCAACTCAGGAAGGACCAAGGAGATTATGGAGGACTTCCTCAGACGCAGGTCTATTGCCTCTATTTTGGTGAACATCCAGGCATTGGACATTGAGAGAGTGAACTCCTATAAGTACCTGGGTGTTCACCTGAACAATAAACTGGACTGGAGTAACAACATGGACATACTGTACAGGAGGGGGCAGAGCAGGGTCTACCTCCTTAGGAGACTATGGTCTTTCAGGGTGATGGGGGCACTTCTGAGGACTTTTTGTAACTCTGTTGCGGGATCAGCCATCCTGTATGGTGTGGTCTGCTGGAGCAGCAGTATCACAGAGAGAGAGAGGCTGAAGCTGGACAAGGTCATCAGGAAGTCCAGCGCTGTCCTCAGCTGTCCTGTGGAGTCAATGAAGGAGGTAGGTAACAGAAGGGTCCTAGCTAAACTAACATCTATGTTGGACCATGAGTCACACCCCTCTGCAGGACGCCCTGTCTGCTCTAGAAAGCAGCTTTAGTGACAGACTGATCCACCCTTGCTGTGTGAAGCAGAGATTCTGCAGGTCCTTCCTTCCTGCTTCCAGCTCTACAATGACCTCTGTTAGTTCTGTACATATGTCCATTATCCATCTGCTGCAGTAACCAATACTGTATGACAATGTGACTCATCACAAGTGCAATATACACAAGTCACTTTACTGAATATTTATTTACGTCTACATACTGTACATACTCATATAGCCACCATACTGTACATACTCATAGCCACATACTCAACCATATTCAAATACTCAGTACTTTTATTTTTGTATTTTCTTAATTATCTGTGATGTTTTTGTCTTGCTAGTTTTGGCACTCTTACTGCAACACATCTGCTCTTGTTCTTTACTGTTGCAAAAATGCAATTTCCCCACTGTGGGACAAAAAAAATATTTTGTCCTCTTCTTTTTCTGCCAACAAAAATCTTACCCATTTGTCTTCAGAGGCCAGTTTTCCTAACATTACACACTATAAACTTCCTGGAAAGATTAGTTTTATTTTATTATTAGTCAGGAGCTACTGCATGCTGTTTAGAACTACAAGGTGTGGAAGGGTCTTCACCTAGACCATTTTTCTTAAATCCAGGTCCTTAAAAGCAATATCCTGCACGTTTTAGATATGTCTCTTGTCCAACACGCCTGGTTAACAGGCACGTGCAGACCATGATGGCACACCTGATGGTCATCCAATTTTTATTTAATCAGGTGTGTTGGTGTGTGAAAGCAGAGAAACATCAAAACCGGCAGGGATGTGGCTCATAAGGGTCTTGGCTGAAGAGTAATGACTTGGACAACAGAATGGACTAAAGAGTCAACATTACTTTTTTTGTGAGTTGAGTTGATCAGATATGCTTCTGGTAGCATGTTACTCAAAAAGCAAAGAAGACACGAGACCTGCAGAAAATGTGGAACCGTGTCTCTCCTCTCTCCTGTTTGTATGAATTTCTGATATAAAAGCCTGAGAAGTTCTTGTGGGCACAAGCAACATCAGACAAATATCCCAGGATTTCAAGTCATCATCTTTTTTCAGACCCTAAAACCTTAAAATTCTGGTGTCGATAGGCAGTGTGGAAGTTACCTGTGAAGTAGTCAAAGCAGTCATGTTGGAAAACCTCATAGAGAACCCCCAGCAGTTGCCACATTTGAGGCGAGATGGTCTGACAGGTGAGGCCAAATGCTAGCGACAGGATCTCCTCATAAAACTCTGTAACGGACAGAAACAGTTGGTCTGGAAAAACATACCTGCAATAGCATGGAGTTAATTGATCATGGTGAGGCAAACAGTCCAAGTGAATGATGAACATGTGATGCCAAGACTGGGATCTTTCTTCTATATCAAAGACATGACAACCACAAATCCCTGAACTTGTGAGATTTAAGAGTTTTAAGAAGAGAGTCTAACATATTCAATCAAAACTCCAAGATATTCAACCTAAAGGATCCACGGGAAGCAAGCAAGCCCACAGAGACCCTGTTAGTGAATCATGGATCAGATGGGGGATCATGATCAGTTCACAGCGTTCAGCTTTTATGCTCCTCACCTGTGGAACAAACTTCCAGAATGCGTCAGGACTGCTGTAACTCTATTGTTTTAAGTCAAGGTTGAAAATCCTTTTGTTTACAGCTGCATTTTAGTAATCTCACACAGTCCACTACAACCTTTATTTCTTGCATGTCATTTGTTTTTATTCTTCTTTTACCTTATGTCTGCCTTTAATTCTGATTTTAAACTCTTATACTTTTTAATAATTTTTTAAAAATGTTTTTATGTGAGTAATTTGAATTGTCTTTTACATGAAATGTGATACAAATAAACTTGCCTTGCCTTGTTGGATTATGGATCAGATGAGGGATCATAGATCAATAATAATTACATTTAACTAGGTGGGTCAATTTAAAACTAAATTGTAGTTTGCATTGATGACCTGACGAAAAGTCAGAAGAAAGGACAAAAAAAGTAATGACATAAGAAAATAAACAATTTACAACACATCATGAGAAAATATTTTGTAGAATAAATATAATGGGGAAACAAAGTAAATGATGACAAAGTAGTGCAAAAATCTAAATTTTATCATTATATCTTCACTGTATTTATTTTATTGTGTTAAATAAATACAATGAGAATATTGAAAACACAGTTAGAAGTAAGTGCAATGTTCGCAGACTATTGTTTGCAGTGAATCTTTAAACGCAGAAAGTGGAATCATGGAGTAAAGTATTCATGGACCCTCAAGAACTAATACAGTAAATAAAGGTCTGACCTACAAGTTAGAAGAACTTATAACCTGAATCATGGATCAGATGGGGGATCATGATCAGTTCACAGCGTTGTTTTTACTTTGTATACCTGACAATGAGAGCATCTCAAAGTACGACACAGTACACCCCCACAAACACACACCTGCCATACCTATGATGGGCTTCTGCAGAACCAGCCCTATCACCTGCAGACAGATGCCCTCCAGCTGCTGAGTGATCTAGGAAACCAACACAAACATGTTCAGAATGTTCAGAACCCACCAGTGAAGGTCCAGAAAGAAGGGTGTATTTCTGAAACCTCCTTGTGGTCCTCCATGACAGTCAGGATGGTGTCTATGGTGCTAAGGATGCCCAGAGCCATCACAGTCTTGTCTTCATTCTCCTCATACTCTTCACTCTGAAGAACCCTGCTGAAGATGTCCGCCTTCCCAAAAAAACAGCACACACTGTTACGTAGGCATCAAACATGTTTTCCTGAACTTGACCCCAACCATCTACCCAACGTTCATGATCAAACATGAGTCTGACAAACAGAGACCTACAGTATAATGTAACCAGAAGAAGGATAAAGCATACTCCTACCAGGTTCTGGGTCATGTCCACTGCGATGGATGTCATCTCCTGGTTGTACTCACAGATCATCTTCTGGATGACGTTGGTCAGGTCGTCATTTTCTGTCTCTTTGACCACATGCAGCAGCTCTTGCATGACGGGGCGGATGTATGGCCGGATGTACAGCTTAGCTGTGCAGAATCAAAAACGCACATAGAACACACAGAGAGATCCACAAAAACACTTAAAGAACACACGCAGTGTCAGTCTGCTGCTCCCAAGTTCACAGAGCTGAAACTGAGCTGGTTTACTTCTCGTTTGCGTTGGAAATGACGCTGTTCAAAACCAGTTAATGGAACTGTGGATCTGAGCTGCAGGTCTGTCATCAGCTACAATGATGATGATGTCAGTATTTGAACATCAGTTGACGTTTGCAGATGTGGCAACTCCATACTGTTATTTTAATCACTTCTAACTGTTCTCTGAAGCCTCTAAAACAGAATTCCAACTGTTTGTAAAATCATCGTCCAGGCTGAAACAGCAGAAGACATGTACAACTGAGGTCTGAACTGAACTTGTGACAGTCTCCAACATGAGTGGCTAACATTTCTACAGACGGTCATCAGAGTGGAGCAATTTAAAGGAACCTCAGGCATTGTTCTGGGCTTTTCTGTCCTCTGGAATGATAATGAATGAAATTATTTGAATAAATTCAGAATGAATTGCACCTCACACTTTGACAGTGTCCTTTTGAGCATTTTAATGGTCCAGGCTCGAAGCTGTAGATCACAGATAAGGGAAAACTAGAGGTATAATTCAGACTGCAATCAAATAGTTACATTTTGCAACTATTCAGAAAGCTGAAAAAGGCCCAGCTTCCCCAGGTACTGATGCTCAATTTCTATCAGAGGACCATAGAAAGCATCCTTACAAATTGCATCACTGTGTGGTTTATGAGCTGTACAGCTGCTGAGAGGAAGGCCCTGCATAGTGGTGAAAGCAGCCCACCGCATATTTGGGTTGGAGCTCCCTCATCTAAGGAAAAAAAGCCAGGTCCATCATACTGGACACTACACACCCCAGCAACACTCTGTTTTAATCCTTATTTCCCTGAACTGCTTCCCAAATGGTAGAGGTTCAAACAAACAGACTGAGGAACAATTTCTACTCCAGATTGTGGCCTCCATCACACTCCTCCTCCACAGATACACAATACAGGACATCAGCACATCCAGGCTACTCAGGACACTATAAACTTTAACAAACTACCTCATTCTGTCCTCGCAGACATTTGCACTACAGCTCCTTCTACACCATGTTAGAGATTTGTGTATAGACATTTTAGAAGTTCTTTATTTTATTCTATTTTATTATTTTATTGATTTTTAATTGCACCCAGAAAGAAAGAAATTAACCAATGCCTCATTATACTCTGTGTATAATTACAATAAAAGCTTTTCATTTCATTAAAACAAATACAAAGAAATTGAGTTGTCACTGTCTATTTTCACTGAACTTAGAAGATATTAGCAAAAATGAAACAACAAAGAAAAGATGATGTTCCTGTAATGTAAACACAGGTGTCCACTACTTCAAGTCTTCATGTCTGCATGGTTATATGAGTCCACGGATTAAAGTTTTGGAAAGAGAGTTTCTCCAAAGCAGTCTTGAAGGTCTGCATGGATTTCATAGTCACATTTGAACTTGTTTTTGCCTCACATCTACCAGACTGAATCCTGAAGCAAGCTCTCTGCTGAAACAATAATCCCACATCTGAGCATTTTCTGGTTAGTGTGCTTGGTAAATGTCATATGTTGGTCATGACACAGGTCTTTCATTCACATGTATAGCATCTTCTAGACCACTCCAACCAACAACAGATTAATAGAGAACAGAAAAAGATTCAGAATTTGTGAATTTTTAAGTCAGCTGATGAGGCTTTTGTAACTGGCTCTGGTTTTAATCATCAGAACTGGCACACAGCTTGACTTCTGGTCCACTCACCTTGTTCCTGGTTGCTGACCAGTGTCTGCAGAGCGATGCCAGCTTCCACCTTCACAGGCATCTCTTTGTCATCAATCAGGTCTTGTTTGACCAGCTCCACAGCATTCCTGACCACCACCTCGTCATGGAAACGCAGCGAGCTGAAGCAATGGAGAACCCAGCAGGACTGCCAGAACAGACAAGCACAGGTTTGTACCGTCCACCACAGTTCTGAGACCTCTGGATCCAGGCAACCATCAGTGTGGACTGTAGATGAGGGGTTAAGCTTGATTTATTCTTCTGCATTGCAGCAACACACATAGGCTATACACAGCCTCGACACCATCTCTGGAGTTTGTACTTCTGTGTTTTTGCTTATGTTACTCTGTAATTACACCATCAACCGCTAGGTGGCAGTGTAGGTTCTTTTCTGCAGCACCAAAGTGTCTACCATATCACTTCCACAATGAGGAAGTGAGTTTGTTGCAGTTCTTCGACTGACCACTGGAGCATAGTTGCAAAAGCATCAATCTCTATTGACTCCCATGTTAAAATGTCAAACTTTAGAGCAGAAAAAAATATATAAACAGTCTGGTCAAAAAAACTGTTTTGGTCTCAGTCTCAATTGTTTGGTTTCACATCCACCTCTGAGGGATTTTGGGGGGGGGGGTGTCTTTGTGCCACCACAGGAGAGTTTATATAAGGCATTAAACTTATTTCGAATATGACTGATTGACAGTCCGCTCAGCCAATAGCTAGCTGTTATCACTTCCTCATCCGTAATCATCATGCTATCACGTTTAGAAAAGCAACCACCCATTTGCATTAACTCAGCATCAGATAGATACAACTTTTTCATTTATTTTTGATTTCATCTTTGTGTCAACTTGTTTAATGGTATATCCTGCTGTAAACGTCTGACAGTAAAAAATCAGTGCCAGAAAAAAAAAGAATCTTAAAAAATCTCAACATAAAAGAAATTAAGGTTTATAAGATTGTCAATCAATCAACTTTGGTGGAGTTGTGGGAACGAAGGTCAGAAATCGGGAAGGCACTGCAAGTTATCCCACATATTGTTTCTATCTGCAGTCTGGGTCAAATGATGGTATTCCAACTAAACTGCACAGAGATAAGGAAATTTGTTTTCAATCAAAGAAACTTGGCCTTCAATTTGAAGATGGCACTAGCACTCAATCCAGATGATACTGTAGCACGTTCTGTGGAACACCAGGTTTAAGTTGTCCTATGGCACTGTCCCTGTCCAGAGCAGTCAAACGTGGAATGCTATGGCAAGTAAGACACTAAGGCTATGTTCACACTGCAGGCAAAAAAATTTGATTTTTTTTTTGGCTATATAAACAGCTCAAATGGCATGAAATCTGATTTTTTCACATCAGATCTGGGTGACCTTCATAGGTGGTCCTAAATTATATATTTTTCTGTTTTCAGTGTGAATTCAGTGTGAACTGTCAGGTCACATGTGATGTCACTGTTATGTGATTGTCACAATACTGTGCTGACAGGATTTTTTTTTTTTTTTTAATGAAATCAGGTTCAGTGTAGCAGGTTATGGTCTCCGCACTCCTGGCACAGATACCTGATCCACACGTCTGTACAACGCACAAGCTAGCAAACAGTGTGACCTTGTTACTCAAGGTCACACTGCAGTGTACGTGAGGACAAGTGTGAGGACAAGCGTAAGAATTAAGACTGACACAAATCATTAAAAATGTTAGCCTAAATACGCATAAATAGGTGTACGCATAAGTAGGTGAACGCCTTCCCTCAGGCAGACGTTTTAGATCCATAAAAACAAAAAGACTAAAAAATAGTTTCGAACGTTCAGCCATCACCTTGTTAAATGCTACTAAACAGACATTTATGGCAAGTTTTTCATTTTAACTTGACCAAAGTGCAATACGTTTTGTCTGTGTGAGTTTTAATTATTAATGTCTATTTATTTATTTGACCTTTTTAAGCATTATCTTCTTGAGTACCAAATTTTTGTTGTAAATATTCATTGATATGACAATAAAGAATCTATCTATCTATCTATCTATCTAGTTGGTGTTCTTCAGAAGCAGGTCTGGCTTTAGATGCTGGTTCAGATTTGGTCAGGTAAGGTTTTCATTGGTTAAATTTAGAATTAGAATTCAGGTCTGGTTGGGGCGTTAGTATAGATTAGATTAGATCAAACTTTATTATTCCCACAATGGGGAAATTCATTGCCCAAAGCAGCTAAAAAAAAAATGCAAAGAATTAAAATCAAATACTATATACAGAAATTTACAATATACCAAAAAAATAAATAATAATACATATTAACAACTGTGTAGGGTTTGTGAAGTTATTGCATGTCTAAAAAGTGACATAAGGGAAGAAAAAAAAAGTCCAGCATCCAACTAAACTGCAGAGTTGTACAGTCTAACAGCTGTGGGGATGAATGATCTGCGGTAGCACTCCTTCCTACAAAGAGGGTGGCTCAGTCTGCCTCTGAAGGAGCTGCTCAGAGCCTCCACTGTCTGATGCAGAGGGTGAGAGGAATTGTCCATGATGCTTAAGCTTAAGTGGGGTCATGCGGATGTGTGCCTGCTTAACATCAGCATAAAATGGTCCAGTGTCTTCATTTCCTTGGTATGGCATTTCACATATTGGGCGAAGATAGGAGTAATGGAGGACAGGGAGGCATGATTGAAGTCACCACTGATGAGCAGGAGAGCCTGAAGGTGCTGGCCCTGCAAGCGAGTCACTGCACTGTGGAGCAACTCACATGCACCTGCAGCATCAGCCAAGGGAGGGACGTACACATTAAACACAATAACGTGGAAAGTTCCTCGGGATGTAATAAGGCCGAATACCGACAGCAAGCAACTCAATGTCTTTAGTACAGAGCTGTTCCTTAACAGAGATATGCGCTGGGTTGCACCATCTCTCGTTAATAAACACCACCAGACCCCAGCCTTTCCTCTTACCGCTCTTCTCTATTTTCTCTTCTCAAGTTTAAATCCATCCAGGAAGACCACAAAATCTGGTATCAGTTCCTTTAGCCAAGTTCTGTGAAACACATGATGCTACACTCCCTGTACTCTCTCTGCAGTCGGATCAGTGCCATGAGCTCATCAGTCTTATTGGAGAGTCAATGGACGTTTCCCATTATAACTGAGGTAAATATTGTCTATACTTCCATTTTTGCTCCTGGAGTCTCCGTCCCACTCTGCGGCCTCTTCTTATCCTCTATATCTCCGCTGGAATCTCCAACTTCTCTGTGTGGAGGAAAGCAGTGCCAACACCTGATTCCTGGTGTAAACAATGGGCCTGTGGCTGGAGCTAATGGGGTCCCACCAACGAATTCCCAAAAAGGTCCAAAACAAGTAAAAACCAGAAAAATAAAGTAATAAAAGTGGTATGATTGTTTGTGAAGGCACAACAGGCTTGACAACCTTAAACAAAATACATGAAACATGGTAGAAAACAGTAGAAATAAAAGAAGAATAAGAAAATAATAGGTAGAGATGCTGTAGCCTGCTGCTGCTTGTGCTGCGCCATACCAAAAACTAAGAGTTGAAGGTTAAAGTAAGAGCCTTTGTATGGCCGGGGAAATGGGCGCTATGCTACACTCTGAAATCCAATTATATTTATGGGGTGCAGGACACCCGAAGATCTTGGCAGTTCACAAAAACAAGAGCGCAATGCCAACAGCACTAGGAGGGGTGGGTTTCAGAGCTGTTCTGGTGGAGGTTCTTCAGCCTGTTCAGTAGTTTTTTCCCTCGGCCCTGTTGCCTCATGATTTCTCAGGATGGAGTACTGCACCAAAGTGAAGATTCAGTAAATCTACTGGATTGCTTAGCTAGGTGATTTTTATGTAGAGGCATGTGAACTCTACTGGAATGAATTTGATTAACTGAATCTCAATAAACTAGTTTGAACTGGAATTTAACTGAACTAAATTTCTTTAAGTAGACTGTATGGGACTTGTTTCCTATGTAAGGATTTTTGAGATGGCTTTTGTTGGCAACTGAGAACACAGACCTAAAGGTGTATTGAATTTAGATGATCTCTGTGAAGGAAGACTCACTCGAGCTCGCAAGTAACCCAGAGAAGAGTTCAGAAGCGGGAAAACGTAATTCTGTAACATGAGCTCCATCTGGTCCCTGTACACCCGCTTCTACAGACAAGAAAGAGAACAAAAGGGGAAAAGATTTACCTCCTAAAAAGTATTGATGCTGAGATTAGATACCCAACTTCTTTACTGTTTTAAGGAAGGAAAAAAGCAGAACTTGTTTTATTCTGAGACCTTCTGTTATCACACCAGAACATATTTGCAGACATGAACACACAGGCAAATCTACAGACGTTAACACATCAGAACACATCTACAGACACCAACACATCCAAACACATCTACAGACATGAACACATTTACAGATACCAACACACCAGACTAAATCTGCAGATGTTACCACACCAAAACACATCTGGGAGATGTTACCACACCAAAACACTTCTACAGACTTGAACACACCAGAACACTTCTACAGATACCAACACACCAGAACACTTCTACAGACACCAACACACCAGAATAAATCTGCAGATGTTACCACACCAGAACACATCTGGAGATGTTACTACACCAAAAAACACCTACAGACTTGAACACATCAGAATACTTCTACAGACACAAATACACCAGAACACATCTACAGAAAACACACCAGAACACTTCTACAGACACCAATACACCAGAACACTTCTACAGATGTGAACACACCAGAACAGATCTACAGACATTAGCACATCAGAACAAATCTGCAGACATGAACACATCAGAAGTCACCAAAACTCAGAACACAACAGACACCAACAAAGCAGATCACATCTACAGACACCAACACGCCAGCAAACATCTAGACAGGAAAACAGCAGAACAAATCTACACATGTATACACAGCAGGACAAATCTAGAGACATTAATTTACATGAACACATGTCAACACAAAAACATCAGCACACATCTACACATGTATAAACCCCAGTACACATCTAGACACCAAAAAAACATCTACAGACAACAACAAACCAGTACACATCTAAAGACATGAACACACCTACAGACGTGAACACACCAGAACACATCTCCAGACAACAACACACCAAAATACATTGAGATGTACAAGTATACATTGAGACACTAAAACACATCTACAGATGTTACCTCACCAGAACACATTACATATGTGAACACACCAGCACACATCTGGACACCAAAACACATCTGCAGGTGTTACCACACCAGAACAGATCTACATAAGAAAACACACCAGAACACATCTACAGACAACAACACACCAGAACACCAGCAGAGACGATCCACATCTTCGTCCTGTCAGTACCTTCAGTAAAAGCTCAGCCAGAGCTCCAATGCAGTGCAATGCTCCATCCTTCTTCCGGGGGTCTGCAGAAGGCTCCATCAGGATGTGGTGGCAGAAGTCCATCATCTGAGGAAGAACCTGCAGGCACAAAACACAATCAGATTAACAAAACCAAAATACAGTAATCTTTTTAGAGATGATGCATGCATCCTGATAATGACATTATTTCGATATTACACAGGGGTCAGTGATGAGTCTGCCATGGAGTTGTCTAGAAATTCCATGGTGGTTCTACCTGTGTTTACACATATGGGTGGGGTATTGAGTGGGATCCACCTGGATAAGAATTAACTGGTTAATTTTCATACATCACTAAAGCTATTCAGTACATGACCCTCACAAAGTGAGCCTTTTCAGTCAATTTTGCCTTATCCATCATGGGCCCCAGATATTTGACCCACACAGACTTCTATCTTGGGGTCCATAATACTGGAACCATAAGCCAAGTAACCCTCTTTTAACCCATATGGGCCCACATAGACCTGCTGGTTGGGATGTTTCCAAATGACTGGTGAATGAGAAAGTACTACAGAAACTTCATCACAGACACCAAGCCAATCACACAGTCCAAAACCAGAATAATTCCAGGTTATATAGCAACTGAGCTCCCAGTTCAATGTCATTTTAGTGTCACAACTAGCACAGGATCGTCTGATCCACAGTTCAACTGCTTAGGAACATGGTAACATGAACCTGCAGAGTTGGCGCAGGTACATGAGATCAAAACTGATTTCAAATACAAACTATATGTATTATATATATATAAACTACATATATAAATAAAACTATATCTATATATAAAACTGTATCTATAGATAGACAGACAGATAGACGTGTGTGTGTGTGGTCTGGTTTTAACCGGTTGTGGGGACAAATTTTTGTTTACACAGCCACGGCATGGGGACGTCAAACGTTCAGGGCACCCAAACTGACGTCCCCACAACGGAAACGCTGTCAAATGGACACTGGAGCATCCTAATGTAGGCTAATGGTATTTTTAAAGTGTGGCCCATAAGTCACCTTTTTTCCGCAAATTGTGTAGGACATGAGCCCACCATCGCCACCCCAGTGTCGGCCACCAGTACTGCAGCTGCTCCTGTCCGCACACACTACCTCCAAATAGAACCGAATCCAGTCCCTTTGCACCTACACATCATCGATACCTTCACAGATCACAAGACAGCTCTGGAGAGTGGTGAGTTCTCTAAACCCTGGGCCGGTGGCTGATACTGTCAAAACGGACCGTTTCATCACTGAGCTCGGGGAGCATCTCTTGAACAAAGGTGGGATGTCGGCAAAGAACCAGCAGTGTGTACGTGAGAGGCTGCGAG
>JAOWBL010000016.1:4303051-4319067 GCA_028564865.1 Zenarchopterus dispar
GCAGCGTGTCCAGACTGTCCTTCCAGGCGGCTTCATGTTGCTGGCGTTTGTTCTGCAGATCCTTCAAACATGATGTGAGCAGTAATGCTCGGGCGATGCTGAAGCTGATGAACAGTGCAGACATGACCAAACACTCCCTGTCCTCTCTGGGATCGGCCAACTGCTTCGTTGACTCTCTGCATGACGGCATTGACTTTGAGTGCAACGTCTCCAGGTGAGCTTGTTTTTCTTTTTGCAGCTCCCATACCATCTGTGATTTTGGGTTGAACTAAATAAATCAGCTAATGCGCTGTGAAAGCTTATGCGAAAGAAAATGGCTGAAAAGAAGAAAATGTTTGGTTGAATAGAAGCATACTTGACTGACGATGGCACAAGGAGAAGTTTCATGTAGTTGTTTCTGTCCTCAGAGCTCGTTTCGAATCGCTCTGCTCCTCGCTCTTCAGCAAAAGCATCCAGCCCATCAGGTCCGTGGTGGAGGAGGCGGGACTCTCCACCAAAGACATCAACAAGGTACGCCAGTCAGAGGCGGATTCAGCAGCCGTGTGAGCCGGTGTGCCGTGCCGTGACTTGCGTGTCTTCTGTTCATCTCAGGTGGTCCTCTGTGGCGGCTCGGCCAGGATCCCTCGTCTGCAGCATCTGATCCGTGAGATGTTCCCTGACGTGGAGCTGCTCAGCTCTGCTCCTCCTGATGAGGTGATCGCTGTGGGAGCAGCCATGGAAGCGGGCCTGCTGGTGGGCAGAGACAGCCTTGCACCTGAGGAGGAGTCTGTCACGGTGGACGTTTCTGCTGCTGACATACTGTTGAAGGTAGACTTCCAAGCATAAAACTCTGAAACTGAGCAAAGAGCCGACGTCCAGGCTGATGCTCCTCCAGAATAACATTTACAGGATTTAAAGAGTCTGTTGTTAACAACCTGGTGCTTGATAAAAATGGAGATTTTTAGAAGTCTAGTTGCGTAGGTGTGTTGAAGAGCTACGTACAGGAGGGCTGGATGTTACCTAGGTGATTTTAATGTTGTAGAGAACAGACACACGTTAAAATATTGTCTCTGGCTTGGTCGTCTGTGTGATTCCTCAGGAGGTGGATGAATCTGGAGCTGAGACGTTCACTGTCCTCCTCCCAGCAGGAACTCCTCTTCCTGCCCGCAGACATCATGTTCTGTACGGAGGTGGACAACTGTCCTCCCTCTGTTTGGAAATTTACCAGAAATTAGTCATGGAACAACCGGAAAAGCTATCACAGGTAAAGAGCAAGACCGGACTACAACATGCTGCTGTCACTTCAAAACGCTGGTGTGCTGGACGTGTAACTGGACCTGGCAGAATAGTCCAGACCACTGAGGCTCAGCAGACCTGCTCTGAGTTCATGAAGGTCTCACGATGGTTTCCCCATAATCCACGCCACGTAAATGTAGACTGGAAGGCATAAGATGTTGTGATTTAAAATAAATATGGTAGATTATATTTTGCACTTAAGCATTTCACTTCAACAAATGTGCTTGTAATTAATAATGATTCATTTTGAAACTTGTCAGATGTTGAAAGTGAGAGACAGTGGTTTATTTTCAATACATGGCAGCATCATATTTATAAAATGTACAAAAAGTGAGCAACAAAAGGATGAAAAGTGAGCGATACAAACAAACCTGAAGGAACAGATACAGCTAATTAGGTTAACTGCTCACAGGTCATTGTTGGTATAAAAAAGGTTCACTAGTCTGTACAAAACTGGTCTTTCAAGTTGTAAAAATATTTCAGAATAATATCCCTCATAAAACTCTGAAGACTTTATGTAATTATCTAACAGAATTCAAAGATTCAGAGAATCTGGAGAAATCTCTGTGCGCACAGGACAAGGCTGAAAATCAAAACAGACATGATTCTGTAACAGAGCGCTGCATGCACTCGGCAACGCTTCAGTAGGTCTGTGCAAGAACACAGCTGGCTGTTTCATGCACATGTGCAGCTTAAAACTCATTTGCAGAAGACAACAGATGAGCAGGACCCAGAAACACCGCTGCTGTCAGACAAATCAAGATTTGAAATTCCTTTTGCTAACTATAGATGACGATGCTCCTGTACACATTATCGTCTCCCAGTTTTTTGGGGTTTTTTTTAATACATAAGTTGTTACTATATTATCAAATCCATCTTAATATGGAACATTTCCTCAGTGGAAGTAGTTGATATGTTTTCTGTGTTCTGTTGTAAATAAAATGTAGGTTTATGAGGGTTGAAGATCATTGCACTCTGAATGTATTTACATTTTACTCCCAGCTGTTTTATCATTGTGGTTGTAGCTTCTGAATCTCAGTGATTCACTTAAAGTAACACATTAAACTCTTGAGGTCTAAAAAGCAAGAAAAAGCCACATGAATGCACCATTTGTGTGTGTGTCCAATGTCCAGATTATCTTCAGAGACTTGGAACCCAAAGAGGAGAACCACAACATTGACGCTGTCGTGACCATGAAAAGGTATTTGTTCCACCAGAATCGGTCCCTGTCCTGTCAGGATCTGGGTTATATCGTTATTTCTTTGTTCTAGGGACGGATCGGTCCATGTTTCATGTGTGGAGCAGACCAATGGCAAGACGGAGGCCGTCACCATAGCAACAGCATCATGATGATCCTGATCTACACTCCAGAGCTCAGTGTTGGTGCAGTGTTTTTGTTTTGTTTTTATTTCTTAAATCTCAATAAACATAATAAAATAGAAATCATGTATGAATCAGTTATCTCGTTTTATTATTCTTGTTTAGATATTTAATCTACATTCATTGTTAAATTCAGCACACTGTCTGGAGCTCTTCCATATGACGCACAGATGGGGCTCTGTGGTTCTGCAGATGATCTAACGATGAATAAATTTAGGATTCATTAATAAAAACATCTCAGGAATGCAGACGGAGAGAAATTTGAAGTCACAACCAAACAGGCCTGCTAACAATTATCTACAACTTCCACTGGTCTAAAACGGGATGCTTTTATCAACATGCCTGTTGGTAACTGTCTCTTCAGGGGGTGGGAAAGTATTATGGGATGGCACTAAATTAGATCTGTAAGTCTCCATTCTGATTCATTGATTGACTTTATAAGTCCCAGAAGCGGTTCATCTGCACCTCATCACATCTGGAAGCACCCAAAGGTGTCAGGTCACTCCAGTACAGGAGAAGAATCCACAGCAAATGAATAATACACAATAAACAAGGCATTATTTGAAAGTACCATCATTAAAAACATTTAAAATCAATACTGTCTGTAACCTGGCAGCAAAAAGAATAAAAGATTTAGTGTATTGATTGGTTCTGAGGGACATGATAACCGCGGCCCAAAGACATCACCACAAACTGTACAGAACAAGATTGAGTTATTAATGCTTTTTGTTGTTGTTTTTTAAGCTTATTTTACCTTCTTGACCACATGATTGTCTCAGAGGGAACACAAGTCTCTGTCGGGCTCCGATAAGTAAACCCCCACAATTCCTTACCCATAACACATCTCTTCTTCAAGACATATTCAGTAGAGTCTCCTTCTGTACTTTGAACATTATGTGATATTTTCCTTTTACATGCGGTAGAAATAAATGTGCTTTGCTTAACCTGGATGTCTCACTGCTGTTGGTAACTAGAGCAGAATATTCAAAACTGGCACATCTCACCGTTTCTATTGAAGTCTAGAAAACCAGAAATTTCCACAGCATCCTTGGGGTTACCAGCTGGTTGAAACTGCTTCAGCTGTCACTTTGACAAGATCTTCCAGTATTTCTGGATTAGAGTTATGTTTGGTCAGGATTTGTTGTTTATTTTACATTTATTTTTGTCAAAAAAAAGAAGATTGTGTTTAAACAGCATATCAATCATATTTATGTGTTTTTCATCTCTGTAATATCGAAAAATGAGGAGGATCCTCTCCCAGAGAGATGCTGAAACACTAATTTACACATTTGTAACTTCTAGACCAGATCACTGTAAGGTTTTATCAACAGGATGTGCATTTATAATTCTCTGCATAACTTCCAGCTGATCCAAAACGCAGCAGCACCAATGCTGACAGGAATCAGCAGGAGAGATCACGTCTCTCCTGTGTTGGCCTCCCTCCATGGGCTCCCCGTAACATTTACAATCCAATCCAAAATTATGATACTTATAAAATCATAAAAGATCCAAACTCCTGGTTATCTACAAAATCTGATATCTCCTTATGTTCCTGGTAGAGGTCTCTGCTCTCAGAGAGCAGGTTTACTTGTAGTTCCTAGAAGATCCAGATGTAGATTTGGAGGGTGAGTCTTCTACTGTCAGGAACCGTTACTATGGAAACAACTTCCAGTTTGGTTTAAGGAGGCTGACACCACCTCCACCTTTAAAACCAACCTTCAAACGTTTCTGTTTAGTAAAGTCTATAGTTAGTCTAAACTTTAGTGTGTTAGGGTCAGTAGTCATAGCAACGGCTGCAGGACAGGACAAGAGCAGACTTAAACATAGCTTCATCCTAGACATGCTGCTAACCTTTTCCAGACTTGAGAAGAGCCTCCTGCTCTGCCTCGGAGGAAAGCCAAGCATGCAGTTGACCTGAATCTGTGTCTGACACAGTCTCTGTGACCCACCTCCTCACAACCTTTATCAGTGTTAGTTCTGGAGTGGCAGTGTGCAAGCTACCTGTGTGTGGTGTGACCAGACCTCGGCATCTGTCGTTACACAGTAGTTTTCTGCTTCCCCATCCGTCTCTGTGGAAGCTCTCGGCCCCTCGGCTCTCTGCTTCTCCTGTTTCTCTTTCACATCCAGTCTGCCCTGTCTTGCCCCTGACTCACTTTCCCGTCTATCCGGTGGCATCTGGCCCACGGTCCCCGGTAACGTGAGATACTGTAACACAAGCACCGCAGTCATCCGTGGCTTCACACAAGCATCAGAGGAATAAGAGGACATTTCACCAGCGAACTGCAGCGAATATTAAATGTGACAACACAACCGACAAGGACCTCACTGGCTCTTAAGCTGGGCCTTGTGTGGTGCACGGAGGGGTGAGACCTACAAGTGTGATGCAGACCAAGAAACCTGAGACCAGTCCACAACATAACGTTCAGGTCAGGGATCCCCAGGCAGACGCGTCTACGCCACATGTGACTTTCAAAGAGACGTGGGACTCACGCTCAGGTCATTGGATGTGGGTTGCTGCAGACGGCTGTAGGTTTCGAGACAGGACGTGTAGGATGGTGCCAGATATATCCCGCTGTCTACAAGAAGCACACAGGAATTTGAAGACAGAGTACCTACGCATCGCCTCCTGGAGCCAATACAACACTGCAACATGCACGCCGGACGCCATACGTCCCCATAGTAGAGCGAAGTGCACGGGTTATATGATATCATAATTTGTTCCAAAAGCAACATGGTGATTTTTTATGGTAGCAGCTACTAACCCCTTCTTGGTATGGTTCCTTATAGGCTCCAGGAAACGTAGCAGACTTTTTTTCCTTTTCTTTTACACTGAAATGACGTCTCCATGGTTAATTCGGAAGTGTGTGGGCCTGGTTAGTTTGGACAAGTGGTCAGGAGGCATGGGCATCTGAAACATGTGGCATGGAGGTAAGACCTTCATCACCGGACTGGACCGGACCGGTCACACACATACTAAGTCATTGCCCTGATTAGGATTTTGTACCTTTTTTTAAAATTTGGCTACATTAATCACCTTCAGTACCACTTCTGCTCCTCGCTGGATCATTTTATGTGAAATCTGATACACAGAAAGTGCTGCTTCCTGGACTGGTGTAGTTCACTTTAGTTTATTCCCATCCAATATAAGAGATATTATAAAACCAAGAAAAATGAGCCAATGTATTTATTTTCATTATTACTTTAGGAGATGTTTTATTTTTCAGTGGTTTACCTGACACCTTCATTGTCTCCACCGTCTCCACAGCAGGACCTGCTAAAGTCCTTCTACAACTTCAGATTTACTTTCTGTCATTAATCAGCAAGAAATGGGACTTTTAAACCACAGTATTCATTTTTTTCATTGACATTTCACGTTGTATCAATGTATTTTCACATTATTCTCTAATAAGAAAGCCAAGAGTGTCATATGACTACTGGTTCAGATGTTTTATATTAAATCTAAACTAAATGACACGTCCCTGCTCCGGATGCTTTAAAACATTCAAATTCGGGGTTGTGTGCTGGTTGGTTTCGTACCAGATATGACATGAACCTGTCGTACCACAACAATAACATATCAGCTGGGGGATTTTGTCCGTGTTTAGATGGCACGAGCCTTTTGGAGTGTTTATTTTTACCAGGTGAACTTTTGCACCTTTGCTCTGATGATGACAACTAAAAGGTCTCGGGTGTAGAAGTCTTTTGCAGCAGCAGTGCGTCTTCTCCATGACAAAAAATAGGATTTTTCTTGAAATGTTTTTATAATGTAACCATATTTCAATATGATATGCATTGTGCTCATGTATTACACTCATTCCACTTTTTTTTTTACTGAGGATGGACAACGTATTATCAGGTATTGGGTACAAGCTAGTTGGGGTCACTGGTTTCCAGTGGAAGAACTGAACTGAACAATATTATATATACACATTATCAGCAAATGTCTGATACTCTGTAGAGAGAAAAAATCACAGTAAAAACCACTGCTTTATCTGTGTTGTTTATAAATGAAGCATTTCTAAATGTACACACTTTTAGCATCCGTGCTCTGGAACGATGCGACACTTAAGGATCTTCAGGTAGTTCTGGATCTTGTCGGAGTCTCGGCGAAAGCAGTACAGGAGGTCGTAGTCCTTCATGAGGCGCCACTCAGAGCTGCCAGGGCCCAGCAAGGCCTCAGGAGAACCCAGGCTGCTGACGGAGTTACTGATTATTCCCAACATCTTCATCTGGAGAAGACAGAACATGTGTTTGCACATTAGCTTAGGGTTAAACCTCTATGTGTAGACTTTTTTTTGATGGTTTTGTAAGCTCCAAATACCAAACTATGGACCATCGCTCTGGAACTGCAAAAATATCAGTCAGGTCATATTCAGTAAAAACACCTAATGTGTGAAAAGAGTCACTGAAACCAATATTCAGCTTGAGTGGGAAGATTTCCTTATTATTGCCTTTATTCTGACAAAGTGAAGGCAGTGGCAGCACCTTTTCTGGAAGAATCTGTGAGCTTAGAATATGATGTCATTTTTCCACTTGAAGTTCGTTTTTCCTGAAGTGTTGGAAGGCCACTGCCTGAACTCAAACATCTTCAAGAAGAAAAAAGAAAAAAAAAAACCATGCAGCTGGAAACTAGAGAGGCTTATATGTCATTATTTACAGCTCTCAAGTGTTTTGGTGGCAAGTTCAAAGCTCACAATGATGTATTTCAGGAGTGGGCAGTCCTGGTCCTAAAGTGCCATCATCCTGCATGTTTTAGATGTTCTCCTGCTTCAGAGCACACTGATACACCCTGGCTGTGTCATTGTGCAGACCTCGAAGACAAGCTGATGATGACCATTAGTTAGAATCAGGTGTGTTGATGCAAGGAGAGTAAAGCATGCAGGACAGCAGCACTTAAAGACCAGGACTGCCTACCTGTGGTGTAATCTATGTGAATTCCTGCCTGAATGGAACACTGAAAAACAAAAAAAAACAACAACAATGGACGAAGCATTCGGTCACATGACCCATTGGTTTCTGAAGGTTAATACAAACGGCTGGTTGCTTCACTCAGCATGATAGGATGATGATTATAGATGAGGAAGTGATAGCAGCTAGCCATTGGCTGAGCCAACTGTCAATCAATCATATATTGGAAATAAATGTTTTGGAAATAAATGTATTGCTTCAAATAAATGCTTCTGGTGTGGTACAAGAAAATCCACCCCCACTCAGAGTTGTCATGGATGTTAAGTCTGAGACCAAAACTATTTTGTGAACCAGACTGTAAATACTTTTATTTCTGCTCTAAAGTTGGACATTTTAACATGGAGGTCAATGGAGACTGACTCTCTTTTGGAGTCGGCCTCTAGTGGTCAGTCGAGGAACTCCAACGACTCCACCTGCCCATTAGATGGTTGGTGTTTGTTGGAACAGTGACACTAACACTCACATGTTTCATCTGATTCATATTTCCTTATCTTCACTCAGTGGACCCATATCACTACATGGTCACTTAGCTAAAGCTGCTCACTCATATGTAATTATATTACTATTGTATAGTTAATCTATTTAATTGCCTGTAACCATTAACAGTGTTAACAGTGTCTGCTCTTTCTCTCAGTCAGCAGACAGCACATCGCTGCAGCAGGAATTTTAAGTTGCCCAACTGTTTCTATATCACCACAAATGGTGAAGAAGTCTGTCAGGAAAATAGCCTCCTGATTTGAAATGATCAAAATTTTAAGCAAATGCATACTGATGCAGTTAAGCTCTCTTTGCTTTGCAGAAAAGACAGCTATTGTTTTAATATTTTGCCAACAGCACTTGAAGCCAATGTTAACTTTTAAAACTATTGGGTGAAAGACCTCATTAGATAAGTTTTGAACCGGTGAAAAGAAAACAGTTTTTGGTCAATCCAGCAGCTTCCTCCTTCTCCACCTGCCCCTCCATCAAACAGTTCCTTACAAATACGCATTATACTCTCAAACTCAATCATTCTACCATGCTGCTGTTAAAACACATCTGGCACTTTATTTTGTATGATCATGTTTGATTCCTATTTTTTTAGTAGTTTACTTATATCCAGTGTTTGTTTTTATTTGAGATTTGCCGCTCACGTTGCCACACACAATTTTATCGTGTTTTTGGGATACAGTGGCGATAAAGGCTTTCTAATTCTGAATCTGATTGATTTCACAGCCACAGATGGAAAATCTGTCCATTTCAATCATTTTTTCTTTTGTTCCTCAAGTTTATTTGAATAATTTTATGGTACTACAAAGAAAATACTCTGATCTTAACTGGACATATTTCATGACACTAAAGAGCACACAGAAGAAAGTTTTATTGTGTCTCTTGAGACATTAGTGTGTGTGAGTGTTTGTGTGTGTGTGTGTGTGTGTGTGTGAGTACCTTCTCAACCACCCTCTGTACACCTTTGCGGAGCTGCTGCACCATGTCACTCATCTCAAGGGACTTGTTGGAGCTGAAGTCGCTGAAGTCTGGGTGGTGAGCCATGTTCTGGTGAAAGTGCCAGAGAGGATCTCGCCACGCCACCAGGAGCTTCAGAATCACCTCCGTCAGCTCCTCCCACTGCAGCGGCAACGACACACGTGGACACATTACACTTTATCAGTGAACGCTTTTCCAGTTTTGTGAAGAATTGAGAAGAAAAAGAACATAATAAAGGGAAAGAGACAAGATGAAGTGACGAGAGTAAAACATGAAACTGAAGAAGGAAAAAAAGGTTCCGACACTGATTTGCTTTGTTGTAGAAGTGAACAAATGGAGGGGAAATGGAAAGGTTAGGAGAGCTCCATGTTTTGATATAAATATGATGTGGACAGAGAGGAAGTAGCTTTTAAAAAGGTTAATTTACCGCCATTCTCTGAGCATTCTCTTTGCCATTTGGGGTGAGGATGGTGGAGGTGTGGCAGTTGCGACTGACCCGGCCAATCTGGTTCTTACTGGGCAGGAAGGAAAGTTCCTGACAGAACAAATACGAGTAAAATGTCAGAGGCCAGGTGTCGTCTAAATGTTACCGGTGGCCAGAAGTAATTCATGAAATGTTTGAATGGCTTGCTCTGTGTGTGTGTGTGTGCATGTGTACGTGTGTGTGTGTGTACACTCAGCTCACCATTGACTGAAGTACTATTACACTGCACGTTATTACATGTCAAAGCTGTATGTCTTTTTTTAAACCCATTTATGCCTCAATGGGAGAAATAGTCAACAAAATTCAACAATGAAAAGACCAAGTGTGAAACTCTTGGAATTAGATGCTTTTCTGTTCTATTTGCCATAAATATGAACTGATCTGCATCAATAAGTTCTTGCAGCTTCTGAACAAACCCAGCTGAAGACAAACTAAGTGAACCTCTGAAGTTATCAGCTGGCTAAACCTTCTCTGAACACAGTGATGTCAACATGATCTTTCAGTATCACGTCTGCAGGACACCTGGTGTTAACGTCTCCCTGGAGGTCGCTCCTCAGCATCTCTGTAAGTTCAGGTCAGGAATCTGGACCACTCCAGAAGTTGGATTTTCTTTTTCTCAAGCCATCCTGTGGTGGATTTACTTCCATGTCTAGAGTCACGGTTCTGCTGGACCACCAAGCTTCAGACACTTTTCCATGTGAGAATTCATCCCCTCTCAGTGGCTCAAAGCGATCCAAACTCTGAGGTAATTAAAGCGATCCCAAATCATGAAGAAATCTCATCAGCAGAGATGGCTTCAGTTCCAGGGATGTCTTCAAGATTTTAGTGGTAACTCGTGGGTTTTTCTTCGCCTCAGTGAGGATCCTCTGTCATCTCTTTGGACGTCCACTTCTAGGAAGAGTAGCTACGGTACTAAAATGTCTCCATATGAGGACTGGTGGTTGTTTAAACACTGAAATGACTTGGTATCCTCACCACCCGGCTGCTCTTGATCATGTGATCTGTCTTTTACCAGCTTTTACCACTGATTCCAGCTAGTTTTCATTGAAACTGTTAGTCTATATACTCACTTATGTTTTCCACCAGCACTGTGAATAAATAACAGCTCCAGTAAAGATAAAGACACACAGTGGTTCAAGACAGACAGAGGATATTATAAAAGTCTGTTTGTTAACGTGTTGTTTTATATTCTTGTGACTTAGATAAAGACCAGATCACGTTTCATGGCAAATTATTACAACAACAAAAAAAAATCAATTAATTGTAAGGGTTTCACACACTTTCTTGCCAAGGCATAAAATGTTTTTGCTGCTTATTTTGTCTGCTAATATGTATGCCACAGTGAAATGTTGTCAACATTCAGTTTAAATAACCTTTTGAATGACCAAATATGCATTTCACAATTTCAAAAACATGAATGATTCCAACTTGTTCTCCAACTAGCTGCACGAGGGAACTTACGAACTCAGAGTGGAGGTCATTTGAAATGCCGTGCATCCTGGCTGAGTGTTGGATGACGCGGTCGAACAGGTTGGCCAGGGACAGGACGTGGCATCCGGCCTGGGCGCTGGTGCAGAGGGGCGCCGCTTCCACGCTGGCCAGCCGGCTGCCCAGCACAAGACAGACCCACAGCAGCCACGCCGTACATGCTGGAAACCAGAGACGAGAAGTCAGACATGTCCAAACACCTGCGCACTGAAGCAAACTCTAAATCAGGACTCAACTGGATTCTATCTGTTAATGAACAAACTTCTGTCTGAATGGACAAATATGTCCTAAATTTGCATTTCTTCTTTCACTGGAAAAAATACTCTGCTTGAACAGAAGTCACCATGAAGTGGCTTGAAAAATGGAGCGATAAATAGAAAAAGAAGTCATTCATAAAGAGGATTCAATCATGCAAAGATCTTCTCCTGGCTGGGTCCTACCTGACTGGATGTGTTCGGGCATCCTGCAGGCTGCAGACGAGTTCCTGGCTCCACGCAGAGAGTGCACGAGTGTTCCTGTTAAAAGACTGCGGGAGCTTCATATAAGAGTCTCTGACTGTTTTACCTCTGACACCGAAATATCAGCGAGAGAGGAAGGAAGGAGGGCTTGGAGAGGGCAGATGATCCATCCCTGATCGGTCCGGTCACGTGAATGAACCCAGTTGCAGTGCTTAATAAGTATGCAGTTTATTCTTGTGTGATCAGCTGTTTCAGACTATTATCTTCACTCTTTTCTCTGGGTGTTCAAAGAAACTTTGCATAGTTTAGTGTTTTTAAACTGTATGAGGTTTTCAGTATCCAACACATATAGTGACATCAGACTAATAATGTGCTTTCAGTCATGCAAAAGTTAGAACCCTGTAGGATTTAAGAGGGTAAGTTGCAGTCAAGTTCTGTTGATAAACTGACCATCAACAGATGTGCAGACCTCTATAAAAGAAGAAGGGAGGTCGTGTTAACACACTTCCTAAACTTATACTCATAGAGAAGACATTACTGCTGCACATCAGTCTGGAAGCAATTATTAAATGTTTCCAAAAAGTTCAGCATTCTGCCATCAGAACAATTATTAATAAGTGGACAACACTGTCAATCTTCCCAGCAGTGGACATCTGGGCTGTTGTGATCCTGTGGGCGTGGCTCTGGCGTGACAATCCGACATCACAGCTGCATCTAACCATCGTATCATCACACCTGTGTATATATGACACCTGAAGACCTCAAGCCGACGCCAGATTGTTGTTCACCATCCAGTAACTCTCTCAGGCTCCACTTACCTTGTTGATTAGTTTACCTGTCTATTTACTGAATTCTCCTGTACCTTAGAACGTCTGATTCCAAGAGCCTATCCTCATCGAGGTAACATATCATCACAAACGAACCACTGGGAAACCTACCGACGGAGGAAGGGATTCCATTCACCCGACGGGATTCCACTCACCTGGCAGCACCAAAGGAGAAGATGGGGGATTCGTCCAAGCCTTTCCACCATTGGCATCTTGAACTTGGAAACTTGGACAATTCACCCTCCAACCACCAGGGGAGTACTACAATCAATAAAAACACAAACCTATATATATAACCATAAAGAAAGGAACCCCACACGAACTGTTATACTTTAAGAGTTTTTTACCTCCATTTTTTAAATTTACCTTTTTAATTTTCTCAACCTTGTTCTTTAAATTTTAATTTATAGCCTTTTTTAAAACTTTTTAAAGATCATTTTAAACTACAACAAAATGGAATGATTTTCAATTTTAATTTTACTTATATTTATATAGCACCAGTTCACAACAAAAGTCGCCTCGAGGTGCTTCACACTGTAGGGTAAAGATAAAACAGTGTCACAAGGAAAATCCCAACAATCCAACGATCCCCTATGAGCAAGCACTTGGCAACGGTGGGAAGGAAAAACTCCCTTTTAACAAGAAGAAACCTCCGGCAGAACCAGGCTCAGGGAGGGGCAGCCATCCGCCTACACCGGTTGGGGGTGAGGAAACAGAGAAGACAGAAAGGAGAGCAGAGAGAGGTACATGCTATGGGAGAGAGAAAACAACATTTAATGACTGATGGGACCCAAATCCCGAGACAGAGAATGGATTACTTTTCTCCTTCCCCTCGACCAAGACACCATTTCCATGATAATCGATGTGATTTACCACATAGAGTTCCTATACGGAAAAGAAATCACATAGCTGCTCCAACTAGACAAAGATATCTCCCAATACAAGATCATACCTACCGAGAAGAGTTCCTAGACGAAGGATGGACCGCGCACCTTCCCCAGGAAGATACTTCCCTTTGACCGTCCTGCTTGTTCCTTGTCCTGCCTGTCCCTCGCCTCGTCTGTCTGTGGATTACCCATCATCATTCCTGTTCCTCATCTTCCTGGAGTATCAGGACTCTTAATAAAAATTCAACTTTTACCATTGTCTGCTCTTGGGTCCAGCCTGTTGTTCACTAACATAACATGAGCAAATGTACTCCAAGGTCTGACCATGCTCGGTTAAGAAAGTAAAGAGCTTCATCTCAGACCCTGCAGGCCTCAGTGAGCATGTCAAACAGACATGACAACACAGTCAGAGGACAGAACCAGGTTTGGAAGAGTTTTCAGGAGAAAACCTCTTCTGTCTAATGAGAACATGGACGAGTGACTGAGGTTCACAAAACTGCATCTGATCAAACTAGTTAACTTCTAGAACAATGTCCTCTGGACAAATGAGACCAACGTGGAGATGTTTGGTCTTCCAGAACTATGTTTGGAGAAAACCAGCAGAACCATCTCAGACCCAGTGTCAAACATGGTGGTGGAGGGATGATGGTCTGGACCTGGACACCTGTCATTGAGTGGACCATGAAGACCTCTGTAGACCAGAGTCTGCTAGAGACAGGTGTGAGGACATCTGTCTGGCAGTCAAAGCTTGGCTCAAAATGGATCATGTGACAGGAAATGATCCCAAACACAACAGCAGATCTACATCAGAATGTGTGAAAAATGACATATTCAAAGTTTTATCCAAGTTCCAAAGAAGAATGGACAAGAAATCCTCCACAATGATGAGTGGAGAAGCACTACTCCCAGTTGATGCTGTGAAAGATGGATCTACAATGTACTGAATCATGGAAACACTTGGTTTTGCCAATATAAGGGTTTTTTTTTTGTTTTGACTTTATATTTTGTAAAAGAAATCCTGGCACCATGAAAAAGCTATACGTTGTATATCTGTGGTTGCATTTGCCTAAAACTCACGTAAGTCAAATATTTTTAATGTCTTTGTGCAAAAAGAGACATATGATTAACACATGACTCACAGGCACACGTCTGTGATCTCCAGGAGCAATGACATCATTATAGTACAACGTAATCACAGGTACCGACACTCTGAGGTAGTTGACATTTAATGTCCGCTCAGCCAGCATCTCCATTACCTTTCATTAATGTTTGTTTTCTTCCTCCAGCTTACAGAGCATTCAAATCCTGTTAAAAGGTCATCTGTGATGCTCCAGGTTTATCTGAACTCAGGATGATACCGTCACGCTCCTGGATGCTGCCTCACTTCCTCTCTTACAGCCACTAAACTCACCTGTCTGCTTCTGTTCCATCACAAGTTGTTTCACAAAAACAATAACTAAAGAGATGATTACTCCTTAAGACTGGCTTTGTGCTTGATATATTAGATCTAACTGGACTGCTAAAATGATCTTTAGCCTTGTGGTTCTGGCTCCGAGGCTGTGCATCATCTGCCCGAGGGGAGGAGGAAGAACATGGGGAGGAGGATAACCAAGGGGGGAGAGGGATCATGCCGAGGAGAATGAGCATGGGGAGAAGGGGTATCATGGGGAGGAAGATGAACATGGGGAGGAAGAGGAACATGGGGAGGAGGAGGGGGATTATGGGGAGGAAGATGAACATGGGGAGGAAGAGGAACATAGGGAGGAGGAGGGGGATTATGGGGAGGAGGAGGGGGATTATGGGGAGGATGCATCATAGATGGAAGCTCATTAAACTTGGCGGTTGTTTCAGGTATGAGCCACTCCTGTGTCTTCCACTCAGCTGGATCACTCTGCTCATCTGGAAGTCAGAGGGAGAAACAACAACTGCCTTCAGTCTCAAAACTCCAACTCGGATATATTGTCTGTCTCAAGATGATTTTTTAAAGACTTGTGGATACAGATCAAGCAAGTTCACGTTATACTCTCTCAGGGTGATATCATTCATACCAGGTGACTCTGCCATTTTTTGTTCATCTGCCTTCACCTCTGGTGCCTTCAGAAGGCCGTCCAGATGTGCTTCTGAAAAAGTCTTAGCAATGTTCATCAGGTCAGTCTCATTCTGAAGATCAGAGTACAACTTTGGCATAAGCTTGAATAGAGGCAGAGAGAAGATGAGATGTGATCAAAAAAGATAAAAAAATACTTTAAAAAGAAATAAAATATTACAAAATGCAATAACCTTTTCTGAGAGTAAAAGGGGGTATTCAATATCCGCCTTGTGTCGCTGTATTTAATAATAAAGTTATCTTAGATAAAGAGTCCAGATGAGTCCTCTGTCACATGCCGTCAGGTCCAGGTCTGACTGAAAACATTCTGTTGCACAGAGGTTCCACTGTGTTGTGAAGAGGATGCTCGCAGTTGTCCATGATCTTCAACATTTTATGAGTATCCTTCACACAATCATGTCTAGAGGCTCCAGACAGTCCCTAGACAGTCCCCAGAACAGAACCAGTCTTCTTCATCAGTTTGTCAGTTTCTCTAAGTCACTGGCTCTGATGCTGCTCTCCGAAGAGGTGACTGCAGAAGTGACTCAACTCTCACAACAGACGTTTCCAAGATGTTCAACATCTTGCTGCAAAGGCTGAAGGGCCTAACTTTCTCAAGTAATAAAGTCTGCTCTGTCTCTTCCTGTAAACAGTATCAGTGACGTGTCTCCTGTCCAGTCTGTTGCCCAGGTGAACACC
>JAOWBL010000016.1:4327761-4344521 GCA_028564865.1 Zenarchopterus dispar
AAGTCTGTCAGTGACACAGTCATTTGTGTCATGGTGTGAAGAAGCAGGGAAACATCTAAAACATGCAGGACAGTGGCCCCTGAGGACTGGAATTGAGAAACACTGATTTACGGGAAGTGTTGAAAACATATGTGCATCTGACAGGAAGTAGGAATTGTGCTTGTGTATGAGTCTCTGGGCTCTGCCCATCAGGAAGTCTCGGGGATTCTGACCAATCAGAAAACGCTTGAGGCAACTCTGCTGGTTTTCAGGAATAGCTTCTCCTCATATTTCAGTCCTTGTCGTCCCACAATAATTACTGCCTTTTGGAGTTATGCGGGGTACAAAACTACTCTTCAAGACTAGAAGGCTGAAAATGAGTTGAATGTGTCTGCATTAAAGGCTGAGAGTATTTTGATTTTACCTCTCCTTCTGCCCTCTGTCCTCCTCCCTCTCATCACTGAATGTATTTAACTTTTGGGGAGGAACTGTGGTCCTAAAGTCACATTTCAACTTTCTGCTTTAACTTGTAGATTCAATGGAGAGGAAAGTTGTATTTTAAACAAGCCCAAGATATCTTTCCAGATTCTAGCATAGTTCTGGTATCTACGCCAAAATAAATCTGAAGTAAAGGGAATTTGAAAAACGGAATTCAAACCAGAGACAAACCATTATAAATGAAACAATCAATGGTTTCTGAGCAGAGTGTACATTCCATATGTCCCAAATACCAAGAGCTTTGGTAAAGTGGCTGCATATTTGGATTCCTGGGAATCAGAACAGATTACTTGTTCTCTACCGAGTACTTGAGGGAGCTGCTAGTTTCCATCCTGGACCTCCAACTGTGGGAAGCATTCCTCTGGGAGACTGCAAACATTCTCAGATGCATTACAACACAAAATCTGAAAAAGTTGTGAGGAATGGAAAAAAAGTAAAAATTCATACATTGACTTTTACTATTCTGGTAGGATTTCATCATTTTTAGGTCAAAGGGTGCACATGTTGGGCTGTACACCCATGCCTGCAGATGACACTGCATCAAGAACTGTCAATAATCAACAGCTGATGAAACCACATGGACAGGGGTCACCATGCAAACCTTTGTCAACTCTAGAATACAGGGATCATTTTACTAATGAACTGTATATAAAGGTCTTATGCTGACCTCGTCTAGAGGCAGCATCAGCATCCGTGGGCTCAAAGATCCATCATAGTTTTGATGTGAAGCAACCATGCAAAGACATGACTGAGGAAGAGGAGGCCATTAATACTGGACTGACCTGCCTTTGTTTGTTTTGGGTTTTTTTTTAAATAAAAACTCTTGAGCTGTGCTTCAGAGCCCGTAGGCCTTACTGAGCATGTTAAATCTTAAAATCCATCAATCAGTCAAATTTGTTTGAATAACACGTCTGGAACAAAAAGTGCTTTACAGGATTACAACAACACAGAAACAATAAACTTTGACCACCACAACACATTAACACAATCACACACAGAAATACACAAACACACACTTGGACACGTACCAAGACTATCCATAATAGAGCAGGAATGGAGGAAACGCCATCTTTAGTCATCAAGAAAAGAATAAAGAACCATGAAAACAAAGCAGAAGAAGACTGAAGAAGAAGGCTGGCAGTTAGGAGAAAACCTTCTGTCTAAAAAGAACATGGAAAAATGACTGAGGTTCACAAGACTGAATAATAGACTTCTGGAACAATGTCCTGGACCATGTTTGAAGAAAACCAGCAGAAGCATCTCAGAGCCACTGTCAAGCACGGTGGTGGAGGGATGATGATCTGACCTGGACACCTGCCAGTCATGGAGTAGACCATGATCTCCTCTGTAGACCAGAGTCTTCTAGAGACACATATGAGGACATCTTACTGACAGCTTAGACTGATGCGAGCTGGGTAATGTGACAGGACAATCAAAAGCACAGCAGCAGATCTACATCGGAATGATGAAAAAAGAAGAGTTTTGAAGTGATCTTGATTTCTCAGTTAGACCAGATTTGAGCTATTTCATGTGATCTTCAGAGAACTGTGTATAAGTGAATGTCTAAAAACATCATCGAGCAGAAGCAATGATGGGAAGAACAGTTCTACAAACATGTGACAGATTCATAAAGTCATAGAGGACACAACTACACACAAAAATCTACTGAGTTATGGTGGTTCTTCATTTTCTTATTTATGGTGAAAAAACAACATGTTGGTGTTTGTACCACAGAGAATGTTATTATGCTTTTACATGAAACACCACATAGGATTAGAAGAGGGGTTTCTAACATTAGCACGTGATTGTAACCGCGGGCCTGGGTGATTTACTGATCATGCATGTTACTGAGGCCTGACCAATAATTTGAAGAGTTGTCCTCCCTGGACAAAATACTCAAATTAGAAGAACATAGTCCACCGTCTCTGGCAGAAAGGGCTAATGACCTAACAACAGGAATAGTTGCCAAGCCCTGAAAAGGCTAAAGGATAAGGAATCGTTAAAGCAGTGTTATCTGGTCTAGATAGCTTTGTCTTGAGTATAAAGATCATTATTTTTGCCCCTGAAGCCATTTGGCAAAGAGAGCAGGACTAATTGCACAGCCAGCACAAACTTCAGGGTCAACTGTAACAGGGATAAAGACGCTAATGATACGCAACCTTGCAGCTAATGGCTTTTCTAAATGCTCTTAATGACTGTGAACCCTAAAGAAGAACTTAAGTTTTATTTTTAGTTTCTTTTCTCAGGGTTTTTTTTTTTTTTTTGTCATTTTGATGTGTATTTTATCATCCTTTTTTCTGGTCCAGGGTGGGGGATGCACGTCTCACTGTGTACTGCTGATTTTATGATAAAGCCTAAATAAAAGGCTGTCTTGCAGGGTTGTGGCTCCCAACAGAGGCTTTCTCAGAAAAAGCTGAGTATTTAAGTTGAGGAGTATTCAATCTATCAGAACCACTCAACAAGGGAAGAGGAGGCTGACTTCAGCTGTTCAGCGCCGTTTATATCAAAATGAAGAATGTTCAAATGAATTTTTAAAAAAATGTAAGTAATATTTCTAGTACAAAGGATTTGTAGTAATAGATCTGTAGTGTTTTATTTGGTAATGTATAAAAAAGGTAAAATCATTTTTATGAAAAAGAATGTTTGAAGTGTTTTGTAAATGTGGTTCTTCTTGTTCCTGCACGTCTTTTCAGTACCAGACACATACTTTCTGCAGGATTGACGTTGGAGCGACTCCAACAGCTACATTTCATCGTCTGCTTTGTAACTAATTTACACACGTTTGGGGTCAAGATCCATTCACAGCCAAGTTTGAACTATTTGGCTGATGTTTGAGGCGTTGCTTCTGTATATCCATATAATCTTCTTTCTTCACTATGCCTTCTATCTAAGTGCACCAGTCCCCTCTGTAAGAAACCAGCCCACACCATGATACCGCCACCCCCGTACCTCACAGCTGGGATGGTGTTCTGGGAAAGTGTCTCCTTCAAACATAAATAATCATCATGCCCCAACAGTTCAGTCTTAGTCCCATCACACCACAGGACACGTCTCCAACTATGCTAGGAAACTCTAATGTGGCTTTTTTATGACAGCTTTGGTGCAGTTGCTTAGTCTAGGTGCATGGTCTTCCAGTTGATGTTGGTACCGAACATGTTTTCTTGTGGGCGATGATCTCTCTTCCTGTTTTCAGTCAGCATCTTTACAAGGTGGTTGATTGTTGTTCTGGGGTTCATTTGCACTTTTCACCCTAAAGCTTGTTTATCTCTGGGACACAGAAGCCATCTCCTCCCTGAGTGGTTTGATGGCTGTGTGCTCCTACGCTGTTTCTGTTTGTAGATTAGTGTTGGAGCAGAAGAGCATCGGAGCTTCAGACATCTGCAGATAGTACCCAAGGGTGAACCAGGCCGGGGAAGGGTTTCCTGATCTCTTACTTGATTTCTGTTGATTTTCCCCTGATGTCATGCTATGAGGCCCTTAAAGATGCGTCTTAAAATTCAACCACACATCCATCTAATGAAGTCAAATGATGTGACTGAAGCTGAGTCAGCTGATTGTTGGGCTGTACAGATTACAGGACTCGCTGTTTATGTAATCTGGAGTCTTAAAGTCCCTGTTCACATTGTGACATTGTTCATAAACAATACACACTACACACTACACACTACACAGTACAGGATCTGACAGCAACAGACGAACCTCTAAAAAATGGCCTATGATTTGTTCAGAACACACACAAAAACTAAAAAGACAAAGAGGATGAGTAAGTGAATGGATTAGGATTGGACACAGAACTTTTCTGTGTTAAAGGTGAGTTGAATAATGTTTTTAATGAAAAGGTAGCTGCCCGTGATATGGTTGTGTTGTAGGCATGCCCCCCTTGTTTCAGGTTTTCCTTTTTCCAGTGACTTCAGATGATGACTTCCTGTCTCCGTGGCTGGAGCTCTGTGGACGTGAGCTGTCAGGACTGATGAGGTCTATACATACAAACTATACATACTTCTTGCAATTATGATAAAGAAATATTACTTTCATTGTTGTGTTAGTTGAATTATGTTCATGACTTTTTGTCTTCTTGTAGAAACTTTTTTCACCCTACCCTTCTGGCACAGGTTGTTCTCAGTTTCATCTGTGTTTTTTGGCAGTTTTGTTTGTCCTTTGTGTTCTTCAAACTTATAACACGTTTGTTCATCATGACTTTTCTTTAGTGGGAAATGATCCAGAAATCACCCACCTCTCTTGTTGTATAGCTCGCTGGTGTGTTCATGTTTCTCAGAAAGTACCAACCTGTTGACCTGCTGGTTTCATTTCAGTAAAATAAAAGTTATGTAGTGATTCATATGTTCAAGTGGACAAATATTTAACCCAGAATGATGTAGTGGGGAGTTTCTCACTCTTTAAAAGTCTGGGTGAGAAGACACATCTTCTGGCTGTGACAAACGTGTTCATTTGTTTTAGTGTATTCAAATTATTGGTCAACATCAAGTAACAACAACAACAAAAAAACAACCTAGAGCTAGTGGGAACTATTGAAACTGGTTTAAGAACTGTCTGACAATTAAATCCTGTAAAAATAGTGGAAAACCATCGTCTCCTAGTAAGAAATATGTTTGGAAAAAAAATCTTTAGTGGTCATCATTAAAAAGTTTCATAAAGTATATTCCAAGAAAATCAACATCAAACCTTTGACATCATTTAATAGTGAGTGTATGTCTTCATATGAACAATGTGAAGAGAACTCAACATATCAGGAGAGTAAACCATTTCTCAGCACGGATAATTGAACAAAGGGCTTCTGTTTGCCCAGAAGCATAAAGATTGGACTCTGGAGCAAGAGAAATCCGAGGAGTCCAGATTTACTCTGTTTGAGGCTGACGGGGGCTTCAGGGAAAGACAATAAGTGGATCTAGTGATCTTTTCATCATGTTGTGTTACCCTCAATCGATTTTTTCCTCTTGAGTTTTCTAGGCTAAAGACTGGACTCTGGAGCAAAGAAAAAAGGTCATTGTAAAGTCCAGATTCATCCTGCTCCAAAAGGACAGGGCTATCAGGATCAGAAGGGTGGCAGATGAAGTGATGCACCCATCATTCTTAAGGTTGATTGCTGAAACGTGCAAGGGGGTGTATTATAATCTTGTCTTGCTTCAACTGCTCAGATCAAAGTTCAGCAATGCTACCTGCCAAGAAAAAACGGTCAGCCAGCTACCTGAATAGTCAGGTTTCTCTATCAATATTTTTTTTCTTTCCTGACAGCATGGACATTTTGCAAGTTGGCAAAGTCAGCATTTATTGGGCTCAAAGTTTGAAAGAGTGGTTTAGGGAGGATTTTGCTCACAGTTTGGCACCCCAGAGTCCAGATTTTAACTCCATTCGACAGGTTTCCATTAGTTGGGGGTAAAGCCTAAGAGGCTGGAAGTGAAACAGGTCCAACCTTCTCTTTGGTCATTCAGCCATGTTAACTCCATTAGAGTAGTGTTTCCCAGCCCTGGTCCTTGGGGCACACTGTCCTGCATGTTTAGATATCAACCCTAACACACTCTGGATCTCTTTGGGGAAACTTTGGTCCTGAATAATTTATTCATTGGTGCCATCGGAGATGGTATCAATGAACGCATTATTTAATGCGATTGGATTAAATAACGCGGTTGCTCGCTGTGCTGGCTATTTGCTGCTGTTAAGTGCAGCAGATCCAGGGCATCTTTGTGGTGGCCCACTGCTTTCATTGTGCTAAAGTTACCTAAAGTTATTTAATTTTAATTGTTATGTAGCAACACAGACTTTGCTTTGAATCATAGATGTTAAATATAGTGGACAAAGCATTCAGTCACGTGATCTGTAGATGTCTGAAGAGTGGTTTGAAACCTCGTTTTTTTTTTTTGTAAAGAGCACAATTGTATTGACCAGGAAACCGACTGGAACACAATTAATCAAAGTTAGCAGTGGCTACCAGCTCCTTCAGCAGACCCCCACCAAAATATCTGCAGAGCTACTGGTAGGCATTTTAACATGGAGGTTAAAATCGAGGAACTGCAGTGAATCTTGGTTCTCGAACTATTTTGGGGGTTTTTATGTATACCTCCATGACATACATAAGACTTTTTTGAATGCTCCTCAACAAAAGATCTCTTTGTGTACCCAATTTGACTCAAATGTCTTGTGACAAGGTTTTCACACGGTCAGTTGTCATAATAAATATGTAAACAACGCAGATGGATTGTCCAAGTTAGCAACAGTAACTAAGGGCGACAGGGCTTACCAATAGGTCAGCTGGTCAGTGGAGACCATGGATCAAACCATCAGCAAATCTCCGAGTCATACGCACTTCATTCCAAACACAGAAATGTATGTTTTTCTGATTTCTTTTGCCAAATATTTTGGACTTGTTTCTTAAACCTTCATTATTTTGCACCATTAAGGAGCAATGCTTTAGATTTTGTTGTATTCGGCGCAACACAAAAGCAATAAAGGCTTCCTAATTCCAATAACTAATGACACATGTCTGCCATTAGCAGGAATTATCCCTGTGGTTCCCACACTTTCTTTTAATTAGATCTCCATCTTCTCTTTGTCTAATAATCTGCTGAAGGACTTTCAACAACTTGAACTGAATCAAAGCCTTTCACTCTGCTCTTTGTGTTTCTGGATAAAGTAATTCAATTAGCTTAATTGGCCTGGATATTATGCTCTCTAATGTGGAGTAAGCATCACTGTCGGCAAGCTTCACAGGGCTCTGCAGAAACACACCGCTAATTACAGCAATAAGTCGAATTCAAATGTTTAGACTCCACATTTGTGGCAATTCAAAATTGAAACTCGGGTAATTAGTAGAAAAAAAAAATCCAAGAGAACATCTGTGAAGTTTGCTGACGCCAAAGTATAAATGAAATACTATTTTCTTTTCTTGTTCCCTGTTTGACATGTTACAATATAAAAATAAAATGTATTTTCTTTTGACAAGATGAGAGCCTCATGTGTTTTTTTTGAAGATGGACAAAAAAAAGTGTGTTAGTAGTTATTAAAGTATATTTAAACTTTTTCAGCTTTTTTTTCAACCATCAGAACTGAAAATGACGACACACCACACTCTCTTGTAACACAATAAAACTGTATTACATTTGTGCTTCAAATTGTTACAATTATATTTACAGGTGTTGTCCTGAAAATAAGCATCTCATGCTGGATGACACAGAAAAAGAAATCATTGTAAAATAGCAAGCCAAAATGAGTATTTCTTTGATGTACACCCACACCTCACAGATGGAGTGAGAAACGCTGCTGCATGCTAAGATGCTAATCCTGAAAGATGAAAAGTTGGTTTTTCACCCAGCTAAGGAAGATTTGGCTCCTCTGGAACAGGTTGTAACCAAGGGTGTGTTTACACTTAACTTTGTTTGCTCTTCTTTGAATCACTCGATGAGTCTGTAAACTTGAATTTACAGTTACACTGCTGGTCTAGCTAAAGTAGCTGCATGTAAACATGAGCTTAACCACAACATTTTAACCTGCATGTTTACTTGAAGTTGAACGTGACGGCAGTGTCACAACAAACACAGATGGAGCTGATCTGCAGTTCAACAGGCTGAAAACACAAGTCTGCCATGATTTAAAGATTCATCATGGAAAGTCAAAGCAGCCTAATATTAATAATATATGATAGATAAAAATATTAACTGTTGTGATGTTGCTGTGGATCCATCAAGATCAAGCACCACTAATCAAGTTAACCTTCAACCTGTGGCTTTACCACGGGAGCTAATGAAGAAGCAACACATTTATACTTTTGCTTGTGTCACTTTAACACTAATACCAAATGCTCCATGTTGGTGCTGGATCGATATTGGTGCTGGTTCTGCCAGTGCAGATCTAAAGTGAGTTTGGTGCGGTTATGTTCCTGGTGCACGTCAGCGTTATAGATTGTTGATTTTTCACAGAAGCATAAATCAGAAGAAATGGAAAACAGTGGATCTCCATCTACTGATTTGGTGCACACCCAGGCTCAGTTTACTGCTCACCAACAGGAAAACCATTCCAGAGGTCACTTTACTTGAACCAAACGTGTCAAGTGTGAAAACACCCAATGACGTGAACAACCTGCTGCAGAGTCCAGCTGCTGGACCGAAGTCGTGTTGAACGTTTTACAACCATCTTAAATATAAGCTAGACAATCACTGAGAAACTGTGGATTAAATTCAAGTAAGTTCATGTCAAACAAAGTCAACTTTTTGGATAACAGGTGCTTCACTGAAGGTTTAACAAATAAATAGTGTAGGAAAAGTAAACAAGCCTCCCCATCCCGTCCAGTGTGATCCTAACACCTGTACAATGTGTACAACAATCTGCCAGTTTAAACAGCATGAAAACAAGGTTTTAATTAATAAAAAGTGTCCAACAAAACATACACAGCCCTCCATCACAAGAGAGGAGCTGGGTGTCTGAATCCAGGCTGCCCTTCCCTCACTCCTATCAGCCCAAAAAAGGTCTCTCAGGTCCCAAACACAATAATCACAACGGTTCTGACAGAGTTCTGGCCTCTTGCTGGCAGCAGAACACACACTGTAAAACCCCTTCATTGAGTTTTTGACCAGTGTGTTGGTAAACTAGCATATTTACACTTCCATGTGACACAAAACAACTTAAGCAACTGTTCCAAAGAGTCCAAGTCCAATACGAGCTCCTCTTGTTACACTGGTTTGGTCTTTCACTGGCTTTTAAGATGTTAAATATCAACTTTTCTTCATCAATTCAATGCCAGATTTTTTTAATGCTGAAGAGAAAAATTTAAGGTTGGATGAATTTAAATTTGGATCCTGTAGACGTCAGATGCCTTTCAGGACAAGTGGAGTCCTTTCACTCATCAGGTGGAGCTTGAATGTATTCAGAAGTTTTTTACTTGCCAGCAAATGTGTTTCAGCAGGCTTTAAATGAGCCAATTACAGCTTCACTCTCTGAGTGAGAAAGGATGGCAACACAGGGGCAGAATGCCGTACATGAAGGGCCAACAGTTTCATGACTCAGAAGTATTTCACTAGAGATTTTATCCACACATCCATTCTCGTTATTTCAGAAACGCAGTTTTCCTGTGGAATAAAAACCATTACTGATGACTTTTGGAACTTTTTTTTTTTTTTTTTTTTAATAAACCAGCACTTGTTTAGAAATTGATCTGAGACCTGCCGGGCAGACCGATGATGGATCTGTCAGCATCAGTTAATGTACAAACATGTTCTTTACACTTGTTTTAGTAGAAGCCTCTCAGGGCCTGTCCCTGCCACGTCGTCTGGATGGCTCTTCTGTACATGATCGGGGTTCCCCTCCCAGGGAAGCTTCAGTTATGTACATGTGGGGTACAGGAGCCGGACAGGAGGCAATAGTGCATTTTGTTGTGTGATTGCATGCTCTCCTTCCGCTGTCTCTTTCTCCCACTGCTCCTCTTCCTCCGTGATGGCTGAAGAGGGTCAGCGAACCTGGGGAGCGTAGCCCTCTTTCATCAGGCCCTCCTCGTAGTCCGTCTGGCACAGAATCATGTTGTTCTTCAGGAAAAACTTGTCTCCCACGCAAAACCTGCACAACACAGACAAAGACAGATGGTGTTTACCATGGAAACGCTGGACAAACCTTCCTGTGACATCGCCATCACGTTTCTTCGTCAAACTAGTGCAGCAGACTCCTGCGACAGCTTTGTTACATGTCCTGGTCCTACCCAAAGCATTTTCTTTTTGATCAGCGTTTATTTGACACAGTTTCTAGAGAATATGGTTATTGTTACTGTAGCATCTCCTAAGACTGCTGTTTTTACATCCAGCCTCAGAAAATGCCAAATGCCCTGCTTATCTCAGGACCTGCTTTCTCCTCCTCATTTGCTAAATGTCTTATTTTATTTAAAAGGGAAAATATTAAATTGTAGATTAAAAATGTTCTATAAAACATCGGGCTGGAGAAGGTCGGACCAACTCTGAATGGCTCCACCAACACATTCAACACTACTGTACCTAGAAAAAGACTCAACCGTGAAGATTACAAAAATGTGAAACTTATCAGTGAAGCACGCTAACTGGTCTTATGTAGAAAATATTTAGAACAGATGTTTTATTTAGAATTTGAAACTAAATAAAAACTGCTGAATAAAAAAAAAAGAAACAAGTGAAACAACCATTTCTGTTAATTCAGAGCAAAAGACGCTGCAGTGGTTTACAACAATGGTTGAATGATGAAGAAAAGGATATAAAGAGCATCAACTGTGTCTGACAGAACCTCAGAACTCCAAGAGGAGGACCACCAACACCTGACAGGCAGGTGTAATAAATACCAAAAAATCAACTTAAATAAGTCAGGTAAACCTAAAAGAAACTCAGATACTAAAACAGGAAAAAGAGACCAAAGAAAGTCAACATTTAAAAACAAAGTCAAACAAATTCAATACAATCTGTTGGATGGCCTTAAAAAAAAAAAGATTCTTCTTCTTCTTCCTCTTCTTCTTCTTCTTCTTTAATTAATTGACCTTCCATGAATTTTGAATCTGAACTTTACTGGAATTGGATTATAAATTGAAAACAGTGAGTTAGACTGAATTGGACAAAGAAAATGGAGTAGAAATGCTGGAGAGGTAATCAATAATGCGATGGAGATGTCACAATCATCAGGACAAAAGAAAAGAAGTGGATGTGTGTGTGTGTGGAACCAATATATGTATATAGAAATAAACACACAAAAGAGAAATGACGTAAATATACTATAAACAAGGACATAAATAGCTTTCTGGTGTGTTTGTGATGCTCTGGTTTCCTGTTGTTGCAGTTAAACTGGAATGTGTGAGAAGTGTCCACACAGATGAAGATGATGTGTAGGAAAGCTGTGTGCGAGATGTTAGTGTGTTCACATCCTTTACACTGTCAGTCTGAAACACTTAACTCAGTTAGGAGGCAGAGATACAGAAAAGCCAGGATGAAGATGTGTTTGAATGGACGGAGGGGGCTAACATGTCTAAAATAAACGATCTGTGTTCCAGGTGAGGGTTGCTTCCCATGGGCCTCTTCATGTTTGACCATGTTTGATCAACAGCATCAAGTCAGGGCTCCTCTGGAGGTTTGTCTCATCGCTCTGTCCTGAGGGCTGCTTCTTTCTCTCAATGTCCAGGTTTGACAAGGACGGCTGCAGCAGCGTGTACGGGGGCGTGGGGGTGGGGAGTGGGGTGGTGGTTGGGCAGGGTGAATGTCGGGGCTGGGGTGGGGACGGTGAGCCGTGCCGGTGTTTGTTTGACTTCCCTGGATGTCGCGCGGTGCGAGCTGCCGACACAGGGTCGAGCTCAGTATTTGATGAGCCCGGTCTCGCAGCGTTTAATCAGGACTGCAGGGCAGATTGAGAGCATGATTTGTTGCACCATTTGGGACCAATTAGGAGGATTCGACTGCGCCTCTGGTGCTGTTACAAACCACCAAATACTGTGTGAACAGTGTGTCTGAAAATAAAACCAAAGTTCTGAGTCTGAAGAAACCTGAAGCTCTTTATCCGTTCCATACATCCAGTAGATCACAACAAGGCGCCCTCCTGCCAACCATCATCGTACTTGGTAATGACTGAAGTGAACGCTGTACAATTCTGACCAAGGAAACTCACGAGAATCCATTTTACTGGGTATATCACACACATCTGCACAAATACCTTATGTGAATTTGTGTTTTGTAAAAACCATGGTAAGGTGCATCTCAAAGTCTTTTCTTGATGAGTTGGTTTGTCCCCGCTGAAGTTCAGAAAGGACACATCAGATATGAAGAACATTATGTTTGTCTCTCGGTGAGTGCTAGCAGCACCAACTCTGACTCCTCAACATCAATCATAGAGAACTCACTAAAAGATCTATCTGATAACATACAAGACACAGGTGTCGGAGTTTAGCTGTTCTTAGCCTAATCAGAGCCAGGCGCTCCTGCAGAAGCTCAAGTACGGAGTCTTCTTCTGTTATCAGCCCTGACCTTCCTCTACCCTGCCATCCATGCTGCTCTCCATTGCTCCTATCTGCTCTAACCTTCCTCCAGTCACCGTAGACTGTGGCCTCCAGCTCTTCAGGGGAAAATTGGGCTAGCAGTGGCCGGATGATGAGGCTGGACGACAGCCGCATCGATTAGCTGTCCCCCAGGGCTGATCTGTGGCTAACTGCTTACGGGATGGAGTCTCATATCTCCTTCCTTATTTCTGGCCTCCACCCCCCTCAACAACATCCCCTCTGTCCCCGGAGCCGGCTCGCTGTGTTTGGTTGGAAGAATGCTGCAGCGCTTTCTTTCCCAGCTCAGATTGGGAAAATAACAAGTCTGACTGGTGGGAAGGTCACAGCGGCAGATTTATGTCCATTTTGGCAGAGTAAGGACGTGCCGAGAAGAGACACGTCAGGTGTATGATCGGTTATTTTTACAGACAAACAAGGGACAGGAGACGTTCACCCCTCAGTCTGATACCGTATTAGTGTCTCCAAGAAACTGAAGGAAGACATGCATTTATTTTGTGGTAGACTGATATAATAACCCCTTTTCTGATCTTTTACATTTTTTCATTTATCCTATTTTTTAGGCTGGTACAGTTATAAATTCCACTTCAGTGGAAAACATGCCTGTAAAGCAGATGCAACCAGTCAGAGAGCTGGACCTCTTCAAGGCCTGCATGACTTCTAAACTCTTGTCTCTAAACTCAGTTGAGACTGAGGTTGTTGTCTTTGGACTTGAGTGATTCCAAAAAAAAAAAAAAAAAAGTACTGTTTTATTTTATTACTCTGGGACTCACTTTGGCTTCTAGTACCACTGCAAGGAACCTCAGAGTTATTTTAGGTTGGAATTTTTTTCTTTATTTCACACATAAAACAGGTATCTAGAAGTGTTTTATCTTTACCTTTATAGTATGATAACTGCACTGAATTGGAAAATATCGCCTTTTCTATGAACATGACTTTTGTTGTTAATTTGCATTATACAAATACACTAAACACATGAATTGAAAAGCGAACACCGATACCTGATTTCCAGACACATGTACACCAATAACCAGTCTTTCTCTTTCTGCCTTCCCTGAGCTGATCTTTTACTTCAGCAAAGACTGAAGAGCAGAACTTAAAACTAAACATTAGTGTCCTGTAATTGGTCTCTGATGAAGTCTGAATAATCACTTTCTCTGAACAACCCATGAAACCACTAATGCTTTAAATGTGCGGTTTTAGAATTAATTTTACTGTTCTTTTACTGATCTATAAAACTCTTCATGGTCTCGGTCCCGCCTGTTTATCAGATTTGTTTTTACCCATTAACCCTCAAGAACTCTCAGGTCCTCCAGAACAGTGGTCTTCAACCACAGTCCTCAGGACCCACTGTCCTGCATGTTTTAGATGTTTCCTCACATCAGCACCTGAGTCTAATTAATGGCTATCACCAGTTATCGTCAAAGTCTGCACATTAATGACACAGTCGTTTGTATCAGGGTGTGATGAAGCAGGGGAACATCTAAAACATGCAGGACACTGGACCTCGAGGACCAGGGTTGAAGATCACTGTTCTGGAAGACATTTTCATATGTATGCTCCAAAAGATATTTTTTTATTGTATGTCCCTTTAAACGAAAATGATGCATCTGACAACAGTTCACTGTTTAAATTAATATATTCAAACTAACAGAAGACATATCTTTGTCAAGATGCTGGTGAAACTGTGATGTCATTTTAACAGGGCTAACAAAGCTACAGTGGATCACATGATCATCACCTTTGTTGACTCAGCACTTCATCAACTGCTATAATGTAAAGAGAAAGATTTTCTTGTGCTTAAATGGGCTTTAATGTGGGAGAGCAGAATTGGCTCGCTTGGGCCCAGCAGAAGAAGATTAGCTGACTTCTTCCATTAGGAGAGGTGTCTGATGAGGCCTACTGAACTGGCAAGACTATAACTGAACACTAATTGCGCGTAACCAAGTCCTTCGCCTTTCGTACCCTGAGTGTGTCTGATTTGTGTATGTATGAGGATTCTTGTGTCTAACTACCTGAAACAAAGCTGAGTTTGGGGAAAAAGAGGGAAAGACAGGAATCCAACCCATGCTTGATGGTCCTAAGAAGTCCTGCAGTCCATGTGACCTTGGAAGTCATTGTTCAATCTGTTAAATATAAGCCGTCTGAGAAATCTTTATATTTCAACCTTAGAGGCAGCAGGAAACACATGTCAGTTAGAAGTGACCATGTAGGCTGCATTTTCTATAAGCCAGCAGCAAACATGGTTATGAATAAATGACAAAATTCTAGGAAGGGGGTTGGTGAGAGGCAAAGGACAGCAACAAACTGGAGATCTGGAGACTTGATTTTTTTCTGGGTTTTTTTTTTTTTAATTCATTCAGCCTTTGTTTTGTTTTTCATCCACAGTTTTACTCATGCTGTCTGGGTGGGCATTCACCAGCATTGTTAGGGTAACATAGCACAGATTCAAGGTTTGGTTTAGGCACCAATATTATCTTTAGTTACTATAAGATAATAGTTTGTGCTGAAACACAAAAGGTGGGTTTCTATTAGCAGAGGTTTGGCCTTGTCTATTGGAGCATGTCTTCGTAACCAGTCATTTTGTTAAGCCATTGTGAGATGTATTATTTACATTTAAAGGGAGAGTATTATGAGAAAAAAATAGTTCTGTTATTTCCGTTATGCTTAAGTTGTGTCCTCTCATCCATTGCCACCATTGCAGTGTATGTAAACAGGAGCATGGCAACCATGTTGTTTTTCCCCTTAGTTTTTGCTGTTCTTTATTTATTGGTGATTGTCACACAGCAGAAGTGAAAACTATTGCCACCATGTGGTACACAGTGGTATTTTGATCAGTCAGTAGATCCTCCCAGGTCCGTCACTGTAATGGAGACTCAATGATGGCAAATTTGAACCTGTTACATTTCCAGCCTCCAAGGTTTAACCCCAGGACCGTTTTAATGCAAACCCACCTAAAACTAACAAAACAACCACATACTGAGAAAAGATTTCAAAGGCACTTTTCTGTATGAGGTCGCTTTATGTTCAAAACACTAATTTGGGTCACAAAACCAGCCTGAACAATCAAACACATATCGTGTCATTTTTGTAGGATACTTTCAATCTTCCAATGTTAATTTTAGTACTACACTGTTTATCTAGTTTAAGTCTATATTTTTTTAATTATGCCACTACAGTGTAACTCATAGGTTTATTTCTCTTTACTTTTCATGTTTAAATTGCCTTGTTGCTGAAATGTGCTATGCAAATAAACTTGTCTTGCCTTCCTGATACTCATTTAATATTTCAGTTTTTAACGTGACCTTCAGAAACAAACGCAAACATAGTTTCATTCATGAATCCCATGATTGTCCCCAAATATCTCTTTTTGACCAAATAAAAGGTAAAAAATAAAGATTGCATTTCAACATTGACTTCCCTAATTCCTCCTGCATGTTTACAACTGTTCGTAACAAATCCTGAATCACATATTCACCGTGCCTGGACATACTGAATAGCTGTTGTATTGGACTGCCATTAATTTACTCAATAACATGTGCACATAATCAGTTCATCGTAAAGAACTGTAGATGCTCAGTGAATACGACACTAAAGTTTTCTTTAACTTCCTACAAGAAGAAGCAGAATCCTAAAACTTGCAACATCATCCCGTGCAAAGGATTCAGGGAGAATAAATGAACATCTGTGGTACCAGGCTGACACTGTGCAGCAGTGGAGCAGAATTATTAACTGTCCTGAGTTCTGCAGGTGCTCAGTGGCCCTGCATGTGTCCACATTGGTCAGCATGTTTTGTAAAATCTTTCATCAACGACCAGCAGCACTGATTCTTTATGCTGCAGTCTTGATTTTTCCTCCCGGCCATCTGCATGGTTACACTTATGAGAGAGGAGCAGAACAACTGTGGTCCGGTCCATTAACTCACCTTTGATTGCAGAGCTGGCATGCAAAGCAGTCCAGGTGGTAGACGTTTTCTTTCGCTCTCATGACCATCTCAAAGGCTGGAATTAGTTTGCTGCAGGCTGCACAGTTCCCCGTCACACCAAACAACCTGGATCACACACAAATGAGACGTACGTGTAAGGTACTGGTACTTGTTAGTATGTTCAAAATATCATTAAAACAATATAATTACACTGGAGCCGGTGAGTTAGTGTTGCACCACAGGATGGACAGGTCCACACAGAGACAAGCAACCATGCACCATGACGGACGAGTTAGTCACCGTCAACCTAACATACGTGTTTTTGGACTGAGGGAGGAAGTGTAGCTTACCACCTTAGTC
>JAOWBL010000016.1:4353320-4385886 GCA_028564865.1 Zenarchopterus dispar
TGTCCAGAACCATGTTTGGAGAATACCTAACCCTAACCATCTCAGACCCACTGAGAGGGATGGTCTGGACACCTGTCAGTCATTGAGTGGACCATGAAGTCCTCTGGAGACCAGAGTCTTCTGGAGACAAGTGTGAGGACATCGGTCTGACAGGTTAGATGAATCTAGATCATGTGGCAGGAAATTATCCCAAACACAGCAACATATCTACATCAGAATGGTGAAAGATAAAAGAATCAAGGTTCTAGAATGATCTGGTCAAAGTCCAACCTGGAACCTGGTTGTGATGCTGTGGTGGGACCTTCAGAGAGCTGTGAAAAAGTGAATGTCCAAAAACCTCAATGAACTGAAGCAATGTTGGAAAGAACAATGGACCAGAATTTCTCCAGTACCATGACAGACATTGATGAAATCAGACAGCTAACAATTACTTCTAGTTTTTGACATTAAAAGTGCATCTACAAGATACTGAAACATTGGGGGATAATTCCAGTAAAAAAGTAGGTGTAAAGATATGTACTTAACATCATAGGTCACTATGGTTAGATTACTTTTTTAAACTATGTTTTTACACACAGAAGAAAAAAAAAGTTTTTAAAAAAGGGCTAATTTTGGACATGACATATGTCTGTAGCCTCTTATAACCTTTTTGAGATGGTAATTACTCAGAATCCTTCCTCTAAAATCCCAGCTTGACAAGCTGGAACCATGTTCAGGGACAATACCTCGTCCAATGACATCTGCAAGATGACCACTCTTTCACTCTTTCACCTGAGTGTTTGCTGCTCCATAAGATGATCAAGTTGGGACTAAGGATGAATTGATCACGTTCCATTTCCCTTTGTAACAGGCCGCTGTGCTGTTCACGTCCATATGAAGTGTCACCTTCTCCACCTGCTCACTGAATCTCCTACCAGTAACTTTCCTGCCCAGGTGGCTCATCTGGTTTTCACTTCTCCTCGTTTGATATAATCTCTCCTTGCAGTTGAACCTTCATGACCCTAATAAATGGTCTAAGTTGACATCAAAGAGATGAGAAGATGGTGCTAGGCCTCATATGAAGGAGAACATGGGCCTGGTGGAGAAATCTCACTGTCCTTTTGACCAAAAAGTAATTGTGCCTGTCCACTCTTAAATTATGCTCTTCTTTGTGATTTTAATTAAATTCAAGTGCAGTTTGGAGGTTATTTAACCTTTGTTCCTCACTCTTTATTGGCTGTGCCGCAGGTCATTTCCATGCATATATTAATGGCTTACCAGCCTCCATTTTCCTCAGGAAATTATCCACGAGGCTTTGCAGATTAGAGCCAGATTTGAGTCGAGAGTGTGGCTGACTTTTAATCTGACACAAGGACCGTCTTTGGTCCAGCAGTAGCTAAATATTTTACAATTTAGTTAAATTGTGTTGGGATTCAGCTCTGACTGTTGACAGAGCTGCTAAACAAACATCTGAGCTTCTTTTTGTCAACCTACCGGTACTCTTTTTTTTGTGAATGTTCACACTGACAGTTTCCAAAATATCCAAAGACAAGATATGTGAGCACTTTATGCTTTTTTATTACAGTAGCAAGATTAGCAAGTCTTGATTTGTTAGAAATCTGATCTTCCCCTAAATTAAAGACATTTTGTGTGTAAACTGGAGTTCAGGTGTGCAAACTACTGACTCCAATTAGGCTTTATACGGTTATTTAGTTTATGGGTTTGCTTACATTTCCCTCCAACATTGTGAATGTTAAATGAATGTGTTCAATTAAGACAAAAGAAATGATAAAAGCTTGTATTTTAACAGTTTAAGAGCATTAAGATTGTCTGTTATTGTCACTTTAATAAATATCAGATTTCAGAGCATAATCATACATCCAAATATCAAACTCTTTAAGTTGTTAGTTATGAAAATAGTGTAAGAAAAACAACTTGTTTACAAAATCATCCAGAAATACTAAAACTTATCATTACCATTATTCTATTCTCTGGTATTTCTTTCCCTCTAGCTTTTAAATTCACTAATTCAATATTTGTACATCAGCATTTCTTTAACCATGAAAACAGTAACTTCCTGTATTTGGATGGGAAGAATAAAGTCAGTGATGCCTCTGGGGGCTGTAAGTCTGCCACCTCAAACCTTTATTAGATTCCTCAGCCAAGAACATGAAGCTGTGAGAAATCAATATCATCATCATGGACATGGTGAAGGTGGTACAAGCAGAGTCCACGGTGCTGACGATCACCGATGTCCACACTGATGAAAGAGATGCAGAAATAAAAGCCGCCACCTGAATTTAACTAGACAAACAACTAAGTCCACATTTATCCAGTCTCAGGGTCCTGGAGGTATCAGGGAAAGAAAGGTTGCTTCTTGGACTCAACATGTCGATCATTGTGTGACAAAGAGTAAAATCAATTTGAAAAAGAAACCGATTTAGAAAAATCTCATGGAGGAAGCACTGCTTTTCAAAAATGAACAGATAAATGAACTAGACATCCTAACTTCACCCAGGTTCCCAGAATATTTTGTTTGTGGTGTAAATGCCTGGCGTTTTGAAATCCAGCAGGTTTGTCAGGACTGATGCCAGCGTTGTTTGTTTGATCACAGTAAAGTACCTGCTCTTATAGAGTCTATTTCAGCCTCGATGAAAGTGTTTCTTATTCACACCAACATCCCTCCAGCACTGCTTATGCGCCCTTACTGTTGGAGGATGATTTCATTTACCAGCTGAGCCACCGCCACCCACAGTGCTAACATTATTTTAACACTCACAAGAATCAAAATGTCAGGATGCAATAAGAAGCAGCACAGAGTGGATTCAGTTTGGGACCTGCATGAATCAACATCTCAGGCAATATTACCAGATTTAGAGCTGGAGGAATCAAAATACTGGGATAAAACTGTCCACAATATAGAGAAAGAACTAGACAGTCATTTTCAAATCTAAAGGAGATGTGATGTTTTTTTTCTTCAAAAATTGACACAATTTTATGAAGTATTAATGAAATGTCTGTGAACTGGTTTGGTCAAAATAGAGTATATAAAAGAGTACATCTCTTTCTTCAACATTATCTCTAAAGCTCAGTTCATTACAGCGGAGCTTTAGGGGGCGGAGTCAGCCACTCCACTCAACCCCACCCCTTTTTTGGGTATGCGCATTTTGAAACACTTCATTTTGTCTGAAATCAGAGAAACAGACCTTTTTGTAGTTAATGTTTTGTTGTGCTGTAAACGGTTAAAGCCAACAGACTTGATCAACTGCAGTCCCACTGAGGCCTGTGGATAGCAAGTCCAGGTCCGGTCCCTGTGGAGGTCCGCTTTACTCATTCAAATGTTTCAGTAACATCTGAAGTGAGGATGTTTCAACAGACTTGATCAGAATAAATGGAAACACTGATTAGTATCACAGATTCGGATAAACAAAGCCAGTAAAGCTAAAACAACAACAACAACAAAGAACTAATATTAGGTGGTCCTGACGGTTCTCTTCTTCGTTCTTTGTCTCCCTCAGTAACTCTTGATGCAGCACCACCACAGGTGAGAAGGGGAATACGTTATTTAAAAGGTTTGGTTTGTTTCATAAAGTTCAGTGTGAAAGCAATCTTGGAGCAGCTAAATGCTGCAGAACCGCACCGAGTCTACCGGACTAGTAGGCATGAAAACAATCTAAGACTTGAAAAAAGCCCTCTTCAGAGTCAGGCAGGAGGTTTGTTCAGTTCTTCTTCCATGCTCTCTGGTCTGAAATCATTCTCTTATCTTATCTTATCTTTTCTTATCTTAAGTCTCTTAATAGGGAAGAATGAAGGGAGCTCAGCAGCAGAATTAAATATTGTAGTAAAGGTTACAATGAGTGCACTATATGCAGTATAAAAACTCTAAGAACATACTCCAACAATGCTACAAAATACTGAAAACACAATTTAGAGCACAATATTGTGAGTAGGAAGTTTCAGAGACAGCCTTGATGTCATGACTGAAGTCCAAAGTTAGTTCTTCCTAAACAAGCCAACATGCTGAACATCATCTGCTTCTGTCAATGTGTTAAATGTGTTGAAGGAAGATAAGATCACATAAAAAAAACTACAAGCAGTGGACCAACAGTGATTAAAAAAAATTAAAAAACGGATGTTACCACAACCAGAGTATTAACACAATGGCAGAAAAAAAAAGGAATTTAAAATGGCTCAGACTGAGATCATGTAAACTGAAATTAGACTGAACCAGACTTTGTAGTCAGAATATCACACCCAGATAATGTAAATGAGATTCCCATTGGGCAAACTAAACTGAAGACTTTTGCGATGTTTTAGGGATTCTTATAATTTAGCTGGAAAGGTTCAGTGCTGCATCGGCTGAAAACAGGCACCATCACCACTCGTCATAGTGGAGTGTGACACACTTTAATTTTCCCTTCATATATATGGAAGGAGTCTGACTGATGTTAACACACTTCAAAGTTCTATATACAGTATCTAAACCTATTCAGTAGCAAACAAGTACTTATGCTTTTTTATGAATATGATTTTCTGTCAGGATAGTCAAAGATGAAAGTTTTCCTCCAGCAGATGATGGATAAGAGCTCTCTGGCTCCCCCTGACTCCACCTCCTTCCCTTGGACTCTCTATGTCCTGTTTCCCTCCTGTTTGTTTCCTTGCTTGACTTTTAGTGTACTTGCTCCCATCTCTGCTAACGGCCAAAATCACATCTGTGGTTTTTAGCTCACCTCTGGCAGTACATCTACCCCTATCCATGAAGCAGTCTCTGCCACCTTTCTTGCTGTAGCATAGTTGCTTTACAGGCTACACACTAAATTTTGGTGGTTTCCCCCTCAGTTCTGAGGGGGAAACCAGCTGTGCCAACATCATTTTACCATGTCCAGTGTCTCTTCCAGACCAGCTCCATATGGTCTCTACTCTGTTGTCTGATTCGCTCTCCTCCCAGTTTCCATCCCAGTCAGCCACACCAGCTACCAGTCCTCACATCTCCGTCCTCCCTCCTCCCAACTTCCTGTCTGCAACCTTCCCTCCTGAGCTCTCAACATTTTCAATGTGCTTCTGAGAAGGTTTAAGCATTTGGCCCAAACATGGCCCACTTCTGCAGTCTTCATGAGTCCACATTTGGCCTTGAATGATGGTGCTGACTCAGGGTGAATGTTGCTACCTGAAGTCGGCCACATATCCAGCAGACCTGAGCACATCTGGCTCTCACAATGCTTCCTATCAAAGCTGACTAATATCTGCTAGACCACATTGTTTTTCTCAATCTAGGACCAAGAGTTGACAGGACATTTGGTTTTCTTCATTAAACAATCTTCGGGATCATCTTTGTCACAGCGACAGCTATAACCTTCAGGAATGCTCCTCAGAATAATCATGTCACCACAACACGCCTCAGTTTCCTTCAAACGGCCAAAACAAACAGAAGAAAGACATGCAGCAATTTCTTCTTAAACCAAGGCAGGAAAATAAGAAGGCGTAGGTCTGATAGCTGCACGAAGAGGATTACCCTGTTCTGTTCCTCCGCACAGATCAGATCAAATCATAACACAGACCGCTCCATGAACCTTGACCCCCCCTGAAACCAATTTCATTTTGAGAGATTGGGGGTGTTGAATTGTGCCACAGTGTTGAGAATGTTAAAGCTGGATTTGAGATGCACACAGACTGAGTAAGCCCTAAAGGGACCTGATGAAAAGGTTAGAGGGAAGAAATTGCAGTGACATATCTAAAAGAAACAGGAGCATGTGGAACTCAGATACTGTATTTCCCTAAGAGCAGTGCTGCGAAATAATTTGAGGGTGTAAATTACTTTCCTGCTTTGAATAAGAAACAAGTCCAAGTTACCATGTATTTACTTATACCTGGAGACATTTCGACAAATGTTTCTTTATCACACCTTTCCGCTCCTTTATTTTGCCAAAACCACTTTGTTGAGCAGCATTCCTGAAAATGTCATAAAACCTTTATGAATTTCACTGATAAAAGATGTGCAACAATGTCACTGGTAATTACCATCCCTCCTCTTTCCTTCACTGATCTCCACAATGGCTCTGCATTCACAGGCCTTTCACAATGCTTCCAGCTCAGTTTATAGCTTCTAATCATGTACCAAACTTGGTGCAACATATGTGCCATTACTCAATTAACAAAAATTAAGACAAAAATGAGATGGGCGTAACCAAGTACCCCCTTCCACAGGTGTAAGTTGCAGCTGAGTGCAGCTAATCATCAGTCCTTGACGAACTGATCATGAACGGGAGTGGAGAAATCTAGAAAATCAGACTTTAAGGAGCAGAATCTTTGTGTTGATGTAAGACCAAGAGGGAAAGACAAAAGGAAAGAGCTGGAAAGGATTAAACATTTCCAGACTGTCTGAGTTCAACGTTCTACAGTGAGAAAGATTATTCACAAGTGGAAAATATTCAAGATAGTTGTCAATCTTCCTAGGAACAAATGTCCCAGAAAAATCATTTACACCAAGCTCCAACTGTGCAATGATCAGAGAAATACATAAAAACCCATGAATTATACCACTTTATTTTAAAGGTTTTCCAGAAGAAAACCTCTTGTGTATGAAAAGAACATGGGCACAAAACCCAGATCCTATAAACAAGTGAGACTCTTAATGTCTTCATGTCCAGAACCATGGTTGGAGAAAACCAAACACAGCATTTCAGCAGAAACACCTCAGATGGTCAAGCACGGTGGTGGAGGGATCATAGGTTGTTTTTTCTGCCACAATTTGGCAAAATTCCTCCACAACCATGTGAGAGGCTGATAAAGTCATACTGAAAACTTATTTCAACTTATTGCTGCTAACGCTGGATCAATAGCTGTTGAATGGTGGCGGTATTTAGTATTGCCTACATGACTGTTTTTCTTTATCGTTTCATTTTTGTTAAATAAATGATGACACAGTAAAAAAAATTAGACAGTTGAATGTACACCTGATGTTTTAGTTAGCTGATATCAAGACCCACTCAAGTGGTTTTGTTTCTCAACATACAGAACAAAGGAAAAAGAAGAACAAACAGGGGATCCTAGTGTTTCCACATGACTACACATGCACTTCAGCTCCAGGTTGTGACAGGTCTTCCAAGGTCACAATATTCGTTTTCAGACAATTGTGTCTGTACAACTCTTTCTGCCCCAAGGATTATTTTTTACTTTGGTCTCTTCTGGGTAAAAGCAAGTATTGTTTCACAGAACACGCAGCTGCAGCCTACTTGCCAAAAGTAGCATTTCCTCGGATGACCTCTCTCACTGTCAGTTATTAATAATAACACGCAAAGGACTAGTTCACCTTCTGGGTCTCTTGCTTTATGCAGAAAAGTCTCCAGGAGAGCTGAGGCAGGTAGGAAGAAAAAAGTTTGGTTTTTGCATTTGTGAACAGGTAAGTGTGAGTGTGAAACTAAGTTTATGTAATTATAATCAGGCAGGCGGCATCTATGGCCAGTAAAGTGATGGAGAGCCTAATTAGAGACATCAAAGTGACCCAGGAGGGTTGAGACTTGAGAGGGAAATGGAGAGGGGTGTATTTGTGCGTTTGTGAAAGAATAAAGAATAAGAAAGTAAAGTGGTGAAGCTGACAAGACTGAGTGCTGCATTCTCCACCTTCAACTCCCATTAAAGGCTTGAGCAGGAGAGGTCCTTCATGCATGCTGAGCACTCGATTGTAAAAGCAAGCAGCAGAGATGAGATTCCCTTTAGGACCAACATTCCTGGCAAAATCCCCCTTCAAGAGCTCAAATGATTCAACAATATCGAGTGCTGCTTCTTTGTGAGGCTTCAAAGAAACTATTCATCCTGAAGCTAAAGATCTAGGCGTTGATAATTAGGAAAAATTAGCATAGATGTATATATAAAGATTTGATCTATCCTGGTAACTGCTACTGACTAGAAGTGATGAACTGACGTAGCAACCAGCGATCAGTTGCCATGGTTCCATCACAGTTTAGCCAGAAAGCCTGCAGCTTTTATAAAATCATATTTTGATATGGTGATAAAACTCAACTAAAAGACAGCTGTCCCATTAATGTCATTGTTAAGCAAAAAAGTCTGACTTTCTCCTCTGTACATAAGTTCTTCCAAGAAAAATGGTGATGAATGTTCAGAACCTCTGCAGTTTTGACCCATTAACTTCTATTTCTGTAACTGCTCCAGTTGACATTGTTTTTAACAAAAAAACAAAAGACAACCTAAACACCTGCAAAAGACTGTTGTTAGATAAGGCCCCTGTATGTGGAGATGGCCATGTCTCAGGAATTTCTGGGACATTATTGTCTACAGTCCCACAGAGAAGGAGTGGATTTAAAACTTCAAGATGACTCTGCAACTATTACTAAGTTACTTCTAGTTGACCTGCTACATCATGATCAAAGGAGCCAGCCCCTACAGAATGTTTTCTGGAGATGCAGATAAGGTAAGGGAGGAGGTAGCTGCTTTGCTAAGCTTTGCCTCTGGTTAGCCCAAAACCAGCTGCACTGGTCTGTTAATGCAACTAAAATCATAAGGCATATTATCATTGAAATAACGATGATTATACTCTAAAATTATGTTTATTTCTATTATGAAGTTGGACATTTGAACATAGAAGTCATAGAGATTGAATCAGTTTTAGCGCAAGTCCCCAGTGGACATTCCGTGTAATGCAGTTTTCCTTGTCTCTGTAACCCCTCACCTTTAAAAAAAAAAAAAAAGCAGATGTTGATCCATGACTAATATTGAGTAATAATGAGCAAATTTTTTAAATTTCCTGTAGCCATGAATCTGTGAAATATTTCCTCAGTGCGTGAAGAACATCTGTGATGAGAAACAAGGATTAATCATCATCAACATATTCGTTTTAGAGGCCTTCTGTTATGTCCATAAACAATACCATCTCTGAGTCAGGCTGGTACATTTTAAAGACTTTTTTCAAAATTTGCTCAATAATCAGTAACAGTGTTAAGTTTAGTTAAAAACTCCATAAAATGAATGGATCTGTTGGATATCCACACCAAGAATATCATGTTTGCTTCTGATGTGTTTGTTCACTACAGCAAGTTTTTCATGACACAAACTCTGTCAATCCACTGAACTACCATCCCCAGAAAGCTTCAATGCTTGTCAGTCCAGACAGACTACTGGCAGCTGCAGAGACATTGTTCCTGGACAGAGTCTTGTTACCTACAAATGATATACAGTTGACAGGAACTTTCCTGTCATCTTTTTCCCAGAGACAGTCGAGGTAGTGGGGGTATTTTCAACCAGTGACTGTGAGTGCTTCCATCTCCACCAAGATTTGGTTCAGTTAAAACAACAAACAGCGACTTTCAGAGTGGCTGTACTTCAGCAGTCATCTGCCACTCGAGAAGCTTCAGTTCCCGTCCTCCACACTCCGCATCACAAAGCACCCTCTGAGACTCTAACCCAACATTAAAAGTCATCTGTGATGTCACTGGCCAGAAGCCTGGCAGCAGACGTCCTCGTGCCCTTCACCATGAGCTGAGAGAACGGCTGAACATCTGCGCTGGTCATTAGAGAGCCGAGCTGGCCTGAATCTTTCAACCAGCACAGAATCCGCGAGGAGCGAGCTGATGACAAACGACACCCAACTTTTTTCAAATCTCCCATGAGCATAGCCGCTGTCAAGTGAGCAGGAACATGTACTGTGGTTCAGGTGAATGTGGAGGCTCTCAGCTTTATGTGGAGGTTTTTGTCATCAATCGTTGCCTTGATAATGATTAGTCTAACTGGGATAACTCCAGTCTGCTTGGGGGAACAAGGTCATATGTGATTTGGAAAGAAATACCCATGTCCTTACTCTAAAGTTTCCTGAAAGGCCATTTAATTGCATTTTAGTATTCAAATTTAATCAATTTTTCATTGTCTAGTGGAGAATTAGTAAAATCTGACACTTATGTCATACTAAAAAGAGCCAGCGGAATCTCCTCATTTAGTCCCTGATAGAGTCTAGATTCAGTTTGGATTCACATTAGTTGTTCATCACATCAGGTAATCAAGACTCACCTACCAAGAATAATTTCTCCAGTGTGTCATTGTTTTCAGATAGCAGTTAGAAACTACTATTGAATTAGCTGCTTCTACAGTATAATGCTAAGAAAAAAGCTTGAAGATTGGTTGGATTCCCACTTTCACATTTTAGACCACATTTGGGCGAACCCTGTTATGATTATGAACTGGCGGTTAACCCTAAACCCTCTCTGCCTATCGGGGGGCGGGGCAATCTCCGAGAGCACTTGTCCCAGCCCACCTGCAGCTCATAAACCCTAATTGGACACCTTTTTAGACCGCCGTCCATAGATCTCCTGTGCAGGATTACTGCTCTTCTTACTCCTTGCAACGACAGTGTTCTCAGATCTCCCGCTCCTCGGCTTACGATTCCATTCATGCTGATCATTTCTCTAGTGAGTTTTGTGCCATAGTTGGAATCATTTTTGTTATGACTTGTTACCCATGTTGATGGTGATTTTTTGTTAAGCCTTTTATAGTCTCAAGAAGAAGCCCTCATCAGCTGTTTTTGTTTGTGGATTACCTCTTTTGAAAGACTTTGTGAATAAACCTTTTTGTGAAGAACACTCTGCAACTGGGTCCAGGACTCTGACTGACTGTAAAAAACCCCAAGTTCTCCACAACACAGTCATCAGTGTAAGACTGTGTTTTATAATGGATGAATGTTGCTTGTAGTGGAAAGCATTTTGAGAGGTCAACAAAACTATCCATCCATCCATCCATCCATGCATCCATCCATCCCTATCCATGCTTATGTCCATGCATCATCCATGCTTATTGGGGAAGAGGGGGGTCACGGAGGTATCCTCTGACCAGGTCACCAGTCCATCACAGGACATCAGCAAGACTCCATACACTGCTGATTATAAAAGAGTAGAGATGACCTGAACTATGGTTCCGATACTGTCATACATTGTGGTCATTAAGGGATGGACATGGTCAGCAACAATACTCAGGTAGGCTGTGGAGTTTTAACAATGCTCGCTAGGTACTCATGTGCCAAGAAAACACTTCCTAGACCATTATAACCAGCAGCAGCAGCAGTAACAGCCTGAACTGTTGATACATCCAGGATGGAGCCAAGCTTTTATCTTGTTTATACCCATTTCTGAGTCTAGCATTCAAATGCTGCTGCCAAAATTAAGACGCAGCAGTCCAGACAACAGTCTTCTGATTTCCAGTTTGAATTTTAGCCCCTCTTTTCTGTTCTTAGATGACAGACGTGGGACCATTGTGGTCTTCAGCTGCTGTAGAAACCCCACCCCTTTTTGGGTGTACACATTTTGAAACACTTCATTTTGTCTGAAGTCAGAGAAACAGACTTTTTTGTACTTAATGTTTTGTTGTGCTGTAAACGGTTAAAGCCAGCAGACTTGATCAACTGCAGTCCCACTGAGGCCTGTGGATAGTAAGTCCAGGTCCGGTCCCTGTGGAGATCCGCTTTACTTGTTCAAATGTTTCAGTAACATCTGAAGTGAGGATGTTTCAACAGACTTGATCAGAATAAATGGAAACACTGATTAGTATCACAGATTCGGATAAACAAAGCCAGTAAAGCTAAAACAACAACAACAACAAAGAACTAATATTAGGTGGTCCTGACAGTTTTCTTCTTCATTCTTTGTCTCCCTCAGTAACTCTTGATGCAGCACCACCACAGGTGAGAAGGGGAGTATGTTATTTAACCCTCCTGTTATGTTCCGGGTCAAACTGAGCTGGGAACATCTTTGCTTTTCAAGTGGTGTGAATACATAAACATAACAGGAGGGTTAAAAGGTTTGGTTTGTTTCATAAAGTTCAGTGTGAAAGCAATCTTGGAGCAGCTAAATGCTGCAAAACCGCACCGAGTCTACCGGACTAGTAGGCATGAAAACAATCTAAGACTTGAAAAAAGCCCTCTTCAGAGTCAGGCAGGAGGTTTGTTCAGTTCTTCTTCTGTTCTTTCTGGTCTGAAATCATTCTATCTTATCTCATCTTTTCTTATCTTATCTTAAGTCTCTTAATAGGGGAGAATGAAGTGAGTTCAGCAGCAGAATTAAATATTGTAGTAAAGGTTACAATGAGTTCTTTTTAACAAGAAACTGAAGAGGAGAACTGCTCCTGACTGGATATTTGCTCTTTTGAAATCATTAGTGTGAACTCCAGACATGGTTGCAGCTGGAAATCCCACATCAACAGTTTCTGAAAAGCTCATATGAGCCACTGGAAACCAACAACCACGCCACATTCAGTGTCACTGAAATGATCTGGGTGCTCAGTTTGAGCTTGACCACATCTACATGTCTGAATGCACTGAGCTGCTGACACGCAATGAGCTGGTCAGATATCTGCTTGAACAAACAGCCGATGGACAATCCAGAGATTTTAGCAAAACATTTCAGCAAAATAAACATTTGTTTCTTTAAAAACATAATGGGTGGTAGTCATAGATGCTGTATTTAACATTTAGAGCCATAAAATCTGATTGTGAAGTAGATACTCAGTTTTTTTTTTAAATCAAAGACTTGACTCATGTTCACAAGCAGAATGCATCTAAATTAGATTTTTTGAAACAAACAGATGGATTTCAACAGCCTGAGTCTTTTCTCTTTACCTCCTGCCGGGTCTGAGAGATAAGGCCTGTTGTCATAGACATGCCTGATGCAGACACATGAGCTAACAGCGCTTCACAAGCTCAATGTAAGATAAAAATAAAATAAAGAATTTACAAAATGTATGTTTTTTATGTATTTACAATAGTCACACTTTCATACAAGGCAGCTGCAGACTACAAAGTTAATTCTTAAGGGAGGACAGAAATGACTGCGGTGAAATATGTCGGCTGTCTCCTGCTGATAGCCAGCTTTCCAAATGTTAATAAATTCAGCCATGTTGAAGGCTCCGCCAGTTTGCTTGCATTTACAATCTTAGTAAAACCAGCGTAGAGGAAAATTGAAGTTGGATTTAAAAAAATGAATGAATAGATAGATAAATAAATAAGTCTTCTCCTCATGTTGTCTCTAAAATGGATGTCTGGAATTTACGGTTTTCCATTAACTGATGCCCAGCAGCTTTTTTTCACGCCAGCGCTCGGCCTTGATGCTCGGAAGCTGATGTTTGTGGTGACGCTCAGCGGACCGCCGTATACTCCTTCTTCTGTCAGCAGCGTTTTTGACTTTAATGTGTCAGTGTGGCTGCTCTCCTACCTCCTGTGGGCTCTCAGACATTATCACTCCTCAGACATCAGCATGAACGGAGGAAAAGCACCATTACCAGCATCATTAACAGAAGTGTTGGATTCAGAGGGATCATTCATCGATACAATGGTGTCACGTTATTTCTCCTCGTTTAGAAAGAGCAAAGCACAAATCAAGTTCTGACAGATGAAGCATGCTGTTACATTTGTGTTCAAAAGTTAGACCCCTCCACAGAGCCTGTTTTCTTCTTATTTTAAAAGAGAATTTTAAAAAAATGATTGTAGTGAGTGCTTATGCCACAGTACAGCAGTATGGTATTACATCATACCACTATTTATTTACCAAAAATGAATTTTAAAAAACTCACGTGGGCAATACTGAGGACCCCCTGACTGCTTCTACAAGATATAAATCAATCATAGTTAAATTGAGCTTTTCTAACCTTATCGACTACTGAAAAAAACTCAGCAAACATCTATTTAGAGTTCCTGCTGTTGAAGGAAACATCTACTGAGAGTTCCTGCTGTTGAAGGAAACATCTACTGAGAGTTCCTGCTGTTGAAGGAAACATCTCTTGAGAGTTCCTGCTGTTGAAGGAAACATCTACTGAGAGTTCCTGCTGCTGAAGGAAACATCTACTGAGAGTTCCTGCTGTTGAAGACAACATCTACTGAGAGTTCCTGCTGTTGAAGACAACATCTACTGAGAGTTCCTGGTGTTGAAGGAAACATCTACTGAGAGTTCCTGCTGTTGAAGGAAACATCTACTGAGAGTTCCTGCTGTTGAAGGAAACATCTACTGAGAGTTCCTGCAACTGAAGGTGGATCTACGAGCTTCTGAATCATGGAGCTACTCAGTATTGGCTAGATAGTTTCTTTCTTTGTGATTAAAAAAAAATGTTTGAATTTGTATTTGTCTAATATTAAAACCCACTATGATCACACAAAAAACAGGATTAAAAAGGTAGTACACACTAGCACACACACACCAGCCCTGATGCAGCGTCATGTCTTTTTCTCTGTATTAATTTTTTTTTCTGATTTGTGTGTGTGTCTGTGTGTGTGTGTTTGTGCTTGTGTGGAGATACAGCATTAATATTTCTCTGCTGGCGGGATCACATCACTCACGGCAGCAGACCCCTGAAGAATTCTATTAACCCTGGTTATGTCACGCCTAATAACACGCCACCCTGCTAAGCAGCTCGGGACTGACTTGGTGAAAGGCTTGGGGTGCATAATGAAGGCTCATATCATTTACATAGCCGCCAGAATATAAAAATGAACAAAATGAGAAGCCATCCTTGTTTTCGCTCTCCTCTTTTACACAGGTAAAAATAATAAATGTGAGCAGGAAGAGGATAAATCACTGGAGCAAAATAATTTAGGCAAAAGGTTCACGTAAATATAAATATACAAAAATGCAAAAGCCAACACAAACGACAACCTCTGGGTCTGGAAATAATTAATGTCAAAGAATGAAATATATTAATGCTTCACGAGCCAAACAAAACGGAAAAATCTCAACATCTGCAAATCTCCCCAGGACTAGTTTATTTATGCAAATGTGGTGTTCTGTTTTTAAGAAGAATTATGAAAATGTAAGTTTTAATGGAACTCCAACAAAATTTATAATCATTCCCACCAATTTCATTTTATAAAGACTGATCCATGAAATGGCTCACAAGAACAAGGTTCCTGGTTCAACTCCCAGCAGGAGTCTTTCTGTGTGGCGTTTGCATATTCTTCCACTTCCTCCCGCAGTCTAAAAACATATGTTTGGTTAATTGAAAGAGTAAGAGTGAGTGTGAATGTGTGTGCTTGTTATATTTGGCCCTAAAACTGACTGGGGACCTGTCCAGGGCGTAACAGTGCTTCTTGTCTAAAGAGAACAGAGTTAAGCTCCAGCAGATCCCCGTGACCCTGACCTGGAATAAGCAGGTATCCATGATGGATGATACAAGAGTCAGACACTCCACTCTGCAAGGTGCGACGGAGTCTGACACCCCACTCTAACCCCTCCTTCAAGAAGGTGGGGTGGACTCTGACAACCCACTCTGGCCCCTCCTTCAGCAGGGTGGGGCGGATCTGACAACCCACTCTGGCCCCTCCTTCAGCAGGGTGGGGGGGGAGTCTGACAACCCACTCTGGCCCCTCCTTCAGCAGGGTGGGGCGGATCTGACAACCCACTCTGGCCCCTCCTTTGGTGTGTCCAGGGTGTGTCTCTTTTGAAATCAGCGTTGCTGTTTTGTGTTGTCCACCTCTGGGGGAAGTAAATGCAACATGATTTCAAGATGGGAGGAGATGAAGAGGGGAAACCCCGAAACGAAATACAAGATTGTGTTACATCAATTTTTTTAACTAGTAGCTCATTCAGACATCCAAACACACCACAAAGAAGTTATTTCTTTCCATACTAAGTTTATCACCTTAAGAAAAGAAAAATGTATTGCATTTACATTGTTATACAGAAAAGGAAATCATTACCCATTAACGCGGCAAATTCATAACAAGTATTATGAATAAATAATTATAGTAGTGATAAAAGTTGTGCTTTATCGTTTCACCTTTGATTATATCCTGGTTTCTAAGTAAGCTAAAAGGTGTTTTTACAGTCTTTAGCGCAGAGAGTCTCCACATAGTCAAGCAAATGAAGTTGCCATCATGACTGATGTCTAACATGTCTTCTTGCTCAGTCTCCTACTTGGTCATGTTTTTATTTTCTCTTCCACCTTCACTTTCATGGGTCTCTTAGTTGCCTCTGTCATGATGTCCACTGTAGCTCTGTGAGGTACCTTCATTTTGGAGCCTTTGTTGACTGTTGTTGTTCCATGAAGGTCCATGAAGCAATTTATTTTCATGAGAGATCACCAGACTGTTTATTGTGACAGTAGGGATGGGTAACTGCAAGAGCTCAATGACACTTCCAAAACATATTTCTTCAAATGAAAATGAAACTGATATTGTAACATAAAAATACTCCTTAGTGTTGTTTTAAACCCAGTTTAGGTAGCAATATGACTTTTGGCCACTTGACAGGATATAGATCTGTTCTGATTACCAAAGAGCCAACGACAACACTGTGTTAATGAATGTGGATGGTCTGGCACATCCTGTAATACCACTTTCAGCCACTAGAGCTGCATGTTGTTGAATCTTCAGCCAGTGTTGTCCAACCCTGGTCCTCAGGGCACACTGCCCTGCAGGTTTAAGATGTTTCCCTGCATCATCACACCCTGATACAAGTGTCTGTGCCATCAACAGACTTGTGCAGACCTTGATGACAAGCAGATGATGACCATTCATTAGAATCAGGTGTGTTGGTGTGAAGAGACATCCAAAACATGCAGGGCAGTGTGCCCCGAGGACCAAGGTTGGGAAACACTGTCTTAAGTCACAGGTTGGCACATTTTTATGATATGCTGCCCCAATTTAGTCAGAGGTTGTTTTTTTTTTATTGCAGCATGTAGTGGGTTTACAAATCACTACTGTGTGTAAGGGATCAGATAGACCTAAGTGGTCTCAGGGCTTCACTCATGATCAACACTTTCCTTACTATGCAATGAATTTGTAAAAAGTTAAACATACATACAAGTTAAATTCAGTCCTTAGATTGAGCTGGATTGTTTTGTCAGTCATTTTGATGTGTTACATAATGAGCAAACTGGAGAACTCCCAAGCTGGAAACTGTCACAGCAAAGATGGTCAACAATGGCTATAAGATCTCACAGAGATACAGTGGACAGAATGGCAGACAAAATAATGTTTAATGATACAGGTCAGTTTTTTTTCACACATGACAAAGTCAGAATATTCAACTTTTGGTAAAGAGCAAACACTTGTGCTGCTTTAAACCAGGTTTCCTTGTAAATACTTGGATGCTGAAACTGTAACACGAACAACCTCCTCCTTGGTCACTGTGATGGACCTAGTAGGATCAACTGACTGAGATAATAAATAAAAGAAGAAAACAAAACCAAAGATGAAAAAGAAGATGGTAAACAAACAAGTATACTGACATAAACATGGAAGGAGCTGAGGCGGTTGATGAATTGTGTCTGCTGGTCCCGCATACTGCAATGGAGGTGATGAATGAGAAGAGATGACTCAAAGTAAAAGAGGAGGTCGAGATGGTTGAACAACGTGTCCTGCTTACAGCATTCCAAACCACTACCAAGCCAGCATCACTCTGGCAGTTCAAAAAGGCCAAGCTGAAGTACATAACCCAGGACAGTGATTAGTTTCACTGTGGGCCCATTCCTGGTAATGGAGATGGGGCACATGTAAATCTACCCCATGTATGTATTTACTCCACTTCTGTCTCACGTCATCCTTCAGATTAAGTAGCTGCACCAATAATGAGTGACTAGAATGGCTACTTTAAATTTTAAAATTGAACCATGGTGGTGGAAAGAAAAAGCCTTACATTAACCTTGTCCAGAGGTGGCATCAACATCTCTGGACTGAGACTGACAGATCCAGTGGAAACGTGTGAAGTGGTCAAGTGAATCAGTATCAAAGTTGAAAAGAGCGTCAGCAATCATCAACGATGTGAATTATATATAGATCATGGGTAACAACGACGGCTGATACATCTCTGATTTACAGGACACTAACTGGTTACAATCTTTACTTAGCACCAAAGATGTGTCAGAAGATACATGGTCCACATTTATTCCAAGTATATGCCATATATGGACTCCATATATTTACAGACCTACAACTGAGCATGAAAGCCTACCCTAACCCACAGAAGATCTGAGGATCGAGTGTTAAAACTTCAAAGTTACCATTCAAATTTGGAGCGTTATCAAAAGTTATGTGTGAAACAACAAATGTAGACTGAATTGTTACTATTGTTTAAAGGTAACTAATGACAATTTTATGCATATTTTTCTCTCTTCTGTAGGGTGGATTGCTGGAGTGGGTGCACGGCTGTCGTACTAATCACACCCACAGACACACAACTGTGCAGATTTCGGGGACTCCTGGGACATAATCCAGCAAGCATATGTATGAGCGTCTCATCCGTGGGTCCGTTTCCACCCCCTGTAGTGTGTGTGTTCACATGTGTGTGTATGTGTGCACGCACGCGCGTGTGTAACTATGTTACTTGTGATGTTGCAACTCCCGATGGCCTGGGTGAGCCTTTCTTTCTTGAGGCAGAGAGCGTCATTTTTTTGGAGTTGCCTTTCATTAGACAACATCGAGGAGACATCAGGGTGCATTTACAACCGGGACACTTGAATAATAGTGAGCATTTCATCCATTCAGACATCCTGAATGCTTAAGTTGATAAAAATAAGTAAATAACATGTTGAAATCAGTCTACCTCTTGGCCTGATTAGAAATGCTGCCCGGCTTCACTGCAAATGTTGGCACTGCTGAGCAAACAATGCTCCCATTACTAACTCAAGACAATAACACTTTCTCCTCTGAAATTTACTGCACACGGCCATGGGGACGGGAAATATTTGTGGACACTCAGTAGTCCAGCAGGAGGACGGTGCTTCAGGGGCCAGAAACCAGAGTAATGTGTGGCTGCATTTACATGAAACATCCGACTGACTGCAGGTGTGTGCAAAGGATAGCAACAGCTCTTTGAATCCTCTCTTTTTTACTCTAAAAGCATAATGAGAATATTCCCATCATAGGTGCTCCTAATATTGGGCAAATGTAGCCTCAGATGACCAAGAATACAGATATATATTTTTAGTGTTCCATAATTTATTTAGCAAAAGTGAACTATAAAAGAAAAAGAAGGTTGGAACTAAACAGGTCCTTCCAGGAGTCAGGAAGGGAAGTTTGCTGCTGATCATCATCACCGATCAACCGATCATCAGCAGGTGTGGAGACCTCGATAGAAGCTGGTGTTTTAACAGTTTGCTGGTCTGAAGGATGTGTGAGAGAACAAAAAGCCAAGAGGGAAGGGATAAGCAGGAATCTTAGAGAAGTATTCATGATTATCCATATATTTTTTTATTTATTTGGAGGGGGGGGGGTTGTGTGTTTTACATATATTAACAACACAGTGAAGACCTATATGTTGTTTTTATTGCCTGTGTTCCAACTTGTCTTAAACTAAGACTGAGTTTTATTGTTTTCATACAAAAAACTATAAGATTGAAAGAGGGAATATATATATCTATATATATACATATATACATATATATGTATATATATATATACACACACACATATATATATACACACACATATATATATATATAAGCTGTTAGTTCCTTTGGTGTAAATTGCCTGCCTGTTTGCAAGTCTATTTCTTTTGTTAAGTATGCAGACTTAATCTATAATTATATCAGAAGGAATAAAATGAACTATTTAAAAGTTTTTGTTTGAGTCTTAAATGATGTTTTATCAGGAGTCAAACTTTACAAGAATAGAATGAGTCACGTTTTTTTCACACGTTACATAAAAACTATGAAAACTGCATCATAAAGACACACTGATGAGACGCAGTCATCACCAACCAACAAGCCACGTTCTGTGCGTCACAGATGTTCTTCAGCTGAACAAAGCTAGAACACATCAGAGGACGTGTTTCATTCAGCAAACTGAATCAAATGTATGATGCAAACAGTCTGTTTCTGCTCAACAATCATCTTGAAGCTGCAGACACAAACATTTGTTCCCTTTTCTGGCAGTGACTATAACCACATAAATCTTCTCACAATAAAGGAAAAAAAACTGTTAAAAAAGACAAAAACTCATTAATTTCTCCAAGAAATCATTCTTTGTTTGGGATTATTAATTTTTCTCAGAGAAAGAGGTTTTATCTTTCATGTGAACCATCACAAACTCTTCATGGCAACTTCTCAAATAACTACCATAAACCTTTTTTTCCATTTCTGGCTAAGATATCAACACTTAAATTGCGTAAAGACGGCTCAGTTATTTATAAAATCCTATATTTGTGTTATCTTGTGGTGTTTTGTTGCTACCCTTCCATCCATCCATCCACCCATCATCTGTCTGTGTTTCTTCCCATCCGGGTCACAAGGGTCTGCTGGAGCCTTTCCCAGGTGTCACGTGGTGAAAGGTACGGTAATTTTATTTGATTGATCCATATAAAATGCATTTGTATAGCTTGTGCAGTACTTTTAAAAAATACACAAAAAAACCCCATCATTTTAAATGTGCTTCCGCAATAAACATGAATTTAACCTGGCAAAACCATTCATCAGAAGAGGTGGGAAGAAGGCAGCAGCTGCCTTTCTGGGAAAAATGGGCTCATTCCTGTTTTTAAGATAATTATATAAATTCAAACAAGCTATACGGAAATAACTTGAGCTGAAAAGCACAAAACAGACTTCTGAAAAATCTTGATGTGGCTAACAATAGTTTAGTCGATAAATAATCATCTGTACAACCTCAAATCAGGCGAAGTTAGGAGTCCAGAGATGAAACCTCAGATGAGCTCTAAGTATCATTTATGAACATGTCTCTGTATTGTAGTGATGTCGGAGGTTTCCATGGTAACCTTCTTCTATGCGTTTTGTCAGAGAGAACTTTTTTGTCCTTTACACGTATAAATTCCTCCAGAAGCCTGCAGAAATCTCTTCCCATCTTTCTTTTTTTTGCCATTTCAATGCTTTTCTAACACATCTGTTAACAAAGGAGAGATCTTATGTTCATCTTTGTACGCTGCTCTAACTCTAGATCATTATTACAATCACCTTTCAACATCATTTATTTGAAAGAACATCATTATTTCACCAGATGTTTTGTAATGTGCTGCAGGTCTGAAATGAAAAAATGATCCATATTAACAAATGCTTATTCTAATTTGGTATTGTAAAACAAATATGGGATTTAAATAGCAAAGTCCAAACACAATTACCAGCATCAAAACACATTCTTTTCCCCGGTGTCGTAACTGTTTAAAATAGATTATTCTGTATGTCTGACAAAGTATACTTGGTTCAGTTAGAAAGAAACCATTTCAGAGGTGGACTGCTCAGGTGTGTGCACGTTAAAAATCTGGCCGATGGATAAAAGTCTGTGAACAAAAATAAATTCAAGTTAACCTGAGTAAAATAAAGCTAAAATGAAAGTGAAAAGCAGTCCGGGCTTTTCTTGAAACCGGAGAGAGCAAGAGTGTTGGCCTGCTTTATGTGTTCCCGCGGTTACCACACAAATTATTGATGTTTACTTCAAAAACATTAATTCATTTATTTATTGTTGTATTATGATTTATTATTCCAAACTTAGCTGCTACTTTAGTCTTTCTAGACTTTATTTCTCCATCAAATTTCCATCTTTATTCTTTTAATATTATAGCTTTTCACGTAAATTCATGATTTTAATTTCATCATATTACAACTTAATTTAAATAATATTTGAATGTCTTTTCTTGTAAATTTGTTGCTTTATATTTTTACACTAGTAATTCAATACCTTTATTCTTGGAAATTTTTCTTGGAAATTGGTCATTTTATTCTCTCTATTTGGCAGTTTTATTCTTGTTACTTTGGGACTTTAGTCTTGTAAAGTTGTAAAATCTGTTAACTCTCATAACTTTCATTTAAATTTTTTTTTTTTTTTAGTGCGACAGAATTATAGCACTGTCATCTTGTAAAGGTAAAAAAGCTGCTTTTTTAACATAATTTTCTTCTTGTAAAATTCTCAATTTAAAACTTTTATTTTTGTAACATTACATATTTTTAAAAAAATATTCATATCATTATGACTTTTGTCTGATACGTTTACTAGTTTCTTCTCAACATTTCACATTTTAATCTGGCAAGTTTCAAACTTTACTCTCTCTAACTTATATCTATTCTTGTAAAATGTCAACTTTATTCTTGTAATTTAACATCTGTTTTTTTTCCTCAACCAGGCCCTAATACTCGTCATATGTGCCAAAACTAAGCCGTAAAAGACAAAATCAGTTTGAACACAATCATTGAAATGCTGATTATTAAGTTATTTCTCAACAGTGGACAGAAGTTAGATAATAAATGAAGGTATAAAATTTAAAAAAATTAAAACAAGAATTAAAACAGTGATCAACAAAAACTAAAATTGATTTAACTCTTCTAAAGAATACAAATGATGCCCTGAAATTCAAATCAGCCTAACTGTGATGAAGATTTTTGCCTCTTTTTTCAAAAACAAGAATATATAGTAGTACTGGATTGTCCACAGTAACAATCAGAACTCTAAAAGAGTGTAAAGCTGACTCTTGAGCCTTCACACAGCAACAAGTCCTGGTTTCTCAGAGAACATCTGGGCAGCTGTCTTACCGGAGGTAGTCTCTCCGGCAGAGGATAAGGTTGGCTTTGGTGTAGAGCGTGGAGCCCACCTCGCCCAGCCGGCAGTCACAGCAGGCACACTTCAGGCAGTCCTCGTGCCAGTACTTATCAAGGGCCTTCAGCAGGTAGCGGTCCTTGATCTTCCGGTTGCAGCCGGCACAGCCTTTTGGCTTGGTGTCCGGCTGGACGGAGAGCATTTGTATACCTGGAAGAAGGACAGATGGATGCAGTGAGAGCTCACCAAACAGCTGGGTTCCCACTGAGGAGGACCGAAACACTGATTTTAATTACAAAGCTGTTAAAGGAGCAGAAAAAAAACAAAAAAACAGGCAAAATAAAAATGAAAGACGAGATTAGGCTCAGACCGGGGAGATAAAGCAATAAAAATCCTGACAGCAGCAGTATTTAGGAAGGTTCTTTATTGGTATTTTTCACCTTACACCATAATCTTTCATCTGTGATGCTAAATTAATGCTAAAGCACACACGGATAAAATTCTCTACCTCCAGACTTTCCAGAGAATTTCACATCAAATGATTCACAGCCATTTAAGGACCAGACAGAACACTTTCAAGTAAAAACCTGCTGCTGTTTCACACGTTACGTGGAGAATAATCTCAGCAGTTTGAAAGAATCTGCAAAACTTTTTTTTTTTTTTTAAATTCAACATTTAGTGCATATAACGTATCTGACTACGAGGACGTGTAAAAGTAAAGAGCTGCTGTGGAAAAACGAGCTGCGTAGCGCTGAAACGGCAGGAATGTCACATCACATTTGCTTTGATTTAAGAGTCTTGTATTGAAATTGCAAAGTTAGAGTTTACTTTAATCATCGTAAATAAGTCAGTGAATTTAATTTATACAGAACTTTGAGTAGATAAAATTGCAATAAAATAAAAGAAGGCAACTAAAAGCATAATAATCATCATGAAGGACCATTAAAAGCCCTCCCTGATGAAAACCTGCCTGAAGGCTTTTAAAGACGTGTGAAGCAGCTGTCTGAGAGAAATGATGCTCTGCAGCCTTCAAGTGCTTGTGGAGGAAAACAAACGAGCTGAGGGTTCGAGAGCAGAGCTCAAGCAGGCTGCAAACGGGAAACCAAAAAGCTTCCTCCACGTTCAGTCCTCACACAGCCTTTGTGGGTTCATTCACATCACTGATGACATTGTTTCTGTGACAATGTACAATATATATAGAAAACATATTTAGAGCTTTTCTAGTCTTGTTCACCACTTTTAAACGACGCACATTCGGCCATCCACTTTCATCCAAACATCTACACAGCTTTATTTTTTAGACTGATTCCCTGCAGCTTTATTCATTCACCCACGAACCCACGGGAGGAAGGAACCCACCGGAGGAACGAACCCACCGGAGGAATCAAACCACTGACTCCTGACCGCAAGAAATTCACCTTTAGTTTTCAGTACCTTTATTACCACACAAACAGAAAGCAGAGAACGTCAGACCTGGACGGATTGTTGTTGAAAACGGCTGGTTATTGATCAGTAATCGTCAGCAGCCAGAGTGTGAATGTTCAGAACAAAGCGAGTCCACCCGCTGAAGTCAGGATTTGAACTCCGTCAGAACCAAATGCAGACTTAACTCTTCCACAGGCGGTGTCATCCATGTGTTTGACGGTAGTTTTATTATTATGGATTTTCTGCTTCCATGATGTCACAAAGACGTGATGTCATAGTTGAAAATGTACTTTTAATATATAAACAAATGTTATAGTTATCAGGTGATTCATTCAGAACATTTACATACCATTAGAAAAAGAAATGCTAGTTTTAAAATGAACGTAGAGCTCATTCGACTGAGCGTCTTATGTTCAGACCAAAACTCCCAGAAAACTGCAGCTGAAGTGGAGATAATCTCCATGTCAACGTTCATCCGGTTCTGTACAGGCGCCACGGCTGCTGCCTCGAACTTTGACCAAAACTACTGGAACACATTCATATGGACGGGGGATTCCTGTGTACTTTCAGCACTAAACCATTTCCCTGCAGCGTTGTCAGATGTACGATGATTATTGTAATTGTGCGATCATTTTAACCTCTGTACGATAAATAGTTGGCAGTGTACGATCATTTTACAATCCCTCTCAAAAAGTGGGTATTTCTTCACGACTGTTACTCACTATTAGTCTGATTTGGAGTCAGATTGAGTGGATTCATCTGGTGTTTTAGTCATGTTTTATTTCTTTTATTCTCACTTTTTCCCCTCACACAGACACGCCTCCTCAGCCCCATGCCGTCAGCAAACTCATTTCTTATTTTCCATTGTTTGTAGCGTCTGATGATTCTGGTGGAAGTACGATAGTTTGGGGGTCTCTGTAGGATTGTTTGGTTTGGGGTATCCGGGGTGTCTCATTGTACGCCCGGGTACAGGAAGGACTCCCGTCAGACCACGTACTGGAGCTTTAGATGAAAGCACTGACTGTGTGTCTGCAGCTAACATTGACAACAAATGACCTATATAGATGTTAAAAAATAGAATTTATTCCTGCAACATGATGTTAGAAATAAATACATAAAACCTCACCAGGCTGCGCGGATTCATTGCTGTATTGGTAATAAACCAAATTATAGAAACACAGACTTTTAATGATTTTAGAATATCTTTCTGCTCCCTTCAAACATTTTCTGGATAATTACTTGTGAATTTTGGTGAAGTGCCAGACGACCAAATTTCACAGCAATTCTAAGAAGAAAGAAATGAAAAAAAAAATACTATTAACATTCATGATCACTTCTAAAGAAACTAACTCAAGAAATGATGTACAACAACGTGGTTAAACTCTGGTAGAAGTGGAGACGAACGCACTGGGTGTTGATTGTGCTGTAGGGTTGTACGCCGGTGTGTGTGTGTGTGTGTGTGTCTATACTGTTCTTTTTCCTTTCTTTCCTTGTGTTTTCCTCGTTTCTCTTCCTCTCCCATCACAACACATCTTAATTGGCATCTCAAGCAGTAATGTGTGATTTATTGTATTTCTCCCGATATTTATTCATAAATGTTATATATTATTTCTATATATAAATGACTCAAATAAACATGCAGGTCACATATATGTCATTGGCCATTGTTCGTCATTTGCTGCTTCTGCGAGGCTGCAGACGGAGACACGAGGTCAAGGCCACTGTGGGACCTTCTCCAGCTGGATGGTTCATTTTATATTCTTTTTTATATTTCGTTTTTATTTGCTCCTTTCTCTAGCCCTCATCATGCCACATGATACCATTCTGTCAGGTTCACTCAGAGAAACCCTTAAATCCTTTAGAGGAAATCCTCCGTGACTAACTACACTTGCTAATGTATTTTGAACCAAACTGTCCATATGGAAAAGCTTGACCATATAAGTCAGAGGGAATTCTAAATAAATATAAATATCAATAAATTTCACAGACTGAGGCAGGTGACTTCATGGATCAGAACATTAGAGGCGGAGCTCCTGTTTGAGATCTTCCACAGATGTGTTCTCTTGTAAAATCTCCCACCTGTGTTTTATGTTCCTGACAGGGCTGAAACTGGAAGTTAATTCCCAAAAATAAACCGAAGAAAAAAAGTAAAACGAGGGTACGTTGTTATGAATAAAAAGGAAGCAGCCCCTGAGCCTCTAAATGACTGTTTCACATTTCTCATGGACACTTTTGCTTGACCTCCTGTGCGTGTGTAAAGGGGCGTGGTTTGACTCGGGTGGGGGGGGGGGCTCCCTATTGTTTGGCCCCAGCTGACTGTGGAGCGCCTTTGTTGGCCCCCCGGGTGAGGGGGCCCGCCGGACAATGAGGCTTCGCAGCGGGTCTAAATTAGTATTCTCCTTCCATTCCCCGGAGGAGAAACACAGACCCACTTCTCTTTGTCCCGCATTCACCACGCGAACACACAAGACCCGCAACAATTCTCAACTTACACTTTTATCTTGAAACACAGAGACTCTCTTTAACAGGATTAGTTTTTGTTCTTCGTGGAAACAGCTGGGTCCCGTTGTTTTAAGGCTGAAACTCCAGATTGCATTGTGTGTTACTCCAAGTACATGCAGAACACGGGTGGGATTTTCACATCAAAAATGAGCATCGCACACGAGAACAACCTCATCATTGTTCACCTGGCTCGCAGTGCAGAGCAAGCGGCCGTCTCCAGAGACTGTTTTCACGGAGAGCATCAAACAGGTTGCAGGGGGGGGGGATTTTCAGCTCATTTGTTCCAGCGCGTCGGCGCTGTTGATTTGTTAATTGGCTGGATTTGGAGGCAGCAGCCGCTCTCATCCGTCCAACCTCGTTATTAACACTACAAAGTCCCCGCCGCTCATTACCAAACCAAAAGAAGAAAGAAAGAGTTTCTACTCCCCCTTTCAGCTGTGCAATCAAGAGAAGGAGGGGGAAAAGACGCGCGGCAGGAATTCGACCACTTACAGCTTTTCAGATTGTCATGAAAAAAGCTCCACTTTCCAGAGATCTGTTTGACTTGGCTTTCTGGCTCCTATCCTTTCTTCCCTTCCACCAGACTGCTGTGGATGCGCGTCCCCCGCATCATCCGAGCTCTAAAGATCCCCGAAATGTTCCCCAGACGCTGACATTTCCCACCATCAGTTTAATTACTGTTGCTATGGTAGCGCGCTGCTATTAAAAGGTAATTTTAAGGTGATTGAAGAAAGCATTTGCCTGCAGTTTCACAGAAACACGCACGCACATTGGGAAGTGGTAAGACACAAATAAGCTGTATGATCTCCATCACAACATCATGTTTGTCTCCTTTCTGGCATCTGATCGGTGGAACCGGAGCCTCTGCGCGAAGCTCGGACCAGCTTCTGGGGCAATTCGGGGTTCCTTCAGAGCAGAAACATGCTGGAAAATCACTAAACACACGAATCCGCAGCTAAGGAAAATGTCTTACCGAAACTTTGCTCCCTTTTCTGCATTTGTTGAGCCACAGACGCGCCACCATGCAACCCGGAGCCTCCTGGTTCTGGAGCAGCTGTCGGCAGGGGGGCTGGCTGCCAGGCTTTGTTACGCAGGGGCCGATCCAGCACCGCTACCGGAGAAGGAGGAGGACAGAGGGGGGGAGCATGGACCGGAGGAGCGGAGGACCGCGGAGCGGAGCGCGAGAGCACGAGCGGAGCGCGAGGATGCGTGCGCGGAGCTGCTGCTGGCAGCGAATGACACGATGACAAAGAGAGGCTGCTTTCCCCCCACCCACCCCCCGCGATGCGGAGAGCATCTGATCCGGCGGGCAGCCTCGTCACAGACGCGCCTGGCGCACGCGCTTCGCCAGTGACGCGCCAGTGTCGGAACTCTGCGTTTCCAGCCGGGTCGCTTCAGCCTCAGCACCACATCTGCATCACATCTGCACTCTGGGTCCGTTCAGACATCCCACACTAAACAGCCCTGCGGAGGAACAGACGCGCTGCTGGAACATTCAAACCAATCACACGCACGCACGCGCACACATAAACACAGGCACACTCACTAAAACTTGAACACGAATCTATAATTGTATTAACACTTCTGTTTTTCACCTGTAGGTGTCAGTAGTTCACTGGAGATCTAACAGCTTCATCGCTGGTCACGTCTATGAAACCAGCTGAAACAAAACCAGTCAATCAAATCAGTTAATGAAATAAAAGAAAGAGTTGCCGGCTGCGAACTAAATGTGCTAAATGTCAACGCGGGCTGGCTAGCTAGCTCGCTGATGACGTCACGACGCATTGACTCCTGGGAACTCAGGTTGGTAGCTGCGTGTTTGCTCGTGTAGTTGAGGTCGAGGGGAGCCGTTACTAGTGTTCTTAAAGTCAAGCTGAAGTGATGCTTCGCATATCTATCACTTGACAAAAACAGAGAAGTTCTCCCCACTTTCCTCTCACATGTAAACATAAACATGTAACTGCAGTTTGACTTGTTTACTCCAGGTCATCACATGGAAACGTCCTTTCGGTTGACACTGAACCAGTGCGCTATGGCTCGGCTTTAACCTGTCACAATAAACCAACGTTTTATTCTTCTTATCCTTTCTATATTCTCTCTTATGACTTGTCTTCTCTCGACTTGTTTTCTAGCCACTTCCACAGCTACCAACATGGCCGCCGTGCCCCATAATGCACCAGTTTTGCACCGGTTTTGTGTTCTACTTTAGAGGTCTTGCCTCAAGACATTTTCGTTTCATACACAACAGATTTACATATATATATATATATAAACGCTCAGATCATTTACTAACAGAAGAAACAGAATGGTCTAAATAAAATCATGTAGAGGTTTGTTTCTAAGACCATGAACGGTGGCGAGAAAAATAATTTAGCTTTTCAAAGAGCTAGCAGGCGTCCTTTTCTGTTGCCACTTAATGTTTAGAAAAATCGCTTTGTTAAAAGAAACAAATATAGTAATCTCAACAAAGAAATTTAATTTCAGCATTAAGTTCACATTATTGTTTGTGTGCCACAGTACCAATGAAAACATCCTACATTTAATGCAATAAAATAATGAGCGTGCCTTTCATTCAAGACTGAAATTAACCTGAACTTGTGTGTATACGTTTAAACATGACAGAGAGTGTGTGTATGTGTGCATGTGCATATCTGTGTTTTTTGAATGTGTGTTTTGAAACCTTCGAGCATCATAGACATGTTAAACACGTCAGCTTTCTAAGCTCAGTATTAACCTGTGATTCTCTTCAGTTCCTTAAACTTTTTCTCCAAACTGCAGCCTCAGCAGATGTAGCCCCGCCCACATACAGAGCCTTAAACCAATCAAAACTCTTCATACAGGTCATGTAGTGAAATGGCAACAGTTTAAGGATGGCCATTTTATCATTAACAGTATTATTGGTGTTCTTATTTGGCCCATTTTACCTGCTTTTAATTTCAGCTGAAACTGTCTAACATAATTTTTTTTTTTTTAAATTTCTGGCTTGTTTTAATGATATGGACCCACAGGCTAAAGTTCTCCTCACCCTTCTCTACAGAATGTGCAGCAGGCTCTGTCCTCACCAACCCGACATCACACGGGTCTTGCTTCAGCTGAACATAGTGGTTCTGGTGGACTCCAGCGAGGACCGCTGTCTCAATCTGCAGCGACTGAATGAAGGTGGACACAAGACACCGCTACCGGGGACACCATCTCCTGCCCCCGTTTTCACAACACTACTCATATTTACAAGGAGCCTCCCACGGCCTTGAAGTAGCTGAACTCAAACACTCATCTTTGAGGTGCTTTGAGGTCGTGTGTTTAGACAATCTACAAAAGAAGCAGCCACTTCCACTGATGTTTCTAGTGGGTTAGAGCTCCTGCGCAGAAACCTAACAGTCAGTATTTACATGACTGCAACAACCAGACAAGGCTCCTGTTGATTACATCTAATTACATCATGGAGCGACTCAGTGCATTACACAAAACTAAAGACCTGCACAAACGGAGTAAAACAAGGGTAAAATTCAATGAAAGGAAAGAAAACAATTCAGAATTTCTGACTATAAATTTGCAAATTTGCAAAAGAAACGTCATCAATTCACAAATTTTCAAGAAGACCTTCCAAATCCCCACGCAGATCGAAGTGCTTCACTGTGAAGGACTTTCATGTTCTTATTAAGATAGCTTCCAATGAAGAAAGGTCATGTTATTTCCCTCAAAATAATAAATATCGAGGCTGACCTTGCAGTTTGGTTTCTTTCAGTATCTACATAACCTTCATATTCCAAGAAACAGCTCTTGTGACTTCATTAAATGATTGAAATTCAAACACAAAAAACATCCTGGTGAAATTTGAAGAATCGCTACATGTGGAGCCAAATTTAGGGGATCATTTTTCTTTTCTTCATTAAAGCTAAACAACTGAATGTTATGAGTGGTTCAAAATGATCACTATGAAAATGTAGAGGAACCGAGCCGATCTCGCGCACGTATAATCACACCAGTATTTACCAAGGTCACTCCTCCTCCTGAGCTGGCTGCTCCTCACTCTTTCCTCATTTATTCAGCCGTTTATGCAGTTGATTAAATAACTGAATTATTCCCTGACCTTTTATCTGCTTCTCTGCATCAATTAGTGGAGCGTTTTGGACCGGATGGGACCCTGATGAGCAGAACCCTGACTTGCTGTATGCACACTGTGCAGCTGCAGGGAGGGGGCATAGCCATTAGGGGGCACCCAAGCCACAAGGTCAGCTTCAGTACACAGGATTTGGGAAGAAATAAAATTATTCGTCTAATTTAGCCAAAATGATTACCTTTTCTGCAAGTATTTCATTATGGAGCACATAAATGATACCTCGAATATACACTGTTTGTGTTGGGATCTAATTTCTTTTTTTTCCCGAGTTTACCAGGTCAGAATTTCTGAGTATTTCCTGTATATTTGCATCTTTATAAAGTCACATTTTTAGCTTTCTCATTTTTCAAAATTGCAAGTCTGCAGATTCAGGTTTTTGTTCTAGCAATATTGGAAATTAATAGTCAGGAATTCTGAATATTCGCTTACGAATTTGTGGGTTTTGATGTCACGGTTTCTGAGTTTTATCTCACAAAATGTAGAGTTTATAGAGTGATTTTTTTTGTTTGTTTTGTTTTCATTGTTTTCCGCCAAATAGCCCTAATACACAACTGTGCTGGCTCAGCTGGACTCCGTAGGATCTCCGTTACATGGCTGTTCAGTCTTCTGATGGTCAACCGTAGCCTATCAACCCCGGTCCTAATTCTCAGATCCTTCTCGAAAATTACATGCCCCCCCTTTAAAGGGAGCTCTGCTTTGAAAGGTTTGAAGGGTTTTAACTCATCTGTGTCACGGTAGTTTTGGCGCCCCCAAGCAGAATCTCGCAAAGGTCCCCAAAAAGCTGGAGGCCCCCACCACAATGACCTTCACCTCAGGGCTGCCCTGTGAACGCTCAGATTTGAGGAGTTATTTTCTTTACAGCGCTGCTGTGGGGGGCGGAAGGGGGAGGAGGAGACAGCAGTCAAAAGTTGCGGCCGCAGCCTAAAACGCAGCGATAATAAGATGGGTCATAAAATGCTCTCTGCGCCCCGATGACTGATGAGCTGCATTAAAGCTGACAGCGTATTACCTGCCAGTAATTAGGTTTTGTCATGGATTGAATTATTTCAAGGCTGCCTGTCTTGGTAATCACGTAATTTGCTGTAGACTGCGAGAAGTGGGCTCCGTGTGAGGCGGCCGCCCGTCTCCCGGTGCCCCTCCGCCCTCCTTCCACCGGTTCTGCCAATCAGCCTCCGCCTCCTCCTCTCCGCGTGGATGGAGAATGGAGACAGAGGAAGAAGACTGTCAAGAGGCTGCCATCCATGGGAAACATCCTCTAAAGGCGCGTTAGAGAGGCAAAACTGACATTTCTGCCTTTACGCGCTGCTCCGTAACGCGTTAAAATGATCAGCCGTGGCACGGCAACCGCGTCATATAACGCCACTGCAATAACGCGCTCTGTAAAAATAACGGTCTAAAAAAACACACCAAACTCTGAATCTAGACGCACACAGGACCGTGCTCGGGAGGCTTACCTGAAGAGATGTCCAAATCAGATGCGTCTTCACCTGGAATCAAACTGCCCGCAACTTTGTGAGGTCCAGTAAACTCCTGGTCTTGTGGAGTAAACTTGCCAACACAAGTTGGAGAAGAGTTGAAGAGTTGGAGCTCTCCCCGCGGCTGTGCGGCTCCCGGATCCTCCTCTCCCCCTCGCTGCTTCCTCACCTTCTCCCTCCCCGCACGTCTCTGCGTCTCCGGTTTTTCTGACAGGGAGAAGCGGCGCGGCGTCGAGCCTGCGCTCCTATTTAAGCCCCACCACCAGGTCCCCAGTCAGCAGCGCGCTCCAGCTCATCCAAGAAGCTGACAAGCACCGTTAGGGAAGGCAGCGCATGTTGCTCTAATGGACCTCATTAAGCACTACTTACAGATGTTCTCTTAACATAATTGATCTGCAGCGAGTTGAGAGGACGGCAACCTATTCCCCAGCCCCCAATTATGGCCCGGTAATTAGATCCCCAACCTCCTGTTCTCCACATTCACCCTTCTAACATTCCGAAATATCAAAGTATCTCTTTCTCTCATAGCGACCGCCCCCCCCCCCCCCCCCCCCCCCCCCCCCCCCCCCCCCCCCCCCCCCCCCCCCCCCCCCCCCCCCCCCCCCC
>JAOWBL010000016.1:4385986-4398129 GCA_028564865.1 Zenarchopterus dispar
GAGAACAGTTACCCATAATTTGCAGCAGTAAGCTCAAATTCTAGAGTGGATGAATTTTTACCCTGAAGACCCCTTAACACTCCTATCAGATCCCAATGGATGTAATATAAGCACAGACCTTTCCATGGATTACCCTGCCTAGGAGAAGGCACCAGAGACATGAGGCTTCACGTGGGAATCATGGACAATGCTACTGAGATAGTCAGCTGCTCTACACACCGCAGCGACAGAACTGCTGACTTCAGTGAGAACCATGGCTGTGGATTGTGTATTTATGTGAATAAAGGTGACAATGACCCATACCCAGGGCTGCAAACACTCTACGAACAATTTTTGGACCATTTCCTACATCCTCCTTAAGGCAGCTTTATAAGAATCCAGCATTCGTAGCCCATTCCTAAGTTTGTGGTCAGATTGGTGGTCAAGTCCAAGACTTTCTATGAACATGCCATGAGAAGCCGGAACACAGGCCTGAGGATTAATAGTTTAGGAACAAGCTAAGAAAACAACGTACTATGTTCATGTAAGTATGGCGCAAGAACACAATGAGTTGTTCTTGGGAGCCTATGCAGCCTTCCCATGAATACTTTTCAAACGTCCTGAAGTACATCATATGTGTGCCACTTGGCCGCAGAAAAACCAAAGCAGCTGCTACAACCACTAGATCTTCTTCTTCTTGGTCATTGCCTCTGTAGAAGGTGCAGCTGCAGTCTTCTGGTTGCTATCTAGAAAATTAGAAATGCTTCCACGAATATTCCAGCATATGAGATGATCGAGACACAGATGTGTGGAGATATTGGACAGCTGCCACTTATATAGCTTGACAAAATGTATTAAAAGCTGTAGGATCTTCTGACCAATGAGTTGAGATTGCTGTGAGTTTGACATTAGGGTTTACATGAGATTTGCATAAGAATAACATCAACAGGTTCAGAGGCACCCTTACAGAGATCATATATTCCACAGCCACAGTGTGGCAGAAAACCACCTCATTTTCTCAAGCATGCGTCAGGTTGTTCTTACAATTGGAACGGCAGCCATACCGAGTTCCTACAAAGGTTGCAGGAAACTATGCCCATCTCCCCTAATGTCTAAAAACTCCAGATTTCATACACACTGAGAGTTCCGCATGAACCCACTGTTCATAGGAACTTTAGTGACCAAGGCTTAACAGGTGCTGAATAAATGCCACCAATATAGATGTCACTGCTCACCAGCACTGGGGGACCACAAGGTTGGGTTATGAGCCCCATGCTGTATTCTCTGCACACATTTAACTTTAACCCATATGCCTCAAAAACACAAAAATCAAATATGCAGATGACACAACTGTAAGGGGACAAATATCAAACAACATACACAATACAGAGAAGAAAAAGAGATGTTGGCAGACTGGTGTATGGACAAAAACTTCACACCAAACACCAAAAAGACCAAAAAAGTCATTCTTGACTTTAGGAGATACTGTGAGGAACACATTCCCCTAACTTTCAAAGGTGAGGAAGTGGAGCAGCTCACCAGCTTTAAGTTCTTCGGGACTTACATCAGCAAGGACCTCACATTATCAGCAACTCATCAGACCTAGTAAAAAAGGCTCAACGGTGGTTTTATTTCTGACAGACACTGAAAAAGAGTATTAATCCATAATAGTTTGTATTTAAGTCACAGCTGTGATCAAAGTTAAACGCCACAACAAGCATCACTTCAGCAGAGACAATTGAAATGGTATGTAAACAAATACAAACAAGGCTGAAGTTCATTTTTGATTCAGAGCTTCGGATTCTGCATTGGCTCTTTTGCCAACTGTGGCATTTGAAACAATGAATCAAAGATTAATCAAACGTCAGGGTCATGAAGTACACCACAATTTTGAGATTTAGTGTTTGAGGTTAGTACCACTTACATAAAATTGATTTGTCTTAGTTTGTGTTTAACATATTTTCTGAATGCATGAGCATAAATGAAGGAAAATAGTTCCAAAATTATTGTATAGGATGAAATGCATACTCTTATTAAGACTTCTGGTAAAAGCCGAGTCACAGTTAAAAGTCTGTTTATTATACCATTAAAGACAATTTATATCTAAAAAAAACAAAAACAAAAAAACAACACAATTCAAACCAAGCCACCTAATGCATATTTCATAAAATGACAAGATTAGTAACAGATAATAATAAAATAATAATTTAAAAACATCACCTTTTATGTGACAACTGAATTTCATTATTATAAATCACATTCCAGAACAAAACTCCACTCTGTGCATAAATCCCGAGTCTCTGTGTCAATCCACAGTCATCTTTTGTTGTCTCAGACCATTTCTGTGGAACCCGTAGGACAGGGGTGGCCAATCCTGGTCCTTGGGAGACCATGTCCTAGATGTTTCCCTAATAGACATTCTCAGCATGTCATCAAGATCTGCACAAGTCTGGTAACGGCACAATCACTTGAAGTAGGGATACATCTAAAACAGTAACTGCTGTCAAATGAAAAGAAGATACACTGACTGGTCACCTCAAGAAGCAATACTTTCTTTGTTCGGACTGAACACCTGAAGTGACATGGATTTGTAGACTGTCTGTTGATTCTGTTGGCTGTGAAGATTTCATTGAGATGTCAATCATCCAAATCAGCCAAGCCATTCCTGACATATGTCCTTGTATAAAAACAACTGTTCACATGGGGGTGCTAGAACATACTGAAGACATCAACTGATACAAACAAACATACTGGAAAGGAATTGATACATTTTGTGACATTATGTCAAAATAAAAGCAGTTTTAGTTTTGTACCTTAAACTTTAATGAAACAAGATGATTAAATACACCAAAATGGCTAATTTGGAAAGTCTGTCTAACGATTCTTCTTAGAAAACCTCACAAAACTCTGCTGCAAAACAGGAAAATCAACCATTGGTCCAATAAATGGTGAGATGATCTAGAATGGATTTTTTTTTTTTAGAACGTTTTGGGTTTTAACTACCTGACTCCAAACAGATTTGAGCTCTGAAAGTGAAAGATGTAGATAAACCTTTATATTTTTGAGGTGTCTCTTCTGCATTTACTCCGGCTTAGTATTACATAAGCCTAATTTTACATATCTGTTGTAGTCTCACATATGTTGAATTATTTTTAATGTAAGATTTATTCAAATACACCTTGTAGTTACTGAGATATATTCTTTTTAAATGCTGTATCTCATTAACAAGAAGGAATTGCTAAGCTAGGCCTTCTTAGGGATGGATGAATAGTTGAAACCATGTTTGTTGTGACTGTAATATTCAACTTCATGAACATCTCTGGGTCTAATTCTGAATCTTCCAGAGCAGACAGTAACAGAAAAACTGCAACTGATTTAGCTACAGGCTAACCCACAGTTTACATGCAGTTTGGCTAGCAATTGGCCTTTTTTATTTTTTTGCTTTTGGTGATTTTGTTCTATCTACATAGCTGAATAGGTTTAAACAATGATTGACGCATTCCCTTATTTCCTCCAATATTTGATAATGAGGGATTACTTTGGAAAAATTAAATATTAATATCTGGAATCTAACAGAAATGTGTTACCATGTTGTTTCTAGTATGATGAAAAGTCACAGCATCAACTAGAAACATTCCTAATTACAACTGAAACACTGACCATTACCACCTCTTTATTCCCTGAACCTAAACCTCCTGAACCTAAACCTCCTGAACCTAAACCTCCTAAACCTAAACCTCCTGAACCTAAACCTCCTGAACCTAAACCTCCTAAACCTAAACCTCCTGAACCTGAACCTAAACCTCCTGAACCTAAACCTCCTGAACCTAAACCTAAACCTCCTGCACCTAAACCTCCTGAACCTAAACCTAAACCTCCTGAACCTAAACCTCCTGAACCTAAACCTAAACCTCCTGAACCTAAACCTCCTAAACCTAAACCTCCTGAACCTAAACCTCCTGAACCTAAACTTCCTGAACCTAAACCTCCTGAACCTAAACCTCCTGAACCTAAACCTCCTGAACCTAAACCTAACCAACTGGTAAATGCTATGTCTTGTATTTGCTGCTTTGCAGGTGATGTTGAGGCTTTCCAAGAGCTGTTACATGTTAAACAGCTACTTGGTGCTGATGAAAGCTGGGCTGAGATGAAAGCTTTGTAGAGTTGAGGGGAACTGCAGAGTTGGTGATAATTCTGCTGCACATTAAAAGATTAAAACCACTTCCCATGACTACTAAAATCAACATCACATTTTAATATATTCTTCTACAAAAAAAGATTTAGTGACATTAAAATATTTTAGGATATAAACAGTCATACAAATAAAGCAAATACAGTTAAAATGAAGCAGGTGGCAAAGATAGATGTTTGTGTTTTTCTACTCATATCGTTCTGTAAAAAACTAAGAATCCCCTTTTCTAATCTCATGCTTTTTGTGTGTCTCTAGAAGACTCTGGTCTACAGAGGAGTTCGTGGTACTCTCAGTGACTGACAGGTCCAGGTCTTGATCGTCATCCCTCCACCACCGTGCTCGACAGTGGGTCTGAGATGGTTCTGCTGGTTTTCTCCAAACATGGTTCTGGACATGAAGACCAAACATCTACACGTTGGTCTCATCTGTCCAGAGGACACTGTTCTAGAAGTCTGCTGGTTTGTTCAGATGCAGTTTTGTGAACCTCAGTCATGCTTCGAAAATAAGGATAGGTTTTTTCCTGGACACCTTTCTTGTAGAAAAATGTATCTGATCCCTCTACATCAACACATTTAAACCACTTGGTGACTGCAATATCTGAGTAAGGCTGAACTTGTATGATAACGCTCTAAAATAAAGACCAAACTTTTCCTACTTGTACTGCCATGGACTTCAGATTTTTACATGCTCCCTGACATGGGTTTGAGATGTAGCTCCTGGGTTTGTTGTATTTCTTTGAGAATTGGATGGTCTGACCTTGGGTTAAATTTGCTGGGATATCCACTCCTGAGATCATTAACAACTATCTTGAATGTTTACCACTTGTGAATAATTTTCTCATCATAGAAGGTAAATTTTCAAATAGGTTTTGCAACCCCTGATATGCAACAACAAGTACTCTTCTAAGACCATTGCTGATGTCTGTCCCAATTGGTATTGTGTTAACACACTTGACTTTTCCAGACTAGAAAACAGCCAAACATCTGTTTTTATAGAGGTCTGAACACCTGCTGATGATTAGTTCATCCGGGAGTGATGATTAGTTGCACCTGGATGCAACACTCTTAACGCCTGTAGAAGCAGTAGGAGGGTACTTCATATTTCCCAAATTATTATTTTTATTATTATTATCATTAGTAGCAGTAATAGTAGTAGTAGTATTCGTGATTGTTCATAAGATTTTGCATTTGTATAATCCTAAGATCCACTATAATGTTTTTTGTTTTCTTGTTGTTTTTTTTAAATTAAGTTCTGACCGAAAAAGAAAAAATGATATATTTAAAATTATAAGATTAGTGGGGGCGGGGCGAACATTTACCCATGACAGTACAACAGTCATTTATACACAATTTCTCAACATAAAAGTGTGACTTAAACTGTACAAATAATAACTAAATTCATTGATGAGAGGGCAAGTTATGGTTCACTTGTAGTCATATTCTAACCACTGAACTTATTTGTTTTGTTTTTTTTTAATAATTGATACATTTTTTCCCCTTTGGTTCTCCAAACTCCTCATCTCCCATCAGCCAGTATCCACGGTACGGCAGCCATCAGTGATTGACCCATTTCATCTGAAATGACCAAATGCAGCCCAGTTGAGTCAAGCCAAGTGTAACACCATTCACAGGCAAGTATCATCAAAAACAGACTAAAGTTTATTTCAACTAATTGGCAGCAACATGAAAGGGAGTTTGAGCAGCACGAGAAGACAGAGATAAACTTCCAAATGTTTTTTTTTTTTTTTGGAAATTTGTCTAACTGTTCTCTTTCATACAGCAAAAACAAAGCATTTGCTTGTTAATGATGAAAGAGCTCCATAAGTCCCATGTTGATTGACGATCACTGAGATGTATGACACTTCCCAACTTGTCATAGAGGAGTTATTTATACTCTGCTGCGATCCATTCTGTGAGGAAAGACCAGATGTCCCGTCTTAATTAGGCCAGCAGTGATGTTTTTAATGACTTCTAGCCCATTACAGACGACAGAAGAGTTTTCAGATCTTCCTCCTGTCACTCCTGTGGGCCTGCTGCTCTTTGTCTCAGGCTTCAGTATGAGTTTTGACACATTTATATCCTCCAAAGACAGACAGAGAAGTCACACACACATGAATGTGAGGCGCTGAATCTATTGTTGAAGAATGGCAGAAGTTTTTTTCCCTAATGTCTTCTATGTTGTTCATGTATCATGTACATTTCATTTATAGGAATGTGGGCTCGTATTGTAAAATATATTTAATTCATGGTATGTTAAGTCAGAAAACTAGGCCATCGGAGTTGATGCTTCATATGCTGCGTGTGCTCCTTAAATAATAGTGCGAAGGATGGGAAAAAGGAAAAAAAAAACTCTCCAAGGAGTCTATGTAGTTCTGTCTTTAAGGTTTTAAGTCAGACAACACCTTCTTTTCTCTTCCTTCCCTCCCCCTTTGCCTGCTTATTCTCCACTTCCACTGCCTCACTTTTTTCTTCCGTTTTGTTTGGCAGACAACACACCCGAATGTTGACAGGAAATATCCGCCCTTATTTATGTGGATCAAGTAAAATAGCAGGGAAGGCAGCGGATTTTTAGAGCTGCAGATCAAATGTGAACGTGATCTTCAGTGATGTCCTGCGCTGTGATGTGTCGCCGCGCAGCATCTGCAGGGCTGCGACGGCCGAGTGTGACGTGCACACGCACCTTCCGGCCCCACATCTGCAGCACACCAACCACCTCAAGGTGAAGATATTACCAAGTTTCTGAACAAATGTTATTGCTTGCCGTAATGAGGGTATAAAATGTTATTAATATTTTAGAACAAGCCCTATTTTTCATCTCTGAAACCCACTGTGGGGCTTCTTTTCAAAGGGTTTCAGTCAAAACCCAATGGGAGATTCAATTGACTTTAATCTTGCATTCGTTTGAAAATTTGAGCCCATTAGTTAACTTTGCCTTCTCTGTGCAGTTTTCATTGCATTTCAATGAAGCCGCTTTCCTGTGGTGTTAAAACACTAATAGCTGCTTCAAATTAAAAAATGTAGGATGGAATAAGAGTATAAGAGAGAATAAAAAAGGAAGGAAAAGGAGGCAGAGACATGAGGAAATGCTTAAAAATGTCAAAGACATAACTGTCAAACATCAATTTTGAATTTGTACATTCTATATGGCATTGGTGCTTCAGGACGATGAGTTTATTAGTGTTAGACGCTTTTATCATAAACTAATCTGAAACATTTGTTTCCCCTCTTTCAATCCCAAATTCTTTCTTTATTGACTAAATATTAACATTCATTTGATCATAGTTTTAAGTCTTTGTATTAGGCAAATATAACTTTTTTCCACCATGTCATTATTTATTTAACAGAAATTCAGCCAAAAAAAAAAGAAAACCAGCTATGAAATGGGAAGTATCCTCACGACTGAACAGCTTGCAGATCCACCTTTAACACCAGTAACTTGAGATATTTGTGTCCTCTCTGACTTCATCAGTGTCTCATTCTTGTGGAGGAATTTGGTACCTTTCTTCTTTACAGCGTTGCTTGTCTTCTTTGAGGTTTTTAGACATTTACTTATAACTCTAGACGATTCTGGTAAACAGAGCCTGCCACATTTGACCCGTAAAGAATACCATAACCCAAGTTTGACCCATCTTATCACCCATGGATCAGTAACTGTTGTCCATGCCATGACTGAGCCTTGAGCATCAAGATCAGGCCCAATACATGATCCCGGGTCATTTCATGTGAACACTGACAGCTTCAAGACACAAGACAGTGATGTAGTTTGAACTTGTATTGATCATCCCAGTGCTGACATTCATAAAGTCTGAGGCCATCCTTATTCCTCAACTCTATCGGCACCAATCTTTACCCGGTCACAGAGGACAGACGGACCTGCGGGGCTCGGTGGACAGAAAGGCATCTGTCCTGTCCTCTTCCTTCAAGTAAACATCATGATGGTTTTCGTCACAGGATAAACACCAATTTATTTCACTCAGAATCCCCATTAATACAAAGTAGGTCAAGTGAGGACTTCTAAAAGGACTGCTAAAATCTGCCTCCTTTTCATGAACCAACTACCAACTTAATCCTGCAGAAAGAAGTACTGGGAGGAAGCTCGCCAGCGATTTGTCATGCCTCTCAGGCTGCTCTGGCTCACGTTAAATGTATGTATACATCAAAGGAAATCAGAATGGTTCTTTCCCCAGCGTTCGTTCCATTGTTAGATTAAATTCCCCTCCTGCTGGTGAGCAAAGCTGCATCAAAACAAGATGAGTCAACAGATCTTATGGAAAAGCCAGTAGACTCTAGATTTTCTAGTGTCAGCCTCTCTGCCATTTTGGGATCCTCAGCGCAGTCCTTCCTTAAATGAAAGCTGATGTTGTTGTCTTCGCTTCCTCTGTTTGATCAAGCAGCCCCATCCCCCTCCCCGCCGTCACTGACACAATGCCTGATTAATCCTGCACCCAGCTTTGGGATGTGGCACCCACACAGTCAAATGAACAAACAAAGAAGCCCAAGTCCTCTCGACTGGATTAAGGTGTTGGTGTAATGGTGGGCAACAGATACCCCATCAGAGGCAAATCTGTTTGTGAAAAAAGATAGCGCACCCTACTTCAATCCCATGCTTTCTCTTTTTTAAACAACTTATAGCTTCCTTCATTCTTCCAGTCAAAGTGGATGGGTGAATACTAAGTTTCCTCTTATATCTTCCACAAGACTTAAGAGAAGCTGCACCCAGGTGTTATCAGGAAGATGATAATTAGCACGTACAGATGACAAACTGCTCATCAGGTGATGTGCAAACCTCTATAAAAGCAGATGTTTTTGGCAGTTTTCTGGTCTGGACCTTTCAAGTGTGTTGTAATGCAATGCAGAAAGGGAAAAACATAAGCAATGGTCTTAAAGAAGGAGTTGTTGCTGAATATTAAAAGGTTCTAAAACCATTTCCAAACTATTTGGAAATAGTTCAACACCCTAGAAAAGCTGTTACACTGATTTCAAAAGGCACACACTTCAAAGGGTAAAGAGAGGCGGAGTCAAATGTCTGACTCCACCCATTAAAACCAGCTGCTGTGAACAGAGCTGTGAAGATGTGGCTGTATAGGAGCTGTTCTACTCTATCTCTGGGGTATTTGGACCAAAGCATGTCACAGACATCCCATTAAGATCTCCACGAACCGTGTCAACTTTTGAAAAAATACCTGGACATGTATCCTCAGAACATGAAACTTTTTTGAATAATATTCTTTGTTCACAGATTGTTACCTTATGTGACAAAAATAAATTTCATGCAAACTTAATGCCAGAGTGCTTTTTAATTGCTGTGATAATAAATTGAAACATAACTGGTTAAACTGTTAATGAAGTCTCACACTAATTTAATGTTAAAATATCACTGCATTAAAACTCAGACAGCTAAGACAGCAAAAAAGTAACTCTCAAAGGGCAATAGTTGGGATTTTTTTAAAACAACTGTCTTCATATAATGGTCAGTACCATGATTTGTTGACACCTTTATCTCAGAGATATATACGCATTTTAATCTTGCAGCAAATATTACATTTCAGAGATTTTACAACTGTGATTTGCTCTGACTACAAATATTATGTTGCTATAAATGCTGCACCAAGGAAGCATCAATGCTAGCTCTCCATCAGGACAGGAACCGGTGCCAAGTGGTGGGAAACTAGAAGAACAGACAAGCACTTTTGAGCAGGAACTCAACACTGTCATGTAGATGCAAAATCCAGAAACAAAGACAGAAGAAAGATTTTCTGGCCACCATAATGTTACAACAGTATTGTGAGAAAAAGAACTTCATTTAAACATTTTATTTATCTGGACTTTAAAAAAAAATCATCTTTTTCCTTGTCAAGTCCTAAAGATAAATAAATATGTCTTCAAAATTATACCACTTCAGTGTTTATATTAGCTGAAAGTCGGCAACGAAGCGGTGAAAAGTTAATTACACACCTTGATTGAGTAGCTTTAAGAACCACTTTTATAAGCCATCACTTAAAATAGTTTTTTTATGCCCCCATGAAAAAAATCATGGGGACAATACTCAGTACCCCTGTGATTTAGTAGCTTGTAGATCCACCTTCAGCAGCAGGAACCCTGAGTAAATGTTTCCTTCAGCAGCAGCATGTTGCTTTAGGTCATTGAGGTTTTTGGACATTTACTTCTGCACAGCTGACTAAAGGTCCCACCACTGCATTTCACCTGAGTAAAGATGTGGGCTTTGATCAGATTGTTCCAAAACCACATGTGCAGTTATGCCTTTTGACATTTAACATGATGCCTGAGGTCTCTTCACAGGTTTGTGTGCAGCAACAGTGGCTTTGACAAGATTATTGCTGATGTCTTTCCTCCTTTGCGTTGTGTTAACACAGACAAATGATCCAGAGAAACGATCCACCAGAACGGCTGCTTTGACAGAGGTCGTCACACCTGCTGAAGATCAGCTCATCAGTTATCAGCACCTGCCCGTTTCCTGCCATCGCTTCCAACCGGAGCAGTGAGGAGGCAGTGAGCTTTTCACCACAACATTTCTGCACTTTGCTTCATTTTTGTGAAATAAAACGTGTGTGCTGTTGTCTGTCTGAGGTTGTGTTCAGCTAAATTTGAGACTTGGTAAAGAGGGCAGTCGTTCTGTCTCCCTGCCCTCCCATAAATCAATTCTGGGCTTGGAGCGCCACCAGCTTCAGTCAACTATCATTGGATGTCCTCCAGACGAGAGCAAACTGGACATGGTGATCCAGATCCAATAAGATTGTGACATTATCCCCCTTCTTCTTATTTGCATTTGCCTTTATCACACTGCCACCACATTTACCATCTAGCGTGTGTCTAATGTTGACTTCTGTTGTTTGGCAGCGTTCTTTCGCAGGCTGCACTCTCATCATGCTTGAACACCCAGGTGCTCCTCTGTAGTGTGATGAAAGGTTTGGTCATGTATAAAAATGTGTGCCCTCTCTTTTAAAACCCCACGTTTTTCCTCTCTTTTTTTTTTTTTTGTTAAAAAAAATCTTCTGGTCATTCTAGGTCTCAGAATTACACAACTAAAACCTCAGACAAACCACTTCATAGAACGTTTTTTACTGGGAAATTGTTTATTTAACAAAAATGAGGCCAAAATAGAATAAAACTGAGGACTTACTTACAGCTTTTTTAGGGTTTAAGAGGCTCGGTGGCAGTCAGACTCTGTTCGTCATCAGAAGGTGTGCAGACCTCGAAAGAAGCAGATGGTTTAATAGTTTGCCTTGTGGTGTGTGTTAACACAATGCCAAGAGGGAAAGCCATAAGCAATGGTCTCAGAGAAGCAATTACTGCTGCACATCAACCATTTCCAAACAATCAAAAGTTCAATGTTCATCAAATTTGTTTCTTTTTTAATTCCAGGTGTTCAGGTTTTAAATAAAAAAAACCCTTGGAGGACCTGAACACCATGTAAGTGTCCTGGGGGGTTAAGCAAGTTGTAAAATGTGAACATGACATTGCTAGATTTAAATGTAACACGTACAACCTGTTTTAGGGTATTTAAATAGAAAAAATACTACTTAAATACTAAATACAACATAGTTTAACCAACAAAAATGTGTTGGTTTAACTATGTTGTTTAAATATAATTTAATGCCTTAGATATTAGGTCAAGGTAAGAGGCTGCCAGGTACCATCAGAAGAGGCTCCTGTTAAGATCTCATGCCTCAGACAAGCTGAAGATGTCATGGCACTGTTTTTTTTTCGCTTTTCTTCTTTTTGCATTTAACCCTCTCCTTAATCTTCTGTCACTTCACCATTACAACCATTGTAACAGGAATGATCTCAAACACAGGAAAAAGATCTAAATATCTAATATCTAAAGCAGCTGGAGAACAGTGAACTCATTCATATTCAAAAGTTTTATTTCAAAGTTTTATTTGTGCTTCGTTGAAGGAAATGGTGATAGCGGCATGAACGGTGGTGGTAGAGACAGCTGGACTAAAGTCAGT
>JAOWBL010000016.1:4420503-4436740 GCA_028564865.1 Zenarchopterus dispar
GATAAAAGTATGGCTTGTTTGTGAGAGTTGCCCAAAGAAAACCTCTTCTCTCTAAAACAACATGGCAGCATTGGCAGTATGAGCAAGGTACATCCAGTTGACTTATGGTTAAACCTGTGGAGCAGTGTCTTCTGAAGTTGAGACCAAAGTGGAGAAGTTGACTATAACTTCTAAAACTGTTGGTGTTTTATACTCTCTGGTTCAGAAACCCCGACAGTTTCTGTATCTGTAAATCAAACACAGAAATTCAGCAAAAACTCTTCCTACAACTGTCAAGCACGGTGATGAAGGGGTGATGATGTGGGGTGGTTGTGCAGTCACATGACCTGGACTCCATACAGTCATAAAGTGGACCATGAGCTCCTCTGGAGACAAATGTGAGGATATCTGTCTAACATCTAAAGCTTGTCTGGGTTAGTGTTGCTCCACCACCTCCGGCTGCTTGGCCTGACCGTTACAGCGTTGGACCCTACCCTGATCAACTGTGGGTCCCAGTGGGGTTCAGGGAGGGAGGGTCTGAAATATTCTGCCATGGCGCCCAACACTTTCAGTCAGCTAAAAACCGGAGGAGACGTGGTTTCAAACGTGGTTTTGGTGTCTTAGCCAGCATATGGTTAGTATGGGCTGCCCGATGCTGAGCTTAGCAGATGCAATGAATCAGGGGGAGTTCTTGGTAGCCCTCATATAGTTTCTCCACTTGATGCAGAAGTGACATGTTGTTGACCTGAGGTTACTTTTGCCTCATTGTAAAAGCTGGCATTACCGGAGGATTCTTTCTTTTGTCCTGATGTATAAAACCTCAGACTTTAGAAAAGGTGTGGTTTATTTGTCGCATGAATTTATACAGAAATTACGCCATATCTCAGTCCCTTAAACATGTTCTCATACTCAATTCTTATGCATTTTTACCAACCATTGTAAGTGAAGTCAAGCAGGCAGCATCCTTTAGGTTTGTAGGATTGATCAGAATCCAGTGGAAAAACCTGTGTGTTTTATACTGGCTTGGTTGAAGGGGCCTATCTTCTTTAATTTCCCATCAAAGTGTCGGTAAGATCACTCGTTTCCCAAATTAAACATCACTCAACCCCCATCTCGCTCCCCCTCCCGCCTTCCCATTAAACTACTTTAAAGAAAGCCTTAAAGGAGAAAGCTTCCCACCAAACCCCCATCTTCCTTTATCCACCCAGAGTGTGCTGCGGCTTGTGAGCTCTATCAAGTGGTATAAATCTTTAATTTTGGAGATCAGCATTAATGGCTGGAACAGCCTCAGATCTGGGCTTCGCTCTGCGCTTTCATCCTCCTGGCTGAAGGAATTCTGGGAGCGGAGAGAAAGGGGGCAGCTACATAATTGTTTCTTCAGTAAGTACACAAATTAACTGCTTATCAGATGATCTCGGCACATTATCCCTCACAACATCATTTCAGTAAATCCGAAGCTACTCCCTCTATAAGAGCCGGGTATCATTGCCAGCTCCAGGGAGGGCATGATGAAGGAAAGGGTAACCGTAATTAAATTAGTTTTCAAAGGTAAAAAGGCCAGATCGTCCTCCCACTGAATTTTCAAAGTTGTCTTTACAGTCATGTGCAAAACTTTGCACCGTCTTTAACCCTGTTTTTTTTGTTTGTTTGTTTGTTTGTTTTGTTTTGGGTTTTTTTTTTTTGGAATGATAACATTGTAAAACTCATCTGATCGTCAATGTGCCATTATTTATTTAACAAAAATGAAGGCAAAAAAGCCTGATTTCTGTCTGAAGGATCCAGATTTGTGTTAACACAATGCCAAGAGGAAAAGACATCAGTTATCAGTATCTCAAGCCATATTCCAAGATAAGTACTTCTACCTTTAGCGTTTGAGGACAAAAGTACTTCCGCCCTGACAATTGTACTGTTGCAGAGTACACTACAAGTATTCAGATGACACACTCATAATAGTGAAAAGTGAGTTTGGAAACATGTCGCTCTCTCAACAGTAACCATCTTACTGATGTAGAAGAGGTGGCAGGACACCCATTTGTCATGCTCTTGGTCAAAAAGTGACTGGCAGGACGTCTTTAGTGCCAAAGACAGTCTTCCATGAAGAACATCACAGGAGAAAGGTTTCTTATTGTTCTTTTTTTTTCTACTAAAAGGAAAATCTTTATGGCAGCACTGGTTAAGCAGCCAAAGAATAAACAGTAGTTTAATTTGATCCAGGACTCATTTACAGTCTGGATATGTAATCCTTGTATCTGGTGTTCTCTGTTGGAGTTCTACACAAGGGATTACTAGATTTAGAACACAGACTGAGAGAAACGTTGTTTCTTCACATCTAGAAAAGCTTATAACACCATCTTCAAACAGATTCTAATTCAACTTTCTCCGGTGAGATAGATTATTCATAAGTGGCAAACATTCAAGACACTTGTCAATCATCCCAGCAAGTTTATTAGACAAAAAAAAAAAAAAAAAAACCTCCATCTCAGCACCTACAGGCCTCACTGAGCACACTAAGTATTAAAGACCATGACAGAACATTAGAATAAGACGGAACCGGGACGATTTGTTCGGAAGCGTTTCCAGGTCAAAAGCTCTTCTGTCTGAGAAGAACATGGATGCCGGACCTGATGCTGTGGTGGGACCTTCAGACACCAGATTAGAAGTGAATGTCCGATGACCTCGACGAACTGGAGCAACGCTGGAAACAAAAACAGACCAAACTTCCTCCACAACCACAAGACACACTGATGAAGTCAGACGGAAAAAATAAATACTTCAAGTTACTGATGCTGACGATGGATCTTCAAGCTGCTGAATCAAAAGGGTACTTAGCACTGCCCACACAGGTATTTGTTTATTGGGCTTCATTTTTGTTAAAATACATAATGGCACAGCAAAAAACATATGTTGTTGTTAAAAAGGTTGTATTTGATTAATACTAAGACCCACCAAGATCAGATGGTTTTTAGGACATTTTTCTCACAAAGAAACAGAATTCAAACAGGAAGCACATGACTGTACCTCTGCTATGTTCTGTGGATGAAAAAACACACTGTCATATTTCCTTTTTTGACTTTTACATTTTTTTTAATCAAATATTTCAATTAGGCGCAAGTAAATGCGACTCATAAAGAGAAAGAAGACGTGGTGATGGGAGGAGAAATACTGGGAGGAGAGTGAAGCAGCACCGCAAAGCTGCCTTTGTTTGTTGTTCGTTTATTAACTCTGTTTTCTCCTCGTCAATCAAACACCACACATCATCTTGCTGTTCTGCTTTGACTTCTCCTGCCAAATACAGGCATCAGTTATTCTCTTGGCTGCTTCATAATGATGCTGTTGCCCCCTATTTCTCCACATTAATGAGCGAGGCGGTGGAATTAGGCTGGGCGCTGCCTCTTAATGGGGCCTGTGAAAGCTGGAGAGTGACTGCAGCTCTCGTTAGCCGAGCCGGCTGCTATTGATTGTGGCGGGCCACTGGGGGCTCTCTACCTGTGGTTGACTTTGTACTTGTGCAGGAGTTGTAAGGGTCTGCTGAACAACAGGGACCGCATACTCTCAAACAAGGTCTATGAGAAGCCTATCAATTAGGCTTTGAAGGTCAAGCAAACTCTCCTCTCCCATCTTCCCCTCCTCCGTCTCCCCACTCCTCCCTGATCCTGAGCTGACGGTATCTTCTCTGCTCTCTCCAAAATACATCTGAAGACTCCATTCAATTAAATATCTCTCGGCTCCAGCTGCTCCCTAAGTGAAAGGTCAACTAAGTCCGGGAGGCTAAAAGTAAAAGGCTTGGCTTCTTCACAACTCCTCCCCACAACAAAGCCTCCCCCAAGCAGGCGCTCACACTCCTAATGATACCCACTGGTCAATCCCTAACTAGCAGTGACAGTTACCCCCAGAAGCAAGACTGCAGACCAGAGCCAATCGATCAGGTGAAAAATAAAAATAAAAATACATATAATGATAACCTGCAGACATAATGTCAGGCCCTTGCACTGTCCCAATTGGTTGACATTCAGGTAGATAGAGTGGGGAGAGACCTGGCCAGACATCAAAAGAGAGGTGTACAGCGAGCTGTCTTGCCATCTCGCGCCCACTGAGGAAGTATAACCCTCTCACATGAACTCTAATTATCCACACTGTGGCCTGAGGGAGTCCCAGAAGGAAGACCGGCGGGCCTAATGACACGCACGTTCAATAACCATCAACCAAAACGCCACCTAATTAAGTGAAAATGAGCCTTATTACTTAAACTTTTGTGCAATCATGCAGAATGGAAAGAAAGCCACAGCGATCAGATGATTTTTATTACATTTGGACCAAAGAAAGAGCAGAACCGTTCTGTTTCCACAGCAGTCGTGTGGAGCGGTAATACTTTTATAAGACTGGAATTACCGACTGCTGCCACCTTTCTCCTCAAGATACTGCCTCAGACTGTTTAAAAAGACCTGAAGAAAGCACCTGGAATGTCACCCTGAGGTTTTCTGAACCAATCATAGCAGATTATTATCATATTAACTGAAGGAAACACATCCAGCAACTTGTTCAGCAAATCAGTGATCAATCTCTACTAATAAACACTGATCAGCCAAGACATTAAAGCTGTAAAAAAAAAAAGGAGAAGAAAGGATAAAAGAATACCACAAAGAGTCTGAGGGGTTCAACTGGTCTCCAAACTCTCAGAATCTAATCTTAAATGATCTGTGTGAATTAAACCCAGTCCACAAAGACCTCACCCACATAACCCACAGGATCAAACGATAATGCCCCTGTATCAGCCATTTAACTCAGCTCAGTTCACTTTATTTATACAGCGTCCATTCCCAATAACCATCATCTCAAATCTCTTTGCAAAGAAAACAAGTTCAGTACGGTCCAGTCTAAGACAACCCAACTGAGTCCAATTCACTTAATCCAAATTATTCCAGCACAGTCATATAAACTCATATCATACCAATTTTTTTTAAAAAAACAGCCTAAGGAACCCAGTAGATTTAGGTGAATGTTTAATGGAATCCCCAAAAAAGAAGTAAGGAGGAGAAAGGGAAAAATAGGATTTTTTTTCCACCACCAAACTTCAATATCATGACAATAAATTTATAATACAGCTAAAATACTACAGCATAAAACTTATTAAAACACATCACATAAAGTAAATGTTATAAACAGTTTGCCAGAGGAGTCCATTGGGCATTTTGGGTCGTTTTAAGGTTCAGAGTTTATTTCATGTTCAGTTAAACTGTAAACATTTTTGAATACGTGTTATTTTGTTAGCTGAGCTGTGATGTCATCTTGTACACAAGTACACTCTGTTAAACTCCAAAATCTGGTCACTGGTTAACAACGACAAACACCAAGTATCACAAGGACAGAGATTGACAATGAGTGTTTGATGAAGATGTTTTCTGATTGGTGGAATTCCTGGAGGCTTGCCAGTGGGTGGAGCTAACGACTCAGGAATGCACAACTCCTGTTGGATATATGATCATATGAAATGATCCCACGTGCTTCTATGTAAGCCTGATAAATGATGCCTTTGCAGAGCCAAGTGCTAAAACCAAGCGTGTTTTTTTATGAAAGTGTTTTTAACTTTCACTGCATGAGTTGTCTGGCTGAGATCACAACATTATCAACGCTCCATTTTCAATATTTCCTGTGAATGAGCACAACATCTCTGCCGCAGATGCTGGAGCCAGAATCAGATTCAGGACATGAAAGTGGACACAACGATGAACCACATCAGTGGATTTGACTTGGCCAGCTAGGAACAAATAAATAAAACAAATAAAGAGTAAGAAGTAGCCACAAATCTACCAGGATGGCAAACATAAACCACTCATGCATTTCTGCTTTTACAAGACTGTTTAAGCAGTTTTATGACTTTATTACGTCTTATCTTATTGGAGAGTTGATGTTATAGAAACCAGCAGCAGCTACTTTTGGGTAGCTCTTTTATCAAAACGTAACGCTACTTTACAGTTTATTGTAAACTAAAACAGCAGGACACACAATATAGATAATGAATGAGTCAAAACTGATACAGAAATATCCGAATTACAGCAGTGATATATAATCGATTTGGCATATTACTGACACAGAACAAAGGAGGGTAAGCTGCAGGACACTGGATACAAGATGATGTCTGTGCATTTCCCGTCATCCAACTTCAGTCTGTGGAGGGAAAGATGGACCTGTCCGTCAGTGCTTCGACAGCTGGACAGATTTCTGGTCCTGATATAGATGGGCATTTCTGGATCATGTGTCGTCTGCATTGCATCATGGGGCTTTAACCTGTGTTTGTGGGTGTCACAGCCTAGCCTGGCCATTCAGAAACATTTATTTGAGAATATTCTCTGTTGTGAAACAGAGCAGAGCCATTTCTACCGGTACAGAACGTACCAGGCCGGTATGGGAGTGTTTAGGAACCACTATTCACAACGGCTAATATGGCAGCAGAACAAGCTCTCCAATCCACTGCAGCTATTTTTAATATCTTCTGTTTGGTTATCACTTCTATCACAGAATCGTGTTTGTAAGGTAGGGTCACCTGAGGGCATTTTTCTGTCCCAGACACAATCACATCAAGGTCATGTGGGTTTCAGAGTCCTCTCATTGTCCCTTTGACTTATGGACTGCGAGACCAGGAATCAAACCAACATTTGGGTCCTGCTCGACCTCCTGAGACACAGGCGCCCCAAAAATGAGCAAGTATTTCTCATGAAATGACAAAACGTTACTTCCATAGCTTGAAATCTTTCCTATGTTCAATTGTGAATTAAATATAAGATTTACAAACAATTGCTTTCTGTTTGTTTATTTTTTCCATTTTACACATCGTTGTAGCTTTTTAAGAACTCCAACTGTAATTTGAAGCTTCAGTGACTTTAACTCCGATTATTAATGGCAGTTAATGTGTCATTCAGCAGCAGACAGAGTTGGGGAGAGCAGACTCCCAAATGAAGTGACTGGGAGCCTGAATTGATTCAGAGGAGAAGACTGAGAAGTTAAAGCAGAGCAAAGCTTTAAGAGACAGTGAACCAGGGAGGAGAGTGGAGGACTGAGGCCCATGTGATCTCATGAAGGGAATCAAATGAAACAGAGTTGTGCCAGCAACACTGAGGTCAAAACATGCGCCATTGATCTGTCTGGTTCCACTTTCAATACCCTTACTTAAAGTAAGAGACCTACATCAGTTAGCTGACGTGATACCAGGATCTTCTCTCGCCCCGTTCTCAGACTGGAGTCAACGAGTCGCATATTTGTACATAAGCTGGACAGACGGCCTGACTCCAGTGTGGCAGATTAGAAAATGCCCCTAAATCCCGTCGATAGGCTGTGGAGTGGCAGCCAGGCTGCAGTAAGCCAGGACGGCTGTCGCTGCTTCGCTGATTAGAGCTGCAGACTGCAGGAGGATATCTGGAGACGCTCGGAGACCAGCAGGCTCCCTCTGTCTTCGCCCTGATTCCCCTCCGTTGTTGTCTGTTGAAGCAGGACAGACTAAAGGTGATCACGTTTCCCAGATTATCAATACTGACTGCTCTGTGGCCTTGCTGCCATCACGTCTCACATGGCCTCATGACTTCCACCGTCTCTGATCTTCTCTCAAAGTACAGTCATGTCCAAAACTTTACCAACTCATTTCATCCAGAAGCTTTTATGTTTAAAAATCTGATAAAATCATCTGACGTTGGTGAGTCTGAGCACAAACCTCAGACAAATGACAACATACCACTGTTTTTTTTACTGTATTGGGGGTTTTTTCTTCACAAGAATGAAGCCAAAAAGAAAATCTGCGTACTTCTGTAAGTCAACAGCTTGTAGCTCCACCTTGTTCATCCAAAACGTGAAGTACTTGTTTCCTGTTGGACTTTCTCAGATTCTCGTGGTTGTGCAGGAACTCTGCTCCATTCTTCTCTCAGTTCACTGACATTTTTAGATGTTCCCTTCAGGTTCAGGTCTGGACTCTGACCAGGTTATTCCAAAACCACGACCCTGTTTCAGCCCATCATTAAGTGTCAGTCAGACGTCCTCACATGTGTCTCTAGAAGACTGAGGTCTACAGAGAACTTCATGGTCCACTCAATGACTGACCTTTGAGGTGCTTGACAGTGGCTCTGAGGTGGTTTTGTTGGTTTTCTCCAAGCATGGTTCTGGACATGACGACCAAACATCTTCACTTTGGTCTCATCTGTTCATATGACATTGTTCCAGAAGTCTGCTGGTTGGTTCAGTTTTGTTAACATTAGTTGTGCTTCCATGTTATTTTTTGAAAGAAGAGTTTTTTTCTTTCCTGGGAACTCTTCCTAACAAACATCCTGGTTCAGTCTTCTGATCGTGATGCCATAGACTTGAACACCTAACATGTTCAGTGGGCTCTGTGGGCTGTGAGATGTAGCTCTTGGATCTGTTCTGACTTACTCTGAGCATTGCAGGGTCTAATCTTGGGGTAAATTTGATGGGACGTCCTCTCGTGGGAAGATTGACAACTGCCTTGAATGTTTTCCACTCATGAATGATCTTTCTCACTTCAGAACGTCAAACTCTAAATAGTCTGGACACAGTTTTATCGTCCCTCCCAGATGCTTCTCTAAGGTCATTGCTGATGTCTTTCCTGCTTCCCTATACACCTCAATGCCTCAGACCATCAAACTTCAGCTTTTGCAGGTGTCTGGACCCCAGGTCATGAAAGGTTGACGCTTCCACTCTTAAATCCTATAGAAGCAGTTCAGGAGTACTTGATATATGATTGTATTTCATTTTTAGTTTCTTTTGCTGCTTAATTAATAACAGCAGGGTGAAAAAAGGAATTTTGTTACTATTCATCTTTTAATTTCCGACCACGTGCTTCTATAAATAGGCTGGCAGCACAAAACTGATGGACAGTAATTATCTACTGTCTCCTTTCCTTATGGGAATGTTTCATTTGACAAAGGGTCTGGTCACATATTTCCTGTAAGCATTTTATTTCAGTAAACACAAAATCCATAAGTGGACTTGGGTTTCTGTAGCTCTGGGAAAACTGAGAACAGAATCCGAGTGTCTCGTATGACGTCTTGGTAGGGCTGCAGACTCTGAACCGGCTGCTGACGCTCTCTATCCATGACAGAGCGCCAACAAGTTTTCCTGGAATTAAAAAAACTCGCCATTGATTCATCATTTTGACAGCTCGTGGGTTTGGACAGAAAATAAAACATTTATTGGTGTTTCTGTAGAGACATGTGTTCTTCGATCATTTTAAGACTAAATAAGGGTTTTTAGAGGAGTTATACCACAAAACTCTGGTATCAACTGCTTCCATGACGGGCTGATTAAATCTCTTCTCGGCATCAAACCTTCTCTGGAACAGCTCATTCTCACTAAGTTCCCTGTAACAATTACCACAAATACTGTCTTTATTCCTAAACTACAACATGTTTGCTTTGATTTAACTTCATTTGATGAAAGCAGTTATTTTGCTGTCTCTTTTCTTGCCATGTAAAGTACCAGTACCGCGGGCTCAAGGTGACATTCAGTAGAAGAGACAGCCATGGCGGGAAACAGAGGCTCTGAAAGGGCCGAATGAAAGTTGAGGTGGTTAAGGTGGAGTCGGTGCTAACTGAACTGTTTAATCATAATAGTACTGACCGTAGTACCTGACGGTGGACTCACGGATGATCTGATCGATGTGAACCTTTCCAGGTTCCTTCCAGTACTTCCAGACATTCCGAGGCACCTGTGGTCACCCTTCAAAACAGGAAAACGCTATTAAGGCTTCACTTTAAAGAGCCCTTCACCCTTAAACTTGTACGTTTGACCCAAAGCCAGTAATCAATATCCCAACTCTCATGCGCTCACACTCTTAAGCGTTGGATGAGAAAAGGTCAGCTGTAGCACCTCCCTGGACCTTTCTGGGTGTTCTTCTTGGCCACTGGGAGGTCGGCGTGTTGAGGGACTGTCAGATCTGCTGCCAGCTCTCCAAACGCAGAGGTGTGCAACCTTTACTGTCCTGGCCTGCAGGAGTGCAGCCGCCGCTGCTTAACATTGTTTTAAAGGCCACGTGTACCATTTACTCTTTACATTTAACCTTTGCTTGTCTCCTCGACTGCAAGCACCAGCCGTTTATTTATGAGCAGCCTCAGAGTCCATGAGCGGTAAACAGCCCACAGCAAAAACAGGAACGGAGCGAACGGCTTCTCGTCCAAACTTTATTTAAACACTTTGTCAAAAATGAATTCTGTTACAATTTCCGTAAAACCCTGCAAAACAGGAGAACCTCTATGCCTTTATACTTGTGTGTTTCATAAATGTGCTTCAGAAGAAACCTGTTAAACAACACTGCAAAAGCTTGATGTGGTGCTTACATTTATTAAACTTCAGGTTTAACTCTGGGTTTTTAACATCACAAACATGCTTAGAATCTAAAAGAAACCTAAGAAACTAAAAAACAATGCATTTAATACTTTCAGACCAATTAGAGTTTTTTTTTAAGTCCAAAGTTTAACAGGCAACTGACATAAAACTTCAACATCACAATGTTGTTTTGTGCACTTGACAAAATAAAGTTATTTAATGGCAACGAGACACAGAATTTCTCAAGTCAAAAGAAAAGTGATGTTTATATTTACTTGGACTTTTTCTTCAGTACTAACGGCATGAAGCCAAGATTAAACCTGGTGTCTGGTCAACTCAGCTTCATCTCATTCGCTAATCTTCATCCATGTTGGTGTTTCAGGCCTGCTTCATAAACGGTTGCCATGGGGATGTGTAGTACCACAAGTAACCACAAGGATTACTGGGAAAACGTGTGGAGATAACAGCATGGGTCTGTGATGATCCTCTGGGATCAATGATCACGTAGTGGAAACTTGAATTCAGGTCAGATGAATCAGTATTCCAGATGTTTGTGGTCCAGACCAAAGAAGAAAAGGATCATCTAGACTGTTCCCAGCAACCAGTCCAGGATCCAGACTCTGCAATGGTCTGGCCTTGTGCCAGTGTCCAAAGCTCATTTCCGCACACACTGCTGCAAGAAGACCGGGACTAAATAAGCACACAGCTTTCATGTGTGGTGTCGTCGGAGTCAGAACTTCCACGTGCTGGAAGCAGGAATGGAAACTTTACAAAGTGGTCAAACTTTACAGTCCCAGGTGTTGTCTTAAATATGTTGCAGGTCTCATAAGTAAAAATGTATATAAACAAATTAAATAAAATAAACACGTGACATATATATAGAGTTCAAACTGCAACAAAAGAAAAGTCCAAGGAAATTCAAAACTCCCTGGGTTATTTCTGATTTATAGAATTCTCCATAATATTCCTACATTTTCTGATTCAATGTTGTAAATTATCAAAATAAATGTAAAAGGTGTAGTGTGAGACTGCTCAGCAACAACAACAGGCTTCCAGAGGTTTGCAGAGACTATCTGCAGAAGAAATTAAAAAATTAAACCTTCTCATGCTTATTTGTTGCCTGTCATGTTAAACTATTTCTCTCTTTTTTACACACTTGCTTTGTTTTTACTGTTAACATACAACCTATCACTTGTGATTTTTAAATGGTAAATCTTATACTAAATAATAAAAACATCTGAAGTTTTTTGGTAAAAAGTACATAATTTAACATTACATTAATGTAATTTAATATAATTTCATTTATTTTGTTGTCTTGAGTTTGAATTTTGAATTAAGACAAGTATAGATAACTGTATTTCTAGCTGTCACAGCCTGTGTTTATGTTAGACAGACTGTAAATGGGTATTAATTGTGCCTTTATTTTTGTAAAACATATAATAAAATGTGATTAATGAATGAATTTGCTTGCTGATTATAGGAGTACAGATATCAGCAGAACATGATCGGGATTATTTCCCAAATTCCAGAGATGCTTCTAAAAGCAGCCGTTAAAAAAGAAAGAAAAGAAAAGATTGAGTGTCTGCTCGATTTATCTGTGAGGGGAGAAAATAGTCGATTTCCAGGCCTGACTGGCGGCCACAGACGCTCTGGAGGATGAACATGTTTCTGGAGCATGACGTCCAAGTGTCAGCCCCATTCGAACATCACTTCATGTTGATATAAAGACCAGAAACCACAATGTCCTCAAATGACTTCAGAATTCCCGCCTCTGTTGCTAGGAAATGAAATATAAGTCAAAATCCTGCAGGTTCGGTTGCAAACAGCCTGGAGCTGAATGGTTTTCTGTATTCATTTAAATGTGATCTGATCATCTGAGTCACAATAACAATCAAACACAATGTTCTTAAACTGGTAATAGACAAACTTTTATTCCTTATATCTTTATTTTGCAGACCCATTAAACATTCACACATCTGGAGGAAAAACTAAATCCACGACTGAGGAAGAGGAAATCATAAACTACTCTTGTGATTTCAAACACCCACAGTTAAACCTCAGGGTGAATACATTTAAGCACCAAATTAAGGTTTTGAAGTGTCGTTTTCAAAGTGAATAACAGGTTTATTTTGGAGCACATTTATAAAACAAGTCAGTATGAAGGTTTCCCCGTCCCGGTCCTCAGGACTCACTGACCTGCGAGTTTTAGATGTTTCCCAGCTCCAACACACCTGGCCCAGATTAACAGACATGTGCGGACCTTGATGACAAGTTGGAGTGGTGATCCAACCATGAGTCAGGTTTACTGAAGCAGAGAAACATCTGAGACATGCAAGGAGCAGGAAACAAGAGTGTTTTTATTCATCAGACTAGCTCTAAACCACACGGCCAAATCATTTACTTTATCAGACTCAATGTCTGCAAGAAATTGATTCCAATTACCTGCTGAAGAAATAATTAGTATCTTGATGTTTCAGCTTGGATTAGATGAAGATCAGACCTGGGGTCAGCTGTTCAGAACAATGAAAAGTGGTGAAGAGGAGAGTGCAGCCAGGGTGGAGTGGGTGGAGAAAAGAGTCAGGAGTGATGTGTGACACGGCCAGCAAGACTCAAAGGGACCGGCCACGTTATCTGGTTTAGAAACTGATGAAAAGACAGGAGACAGAGCTGGAGGTAGCAGAGCTGAAGGTGCTGAGGTTCTCCTGGGGAGAGACGAGGACTGTCCTCAGGACAGAGACGAGGTTTCAGAGACGAGGTTGCACAGGATTAGGAATGAGAATGTCACAGGGACAGCTCAGGTCCAGAAGACAAAGTCAGGGGGGCCAGATGAAGATGTTTGGACATGGCCTGGGGAGGGCCCATGGATGTATCAGGAGAAGGGGAATTTGCTGTTTAATCCTGACATTCACTACTGATGAGTTGCCTTCGACAAACAGTGAAGAATGGTCCATTTCCTCTTAACCAGATCGACACCTCTGAACCTTTCACATTAGTGGATGATATCTGTATCGGTTCAGGTGAGCCCCTGACCGGACACTGGAGGAGTTTTATTGAGAGACCAGTCTCTGGACCGTGATAAATGGTTTCAGCGTTAGTTTAGATTCTGTGGCTGCTAGCACATTTGCAAGACGAGCTGCATACAAAGGTCAATCAAATATAGCTCCAGGAGAATTAAGAGTCAGCGCTGGTGCCACAAACACTCATCCATGACATTTTAAGTCAGCTCCGAGACACAAATCATCCTGTGGGGAGTCGTATAATTAGGAGTGTTTTGCATGATTTAATTGATCAACAGAGAAAAAGGGAACATCCACAAGGTATTAATTACAAGTCTCCACAATTTTCTGTTGCCATATCCACAATTCACTCAAGTGGGACACATTTACACTCTGTATCTCTCCCTGCAATGAAAGATGAATGATCATCCTGGGTGGTCTCAGCTTCCAACTATGCCCTGGGCCAATGCCACAGGCAAGGTGTTCCTCGAGCCCCTTTCTGTGCAACCCCACCCCCCTCCCACTCCCAGCCAAGAACCCACGCTTTTTCAAGTGTCTCAGTGAAAGTGGAAGTATTGAATATGAGGAGGATGGAGAACTGCTCAAACACAGATACATGAGTCAAACTCCTGTCTGTGTCAGCAGAGGGGAATACACACACCTTAATCAAGCAAAGCTTGTATATTTTATTTATTGCCTATTTATTATTCAGAGTATATCACTGTTAAATAATTCACTAACTTCTTTCTTTCTTTCTCATAAGTTCAGTCTCAGCGCACAATACTCCGAGGGTGCTTTTCACGCTCACTTTTTTCCTGAAGCATCCCTGCTAACGTCAGATCTCAACTTTCTTCTGCTCCCCTTGAGGGACTGAAGATACGTGATTCAATCATTAATCCCACCAAAGTGACCGCAGGCTTTCACCAGACCGGCTTCTGCTTCTGGAACATAATTAGCCATTTAGCAGGCACTGAAACATGTTAACCCCTTCTTAACGAGGACTAGTTTGGAAATTCCTGCTTGAAAATGACATTTAATTTCAGACGAGTATATCTCAACACCTGCATGGTGGATCTGAATAAATCTGGTATTAAAATAAAGGTAATGTGTGTGAGATTACCACTGAAGGGTAAAAGGAAGTGCACGTAATACGCAGCCAGACTAAATGAAAATGGGACCTAGATTGATTAGCCTGTTGTGTAATAGAGTTTTTAGAGGTTTTGGAAGAGGAATGTTTAGACAGACTGTTGCTTTAGTCATATCTGTGTCACTGGTGTTTTTCAGGAACAAAACTAAAAAACATGTTTGATCTGGTATATATGTCAGTAAATGTATAACTCCCTGTAAATGATGATTCTTATTTTCTGACAACTGCAGCAATTCATTTTTCTTCAGCAATTAATTAAGTATATTGAATTGAATTGAAATAGGAGAGTTTGGATTTATTTGCATCAACCTCTTCCATGTGTGTTGTACTTCTGTTTGTTGATCACAGCATCTTGATAGATGGGATTTCTGAATTTTCAGAGATCTCAGGAACTCTTCTCTAATTGTTCTCATCACATCTCTCGGAGAACACTGAGTTTGCACAATTTTATTGTCAGAAGCTGCTGGTCTGTCTTGGAGTTCCTCAGGGTTCTATCTAAGGTCCTGTTCTGTTTACACTTTATGTTCTGCCTTTATGATGTATTATAAACCATTTCTTTCCATGTCTCCTATCATTTGTGCGAAGTTCACATTCAGTTATGTTGTTGATTGATTATTAATTTGATAGACATCGAGAAATGGCTGACAGATGACTACACTTCAGCTAAACTCTGATAACACAGGATCATTTTCTCGGATGATGTGACTCCACAACTCAAGTAGCAAAGTTTCTCTTTAGGGTCATCTGTCCAGTCGTGACTGACAAATTTAGGTTTTATGTTGACAAATCAAGAATGATTATTCATGTTTTAACTCTCATTTAGATTATTCCAGTACGGTTTTTAACAGAAACCCCATCAATGATCTTCAGATTGTTTGAAATGCTACAGTGACACTCCTAACTGGAACCAGCAGAAGAACTCACAACTCTTGTTCATTAGTTCAGAGGGTTGTTTAGTAGTGAGGGTTGTTTTATGTAGTCTTTCATCTTTATTTCTTTATTCCCATAGTTTTGTGTTCTATTTTTCTTTAAGTGGGGAGGATCTTAAAATTTTTATAATGAAACTCTTTTTTTTTTTTAATCTGTGAAACTGCCATTTTATTGTAACACATTGGGATTGTTTGCAAAAGGTGCTGTATGAACTAGCTTTCCTTTGATACCTAAATACACGCCTGTATGTGTAACAGTTGTTGAGATGGTTAATACTCTGAGGAGACCAGGTCCTAGAAATCCCTGCACACGTTCAGATAACTGACACAACCAAAAGGACCAATATCACCATGCTTCACCTAACACAGAACCACAAAGCACTTTCCCATCCTAAGACTGTTTGTCTGAAGTTTGTCTGATTGTATTCCTCTGGTTTTTCTGTGAGGGCAGGAGTCTTAATCACACATCTCCTGTTGGTGGCAAAAGCTTTAGTACCAGAAACTCCAAACAAATCGATGAGAAGTCGAGTCCAGAATCCAGCCGTGCATGTTTGAGCCAGAATATAAAAGGCATCAACCTTTTTAACCTGGGAATGTCACTTCTTTAAGAATCACTCTGTCCTAGACTGCCAGAGTTAGTCAATATTGATGACTAACTCTTCAGAAAACAATTAGATGAGAACATTAAACATTGGATGAACGTACTAGCATCACTCATAGGAACAAGTACTACAGTAAAAGTAATCCAGAATAATAAACTTAGACAGACACCTAAAACGGGATAGTCCACAATACAGAATTCTGTTGCCCCCCCCCCCCCCCCCCCCCCCCCCCCCCCCCCCCCCCCCCCCCCCCCCCCCCCC
>JAOWBL010000016.1:4463276-4482140 GCA_028564865.1 Zenarchopterus dispar
GGATCCCCCCAGATGAGCTGGACGAAGTGGCTGGGGAGAAGGAAGTCTGGGCCTCCCTGCTCAGGCTACTGCCCCCGTGACCCGACCACGGATAAGCGGAGGAAGATGGATGGATGGAACTTTTGTGCTTAAAACTAAAAGGTGGAGTTTAGCGTCTGTGTTTTGGCATTTATGGTCATGTTCTTATCTTCAAAAGTTGTAGTTGTTCTTTTCTCCTCAGGACTAGCTACGTGAATGCAACATCGTTCATCTAAATGTCAAACAATTAAATTTATTCTAAAATCTCTGACAAGTGCCGTGTTCCCATGTTCATGCGTGTCCAGTCAGAGGCACGTGTGGGTGGATGCAGGTCTTCAACAAACCTGAAGGTTTTATCTCAGCTCAGATACCAGATATCTGGACAGTGACGAGGACTGCAGGATCTGCTGTGAGGATGTTCTCACCTTCAGAGGGCTGTTGGAATCCATCTTGAACTTCTCTGGGAACGCTCTGCTCAGGGCCAGGTGGCGGGCATGGATGTAGAACTGTCAATCAGAGATCAGAAATTCCTCAGAGACTAATCAATGAAATGTACATCTCCAAGTCAGAGGAAGCTGGTGAAGTTCAGACTCTTCTCCAAATGTTGCTTCATATGTCTCAGAATTCTTTTATGGACTTTATTGGTGGTGCAACCACTGACCCGGCCCAGGTATCTCCAGTCCAGCAGCTCTGACAGCCGCTCGGTTCGGTTCCGCTGGATAATGCGCTGACGCCGCGACTGCTGGCAGAAACTGAACATGAACTGGGTCAGCTGATTACACGACTCGTCCGGGGATTTGAACCGTCGGTCTACGATGTAGATGCCTGAGGACGGAGGGACAGACATACAAGTTTTCTGACAGTTCTGTCACTTAGAGTAAAAACACAAGAATCATCTCAAAGATGTGTGTGAGTGTGTTCAGTCACCATAGGCAGCCGGGTCTGAGACATGCTCCTCCATGAAACAGCCGAAACCCGACAAGTTGGTGGTCACACTGGGAATGCCCATGACAGTACACTCACCTGAGGAACGACATCTGTGTGATAAAAGCTTGTCCTGATTGGTCAGATCAATAACCTGATCACAAGAAACAAAACATTCTGAAAAATCAGGTTAATTGCATTATTTAGTAACAACAGCAGTTCACCAACCAGCTCCACGTGTGGGACAAGATCTGGGTGAGAGACGTGTTTTCTTAAGTCTCCGTACGTGTGCTGGTGAATCACTCCAAGTCCACTCCCTTTCCCAGGAGCACTTTTAGGTCATTTCTACTAACAGCAACTTGGCTCAGCTCGACTCGACTGTGTCAAAGGTTTTCCGCTAGGTGATAGCCCCGGTAGTACTTTCTTTTTTCACACCTACTTGGCCAGGTTTCGAACCAGCTGAGTCAGGCTGAAAATGCAACGTCACCAGGCTGCAAGCCTGTCACATGTCTGATGAGTCCTGACAGCAACTCTGTCCCACCTGCCACATTTAAAACCCTGCAATAACGACCGTGATATTTATTTTACAAATGGGAAGCAAACCTACTCCGTCGTGCAATGAGGAGGCCCACACGTTTCCGTGCCTTATAGCCGACAATCGCACGGCCAAAGACCCTGTCCACATTTAGGTGGTACTGAACTGTAAAAGGAAAATGACTGAGTCTGAGTCCAAAACTGTAAGACGGAAAAGGGGCTTTTCTCTTCAAAAGACTTGTGTTGTCCTTACTCTTCTCAGCGAGCATCTTGTGCTACCCTGGGCCCCTCCCCTACACCAAAGTGCTCTTGGGAGACTCAGTCCTCCAGCAGTGGCTGTTCTCAGGTGCAGTCACAGCAGGAGATGTTTACCTCTCCATGTCAAGACTGTAAATGAATCACACGTCCACTGATCCTGCATTGGCCCAGGGCCAGCAGACCTTGTCTTTGGTCCTTTCAGCTGCTGTCTCTCTTACAGTATAGAACCTGGCTGGATCCACTGACCCAGCAAACTAAAACGCCTTACCACTCAGTCCTGGTATAAGTTTGACTGTCTCCCTACTGCCCAATAATAATAGAAGTTAAAGAAGAAGAAGAAGAAACGAGAACTAGAACAATGTGATTTACACGGAAAGAGCTGAGGTGGTTGCTGCTTCTGTTTGCTGTCTGCATGTGTGACAATGATGGCGATTCATGTGAAGAGAAGCCCTGATCTGTAAGAGGCCCGTGGGAGGGCTGAACGTCATGTCCTGAGTACAGCACAAGGGAGCCACTGCAGATCATTTCAGGACCCTTCCATGTGAAGGTTTGCAGAGACCTGCAGTCAATCAGGCTGCAAGCTTGCAGGAGGACGCTGGTCACCTCATGAGTCTTCAGAGGCACGCTTCAGGGGATTCATCCAGTTCTACTATGATGCAGCACCACCAACCACCCATCAGTTTGTTAGGGTCATGCTGAAGTACCCAACTCAAGGCAGAGATCTGTTCCGGTCCCAGAGATGTTCCCAAGATTTTTTATTTTTTTTGAAGAGTGGATCCTTGTGATGAAGAACACTACAGCTGAAGCCCAATAAAATGACAGCAGAGCCCTGCTAGAAACCCACCCATAGCTGCTAGGATCTTCAGACACACAAACCAAACCTGTGTGTGTGTGTGTGTGTGTAGCTACCAGGCGTGTATCCCCAGGGTTCATAGTAGGAAGGGAACACTCCAAGGTTACAACCTCGAACAAAGTCCTCATAGTCCATGGGCAGCAGAGGGCTGGTGGAGGACAGGAACTCAGGGTGGAAGATGATCTGAGACAAGAAAAACACAGATGGAGATATATTCAACTTTACAAATATGGGCTCAAGACTTTATATCAATTTTATGACTAAAAATGTCCTCATATTGATACCCTGAGGAGGGATCTTTGTAACCTTTTAACTTTTATCCTTTTTTTAGTTTTGGGTACAAACATTACATATAGAGTCTCTTAAGGATCAGAATCCTTCAAGGATCAGAGTTCCTCAAGCATCAGAGTCCTTCTGGAGTCGTCCTGTTCCAACCAAACAATCCACCTTCCAGGTTGAAGAACCAGTTCTTTGACTGACCAGTTGGGGGACGGGTTCAATCTGGAAGCTGGATAATTGGTGCCACCTGAACTCATGACATGCTGCCTCCATTTGGACTGGAATAGGTACATAATGTGTCGCTGGAAACATGTCTTTATAAACATACATATCAAAAACCTTTCCTTTTAATGTTTTGAATTAAACAACTATGGATTTAATTTATTTCTCTTTTAGTTACTTTTATGAAACACATTTGAACCCATATTTTGTATAACTATCTTCTGTTTATTGTGATTCCTTCTGTGAAATCTTCATGAGCATTTTATTCTCTTTATATTGATTTTTTTTTTCTGTTCTCTTCATCTAAATGTCTTTTTTGGAGTTCCTCTGTGTATGAAATGTGTTCTACAAATGAACTGTCCTTGCAGATGTAATGAAAGGGTTTGTAGAATCCTTTCTTCACATGTATATTCGGGGCACCATCTCCTGATGTTTCCTCCATGTGGACCGTAATGGCCTCGAGTTTGGCCAACTCACTTGAACTAAATGTCCACGTGTATCGTGAACATCCTGCGTTTTAAACAAACGGCACGATTAACCTCTGTACTAATGAGTACCAGTGCATTAACAAACAGGACTTCTCCTGCATCATCCCATATGTGCTCCACCAGACATGAATTGGACCCAGAACCAGACCGGTTCTTCTGGGAAATGTCTAGAGAAGCTCAGAACTACCTGGAGCAGACGTACAGGGTGTCCTGTTTACCTTGACGCGGTCGTTCCTGGAATTGAAGAGGCCGATGCGTCTGACATTGGACAGGATGGGGTCCGTGGAGTCTTCAAGCATGTTGTGGGTGGTCACTGGAGGAAGGGTGTGTCTCTGACAAACATCAAACAGGGAGACAAAGACAGGACCGGTCAGTAACCTCTGCAGTCTACATCTGCTCTACAGGATGAAGAGTTTGGACAAAATGAACTAAATAAAAAAAAAAAAAAAAAAAAAAAAACAGGTCTGGATCCAGACCCTAGTGATCTGTAGAGGAAGTGCAGGTCTGGATCTAAGCCCCGGTGGTCCATAGAGGAAGTCTAGGTCCGGATCTGGATCCTAGTGATCTGTAGAGGAACCACAGATCTGGATTTGGACCCTAGTGGTCTGCAGAGGAACCAAGGATTTCTGCGTATTTGGACTGAAGTGATCTGTAATAACAGTGATGTGATAGAGGAGCTGGGGGGGTGACGACATGACAAGAGAAATGACAAGGAGGGAAATAATCACAACGGCGCTTCCTCCACCCACCAATCCGGAGTCTTTCCTCACCCTCAGTCGATACCGCCTGCAGCCCGTTTCACACCTGTGAAACATCGATGCTGTTACCCATCCATTTAATCCCTTTTATTGGCACTTTGATTGTGAGACAGACATCAGCCTGACACTGCTGCATTCTGGGAAGGGCGGGTCGCCAGGACTCATATGGTTATTCACATTTCTCACTTCAGGAAATCTCTTCAAGCTGGTGTAACATTCATCCCCACCTGTCAGACAGATCACTGCGAGGATGGGAAGGAGTTTAAGGGAAGGGATTTACTCTCCAGTCTTATTTATGGAAGTGTGCAAAGACAGATTTAAGAATTACCGTCTCTGCATCCTCAGTTTCTGGGTCTTCTCTCATCCAGATGCTGTGACTCACAAGAACCCCGACTGACATTCACAAGTTACCCAGCAGATATTCTGGGTCTCACCTTGGACCTCACCTGTCCTTCATTCTGGAGGTGTCCTGATACCAGAAACAAAATACTCACCATACTGAGAGTATTTATGCCAGTGCACCTTCAGATACCAGCTCATCTTTATAAACAGGAGAGGTGGACCAAATAACTACAAATAAAAATAACACCAGCAACTTCATCAATCATTTAAGATCAATCAGATAAGTAAAAGTTAAAGGTTAAGATGGACGAACAGCAGCAGTGCAGCAGTTAACGTTTCTGAATGAGAGAAACTTCCGAAACAAAAGCAGAACAGTGATGATAAGCTGTAGTATTGATCATCCTGAACAACAATGGATCTGTTCACAACAGCAGCTCCTCTTATTTAACTTTAACTAAAGGAAGAAAACACTGAAGACATTTGTTTATAAGTTGTTGTTGTGTCACAGGAACAGCAGTAAGATCAAACTCTTGTTCTCTCAAACTTATCTTTGTTAACAGCTAAACATGGTGATAAACTTTTATTACTGAGTCCATTTTCCTCATTGATGCAACCAAGAGCCAAAATTTCGAACCACAAATTTTCGAACCACAAATCCAGATCTGCTGTTCCAACTACACAACCAAACAGAACTTTCACTCAGCATCTGCTTTGCTTAAGTTTGACCAAACATGGTTCCAACTACCGTGTTTCTCCTAATAAAACGCGCCTGGGCACGTGGGAAATTACCAGCAGGACGCCTCTATTTAAGACTTAACTCAGGCTTTAAAACAATAAGATGTCAGAAAAAATGTCGGTCTCTATTCGGTTGTTAAATACGGTAAATGATTGTGCTCGTCCATGTCGCATGTTGCTAATTTATATGTACATGCAATGACATTCGTTCACTTTAAAGAATTAATTTTCTTATCAGCACTTTCTTTCGATATATACATACCGGTAAGAATAATAATAAAAAAATAAAATAAAATATATGGACTGAAAAAAAATCCTATACGCCACAGCTTGCAAATATCAACAAAACTTCATAAATCCGCTCCTGCCTATTATACATTATACTGGCTGGTAGCACGTCGTAATCATGCACTCTTGTTGACGTCACGTATAACGTAAACAAAGCGGTGTTAAAGTGCCTTTTCACCTCCGCTCAGTCACGGTAAATTTAAATGTTGTTGTGGTAGGAGGAGCATTTGAGAGTTTTACACACTAGACATGTGATGGACCAGGTTCATGGTTCATGATTAGAATGACAACTCACAGGATTAAAGGATAATCTAGAATAAAAGAAGGCAGTTTAAACAAAGAACCCAATGTACAAAAAATAACAATAATATTCCTCCAGTAATGAGTTCAACCTTCACTCACATGAAGGCGCTGGAAGCGTCTTGAGCCTCCCTGTCTGTTCACTTTGAACAGGGTGACGGGACGCATTGCTGAACTGAATTGTGGGTTCTTTGTGTTGCGGTGGCAGCTTTGCTTCCGTCAAAGCTGGGGAATTTTTTACCTTTTATGCACCGCCGCAGCATCAGGTGCCATAGCTGGAGCTGGCCAACGCAATGACAGATGGGGACGGGACAGTTTCAAAGTATGCAATGTACTTGTATAGTGAACAGGAAAGAACTTGATTTGTTGTTTATGGTGAGACGCGAGGCATCATGCTACTGTGTGATCCTGAGATTTAAAGGCCCGCTTCAGTAGTCAGTCCAAAAATACAAAACAACACTCCTGTAACTGCAGCGACATTTGTCCTAACTCAGTCAGTCAGCTGTGAAATCACTAACCTGCAACAACAACCAGTGAGTCACTGGACGCTGGAGTCTTGAATACTTCTTATGATCCTGATTTATCTAATCAGACCATGGAGACAACAGTATTGACAAGGGTGGAGGTTTACTTGTGCCATTATTGAGGACTTAAACACCCCCATCTATATCTTACAGTATAATGTAATCTTAAACTGGTTTCTGTTCATATTTGCAGGACATGCTTCCTTTCATTCCTCTTTGAATGTGTTATTTTACAAGTTTATGTAATGTGAAATTAAAATGACCACAGACTTTCAAAAAGACTTCACATCTTTCTTTAGCCACAGTGCAGCTAAAGAACTGAAACAAATCAGTTATATTCAATGAAAAAAAAAAAGCCTACAACACAGTAAATCCAAACATTCACGGCTGCTTTTGTTAAATGCAGACGATGCAGATGCATCGATCCCTGCAGCCACTAGGGAGACCCAAGTTACGAGGTCAGCTTCAACATCCAGGACTCTGCTAGCTGGGTTGTGGATGCTACACTGTAATGAAATCCAGAGGTCCAAACGGTCCCAGCCTTCCAGATTTTAGCTCAGAGCCCTATCATGGAAACCCACCTACAGCTGCATCTTCCAACAGCCTTCAGTTAACCGCCTCCACTCTGGTGGACCGCCACTTTGTCTTCACGACTCAGACACCCACTCTCCTTTAAGATTTGGATCAGAACTTTTCCCTTTAATTTTGCTGCTTGCCTTGACTGCTGGCAGACCTCCCATGATGCACTAGACTCTTTGCTCACTGTTCTCTTTATTCTTCTTGTGTGTAGACACTATGACTATTGTCATCAACTTTGTGTTTTTTGTCTCACAGCCAGATATTCCTGGAATGATGTCTCCCGTGTCATCTCAGACCGCCAACCCTGCTGGGTCTGGTTCTGATGGAGGTTTTTTTAGTCCTGTTAACCAGATTTGTTTTTCTTTATTAACTTCTCAAGCTTTCTCAGGTCAGGGAGTTCAATCGAAGAGAAGACCAGATATGATCACCTGAGTTGTTGACCTCAGTCGTTTTTATCATTAGCCATTATATGAATCTGAATTTAAATCAGCTGGAGAGATGGATTAGGTCAGACTTCTGTAAAACGTCAAAGTCAGATCTATAGGTAAATGTTTCTTATTTGTAGATAATATTTTAAGGTCATCATAAATCAAGCCATGAGATGTTGTAGAGGAGAATAAAGTGAAATTCATGTACTTGAGTTGCAAAAATGGCCCTCTTCATGATGGTGAAGTCATCTTGGTCCAGAATGGAGTTCAGGTCAGGGATATGTCCTCTGAGGACAGAGCATGGTCACATGATTGTCGTTCATTACTTCATTCATAATGGTGGGCAGATGTGAGAGCAGGAACTTACTTCAACAAAGCGGTGTAGAGCTTTTTACCAAACTTCTCCTTCACAGTCTGAGCCGTGTCCCTGTGAGACAGAAAACCATTTAACTTCAACAAAAACAACCGAACATTTCCACCAACGTGACCTTTTTCTGTGGTAAGACAGAAAAAGGTCCATTAATCAAATGACAGGACTGGCATTTCGTTGCTCCGCTCTGAAATGGGTTTTAAGCAGCAGTGATCCTCAATGATGTTGAGGTTCCAGCACATTTAACTTTCATCCCACTGCAGCGAGGCCGGAGTGGGATAAAAGCTGAAAGACATCGTCGTCACAGGACAGAAATGATTCAAGCAGAAGAGCTGCAGTAACTGGAGGAAGTACGAAAGGCAGAGAGGGTGAACCAAATGGGACTTCCCAAAGAAAAAGAGAATCTACTGGGCCAAGCTCTGGAGGCTGGAGTCTTTCTGTATAAACTTTTCAGAATGTTTCTTTTCTTCTGATCAGGTTATTGATCTGACCAATCAGGACAAGCTTTTCTCACACAGATGAGTGCACTGTCATGGGCATTCCCAGTGTGACCAAACATCAAACTGGTGGTCGGTAGAGGAACCGCAGGTCTGGACCCAGACGCCGGTGGTCAGGTAAAGGAGCTGCAGGTCTGGACTCAGACTCTAGAGGTCGGTAGAGGAACTATAACAAGGAATTTGTTAATAAAACCAAAGAGCAGGGAGCTGCAGTAAACCAGGTGAGATGTTACAAGGCTGTGAATGAGGACATCAGTGGTATGGGGAGTAATGGAAGGGCAGAGATGGTTAATGTTATAAAGGTGGAAGTCTGCAGAACACGTAATGTTACTGATGTGGAACTAGAAACCTTAAGTACTGTTGAGAATGATGCCTAGACTCTTACCTGTGGGGATGGGAAAACAGAGCAATTACTGTTAACAAGAGAAAAACTGTCAGTGTTGGAGAGCGTTGATGCGCTGGTTTTAAAAACCCGGTAGATGGCACCCACAGCCCATATCTGCAAACACAGGCAGGGCCATCATGGACTCTGCAGACAAACCCACATAGGGACCCATTGTGCCGCCCACTTTTAACTCATATCTGACCCAGATATACACACTCCATCTGAAACATCTGCTCTGTGGCTCTAAAACCAAATTATAGAGGAGTCATTGTCCTGCAGGTCACTTTGTCACTGGTGTAGAGTATCTGAGCAGTGTTACAGTAGCAGTCCAATAATGTGTGCAGCTCATGATAAATCACACTACAAGTTAAGCATCATCCAGTAGTCCCTGTTCAGTTTTGGGAACAGGACGTAGTTACATACCAGAGCTGTTTGCGTACCGCTTGACCCTTCAGCGATTCCACGTTGAAGTTGTTGGTTTTAGCTGGCATGATGAAGAAAACTACCACCGTCATGTCATTTTTGTGGACCTGCGAAGAAAATGAAGGGTTCTGGTGAGTTTGAAGACTGCTGCACATCCATTATTGGAAATCTCTCCAACTGATGGTTTTTACCCGCAGCAGGTAGTTGAGTCTGGACAGAGCCTCAAGGAAAATATCAGCTCCCTTATTGGAGAACTCATACCGACCAGCAATGAAGAAGAAAAGCGTTTTATCGAAGTTGAAGTCAAGGTGACTACCAGGATAAGACAGATTGATAAAAGTGATTGATCCTCTCCAGCAAAGAGAAAACTTTTGAGCAACTGACATTAAAAACTCAAGATTACTGGACCAGGACCAGATGGACCAGGTCACCCACCCGTAGAAGTGTCCTCGCACAAACTCCTGGATCCGGACCTTGTTGGTGGAGTGCAGGTTCTGAAACTCATGCATGGCTGAGAATTTCTTCACATTCAGCCCATTTGGGGTCACCACATCTGTCCCAACGAAACAAATGGAGACTTTAAGAGTTACAATCACAATAAGAATAGTTCTATAAAAAGTAAAGCGCATCCTCTGTCAATTGTAACGTTCAGAGATTAGTTCAAAAGAACATCTGATCTTCACCAGGTCTTGAATATGGTCATCAAACCAACCTCAAATTTAATACGAGGTTCATCAATGCTGATGATCAGCACTGGTGAACTGATCACCGTCACTGATGAACTGATCCTCAGCAGGTGTGTGGACCTCTAGAAAAGCAGATGTTTTGGTAATTTGCCAGTCTGGAACATTTAGGTGTCTGTGGGAAAGACACTGACATCATACAACAGAAGTAGTTACCAAATCATTGCTGCAACATTGTAGGATCATTACTGAAACATTGCAAGAATGTCTACGGAAAGCTCAAGACAGTACAGTCAGAAGAAGACCGAACCAGGACGATTTGTTTGGAAGAGTTTCCAGGGGGAAAACCTCTTCTGTCTAACAAGAAGATGGAAGCACAACTGAGGTTCACAAAACTGAACAAACCAGTAAGATTCTGGAACAATGTCCTCCGGACAGATGAGACTAATGTGAAGATGTTTGGTTTTCATGTCCAGAACCATGTTTGGAAAACCAGAAGAAACACCTCAGACCCCACCCACCCGGTCAAGAACGGTGGTGGAGGGATGATGGTCTGGACCTGGACACTTGTCAGTCATTGAGTGGACCATGAAGTCCCCTGTAGACCAGAGTCTTCTAGAGACAAATGTGAGGACATCTGTCTGACAGATAAAGACTGTCTGAAACTGGATCATGTGACAGGAAATGATCCCAAACACAGCAGCAGATCAACTGTCTGTCCTGCTGATAGAGATAGCAGAGTGTTGAGAGGAGGATGCACATCTTCTGCTCTGTTCCTATTGTGATTATCCAGAATTCTGTCCAGTAGCTCAGTAATTTTATAGTCCCTAGCTCCTTCTCCTGAAACTAGAAGAACGATTACATCTGCCACCTGTCAAACATCAACGATCTTAAAACTCCACTTCTGTGGACAACATCCGTCATCCAGCCTCGCCTGCTCCACCTGGTTTCCTGTGCAGCATGTAGTCGGCCTCCATGGCTGTGATCTGGGACACGGTGGTGAAGACGTGAGCGCAGTGCACGGATGCTCGCTCCAGGCAGTACCGATGATAGATCTGTCGCTCTCCGGCCTCCTTGTCGATGTTGAACTGTAACACAGAAATCAGATCAACAGGATTCAGAGCAGGAGTCACAGAAAACATGCACAAGCTGCCCTGCCTTCTTGACTTTTCTGGAAGAGAGCAACATTACCACTTCTCATCTGATTTGATCTCTGATTGGGTCTTTTCTAACCCAGAACTTAAATCTTAGTTCCATCTCTTGGCATATTAGCTGAGATTAGAACCAGTTATCAAACCTCTGGAGCAGTTCCGAATGAGCCCTGCCACCATCAAACAGGAATCCAAACCAACCTACTGACTTCACTGTCACCTTTGGTTACGATGTTGGTGCTATTTCTGATCATCTTCCAGTTTAAGGGACTATTGGAAACCAGCTCAGAAACAGAAATCCTCATGTCAGACTTAAAGACTCAAAGAGCAATGACGAAAGAGAAAACAAGAGTAATCGAGCAGGAGTCCAGACAAGACAAAACCGGAACTTAAACTCCCCGCCTGTAGGGGGAACCACTGACACAAAAAGGACTAAAGTTGCTTTGTGCTGTCTTAAACCTTTTGATAAATTTCTCATGTTGAAAAAAAGGAGATCCCCTGTCCATCTGTTCCCCTCAGAGAGTGTCACTGATACTGATTTTAGAAGAAATCATCAGTAAAATCTGCTGTTGCCGTAATCTGGCTGAAATAACTTGCAATGTCGTGCATAAACACATTCAGCTGTGTTTATGCAATAGAAGTACATACGTTTTAGTCCACAGCTGTTTAATACTGAACTCAGGTCAGACATCACAGGTGTATCAGATGTCACCTGCGATGGACTGGCGACCTGTCCAGGGTGTACCCCAGCCTCTCGCCTGTGATGGGCTGGGATAGGCTCCAGCAGACCCCCGTGACCCAGAAATGGATTCAACGGGTCTAGAAAATGGATGGATCAGATGGCACAGGCATGTCAGATATCACCGGTGTTTCAGATATTACAGGTGTATCAGGTGTAGCTTAATGGTAGGGGTTTCCATGGCAACAGCTGCCTCCAAGTGTCAGTCAGATGGGTGAGTCTGGGTTTGGAGGATGCTGAGAGAAGGTTCAACTGTGAAGTTTGGAGGAGGAGGGATCATGGTATAGGCTGTTCTTCAGGGTTTGGTTTAAACCTTTTATCTCCAGTAAAAACCAGTCTTGGTGCTCCAGCGTGCCAACACATTTTGTTTCCTCTGTTTCCAGCAGTCTGGCGACTGTCCTCTTTTATTCCAACATAAAAGAGCTTCAGAGTGCAAAGCAACAACTATATGGTTTGATAAGTTTGGTGCGGAGGAACTGGACTGGTCCACAGCGTCCAGAGTGTAACCTCATCCAGCATCTTAGACAACCTGGAAGGGAGATTGTGATCCAGACCTTCCAGTCCAACGTCAGTGTCCCACCTCATAAATGTTCTACAGCACGAATGGACATTAATTTCCACAGAAGAATTCCAGAATCTGCTGGAAAGACTTCCAAGAAAAGGAACAAATCTATATCAAAGTTTCTGAGTACAATGCGACTACAGTTGTTGCTGCTGTGAAGGTCAAACATCTGAAGATGCTTAGACTTTAGAATATGAAGTAGTTTCATATTGTATCTCATATCATCTCTTGATTCATGACATAACAAAACTTAAGAAAACTCTCCAGATTTGTTGTCATGGTGATAAACAGTTTGGATGAAAGAAGTTTTGTGATTTATTCAGTTTTTAGAAATCATTCATGTTTGCGGTTGGACTGAAATGCTTCACTCTAATGATTCTTTTGCTTTGTTGCTTGGTGTTGTAATCATCTCCTCTCAGACTTGTTAAAGCTCTAAATACATGCATTGATATGACTCCATCGATGGATCGATGAAGCTCCCTGGACCTCTGGTCATCTGTCAATTATCCAGTGAGCCGTTAACGACCTCCAGCTCCACGCTGACCTTTAGACATGAGTGGAGCCGAGCCAATTTATGAGCTCCAGGCTGATCTCCAAACCCACATTACTGATGATGCTTTAAGTGGTTTTAAAAGGTCCTGGACCACAACAAAGAATCAACATGGACCTCAGGGGTTCTGGTGTTCACATGCAGGCCATTCAGACTTGTCATACAACCTCTAATTGGAGGCTGAAGATGATATGGAAAATGGAAATAAATGAAGTGCACCGATTCAAATATTTATTTGGATGTTTTCTTCTTTGCAAACAATGTGAACCCAAAATATTACAAGCCAGTCTCTCGCTTGTGCCGGTCCAAAGCCCGAATAAATGCAGAGGGTTGTGTCAAATAATCAGTGATGCAAGTCACGAATCTGATTTCCATAGCGGATCGGTTGAGGCCCGGGTTAACAACGACTGCCACCAGTACTGCTAACCTGCAGGGTGCTGATAGAAGCTGGATTACAGTGAGCCGAAGAAGAAGGAGAGAAGGAAGACGTGTCCATAGGCAGACAGAGAATAAGAAAGTCAAGAGGCCAGGAGAGCAGGAACTTTGAATGCAGGGAAGATGACAGGAAAAGCTAGAGAGTTGGTTGACATGACGCAGAGGAGGAAGGTGGTGTCCTGTGTGTCCAGGAGACCAGACGGAAAGGTGGCAAGGCCAGGAGCCTAGGAGCAGGATTTCAGCTGTTCTATCATGGTCCTGATGGGAAGAGGAATGGAGTAGGAGTTATCTTGAAAGAGGAGTTTGTTAGGAATGTTCTGGAGGTGAAAAGAGTGTCAGATAGAGTTATGAATCTGAAGATAAAAATGGAAGGTGTATTTAGTGTTGTCAGTGGTTATGCTCCATAGGTAGGATGTGAGTTAGAAGAGAAGGAGAAATTCTGGATGAAGTGTAGATGAAGTGATGAAGAGTATCCCCAGAGGTGAGAGAGTGGTGATTGGTGCAGATTTCAATGGACATGTTGGTGAAGGCAACAGAGGGGACGAGGAAGTGATGTACGGGTTTGGTATCCAGGACAGGAATGCAGAGGGACAGATGGTGGTAGACTTTGGGAAAAGGATGGAAATGGCAGTAGTGAATACTTTCTTCCAGTTGAGACAGGCTCTGGGTGGTCAGAAGGTGCTTCCAGGTGACTGGACAACTGCAGCTAATGTGATCAGGGAGGTGGGCAGGAGAGCACTTGGTGTGTCATCTCTGGTGAAAGCAGACAAGGAGACTTGGTGGTGGAATGAGGAAGTGCAGGAGTGTATACAGAGAAAGAGGTTGGCTAAGAAGAAGTGGGACACTGAGGGAAAGAAGAGCCATGCAGAGTTAGGTTAGCCACAGCAAGACGGAGTACTTGCGTGTGAATGACAGGGATGCAAGTGGAACAGTGAGCTTACAGGAAGAGGAGAAAAAGAAAGTGGAGGATTTTAATTACTTAGGGTCAACGGTCCAGAACAGCAGGACGTGCGAAAAATAGGTGAAGAAATGTGTGCAAGCAGGTTGGAACAGGTGGAGAAAAGTGTCAGGAATGATGTGTGATAAAAGGGTGTCGGCAAGAATGAAAGGAAAGGTGTACAAGACAGTGGTGAGACCAGCGATGTTGTGTGGTGTGGAGACAGTGGCCCTGAGGAAGAGACAGGAGGCAGAGCCAGAGGGAGCAGAAATGAAAATATTGAGGTTCTCTTTGGGAATAACAAGGATGGATAGGATCAGGAACGAGTACATCAGAGAGACGGCACATGTTGATGATTTGGAGGTACAGTCAGAGAGGCCAGACTGGCAGACTAATGTGTGCAGAGGAGGGATAGTGAATTTATTGGGAAAAGGATGTTAAGATGGGAACTGCCAGTCAGGAGGCCTAGAGGAGGACCAAAGAGGAGGTGTATGGATGTAGTGAAGGAGGACATGAGGGTGGTTGGTGTGAGAGAGGAGGATGCAGAGGAGAAGAAGAAGAGCCAACCTCCAGAAGTGGACAGAATGTTGTAGCTTTCTCCAACAGTGAGTTATTCTGCTTTAGTGTATAATATGAGCTGGTCTGTACAGCTCAAAGTTGAATGAGTCATAATCAAAACAACAAAAGAAAAGAATTTCTGTCAAAGAATGATGCACTACACCTTGTAGGGGGATTCTGTTAGAAATAAAAAAAAAAACAAACAAACTGCAAGTTGAGATCAAATATCCAAGTTAAATATATAAAGTTTAAAATCAGTTGTTTTCTTTTTATAAAGAAAAAGATCGACATGCCATTGCCTTCAGTTTACAAGACCAAGGTCTTGTAAATTTAGTTATTTGAGATTTCTTAATGTGAAATTAAGTGTTTAGTCTTCATGCACAGCCCTGGCTTTGATGATAAATATCAACAGATGTGATGCCTCCTAGAAATCACTTACCCTGCCTTTAATTTAAATGCGTGCAGAAAGCACTGATAGTTGTAGCTTAAAACTCCTAATTGTGGAACTGTCTTTTACCATAACACTGTAAACGTAATCCTGTTCTCTACATGGACTTGTGATGTTGCATCACTGTGCTGCAGGTCCAACATCTGGAAGCTGCTCATGAGGAACGTTCAAATAATGTACCGCTTATGTTGGAACAGATGTTTACTGAGATGTGAAAGTGTTGTGGTTTTTCTGAGAAAGCACCAACATTTTGTAAAAGATTCAGAAGCTGAACCAACTCTAAACCTAAGCCGGCCCATCATTAACACCTCGACTAACTTGTTTCTTTTAAACAATAGGTGACAAAAATGTGGAGGTCCTCCAGATGTGAGGAGCCCGTCACATTTGCAGTGTTATTGACCAAACGTGCACAGTTCAGACTGCACCATGACGAACCGTGGAAATGTGGTTTGAATACCTTTGATTTGGAATTCAATTTCCAGACTAAATAATGAGCGGTTGTGCTCCCTTAGGCCCTCGCGCTGTGCAGACTGACAGACTTTCTTGTTGAGAGTGCCACAATGAAGACTGAAGTATGAATTACACACTCTGATATATTGGATGAATGGCTCCATTGTTCTCATACATCTTCATTATAAGCCCATTATTGAATCAGTGGTTGAAACATAATGACAAGCTCTCCTTTTGAAAATGGTCCGTGGAGAGATCGTCTTACTCCTAGACTGATTTAACGGCGCGTTGTGATTGATAATAGATTTTTCCATACTCTCCCCACTTGGTTCCTCACTGTTTTGTTTTTTTTTTTTTTTCTTGCTGTGGATGGAACATGCGAGTGATAATTGAAGGAGTAATTGAAAATAACGGTGGAGATCATTAGCACTCAGACATTATTCTGTGACTCTCCCATCTGTCATTTGTGAAACATCCAATATTACAATAAGTAACTTGATTACAGTGGGGGTGTTTAATGCACTATAACTTTCACAGTATCAAGTGTGCAGCTTTGTTTCTGCTTCAGTTGGCAGTCAAATAAATGTGGGCCTTTAAACCTCCAAAACATAGTGACCCAGAGTTGTTTTCAATGTGTGGTTATATTCAAAACAGTTTTTATACACTCTTTGAAATAGTGCTGGATTTCATTTTAATTCAGTTAGAAATAGGCTATTACTTAGCCCTTCTAAAATAATTGGATAGTGACACAATTTTTATTTCAGCTGTATACAAAATAATATTTTAGTTACATCCAGATGACTATAGGTAAAAGTGCAGACTCTTATCTTTGACTTATGAACTGGCGTATTCAAATCCAGACTGGATGAAGCTTTTGGGAATTACACCTCTTTATCATACAACTCGTTGCACTGCCTCTTGTTTACTTTACCAAAATATCCATCTATCCATCATCATTCATCCAACCCTCCATCCATCCATCTGCTCATCCATCCAATCCTCTGTCACCATCCATCCATCATCCATCCATCCATCCGCTCATCCATCCATTTACCCATCCATCCATCCACCCATCCATTCATCCATCTATCATTTATCCATCTGTTCATCTGTCCATCCATCCATTTGTTCATCTGTCCATCAATTCATTCATTCATTCCTCCATCCATCATCCATCCATCCATCTCTTCATCCATCCATCCGCTCATCCATCCATTTACCCATCCATCTGCTCATTCATCCATCTATCATTTATCCATTTGTTCATCTGTCCATCAATTCATTCATTCATTCCTCCATTCCTCCATCCATTCATCCATCCACATTCAGGTCCGGGTTGCCTGAACCTCACAACCTTTCCCAGCAGAAATACTAAGGTGTTCCACATCAGTCAAGAGATGATTCCTCCTTCTTGGGTCTGTCTCAGGTCCCCCTCCCAGTTGGATGTGCCTGAAACACTGGCCTGGCAAAGAGATATTTCTAACCAGATGCTCTAATTACATCAACTGGTTCGTCTCAATGTGGGGAATCCGAGTGTCTCCCAAACAAACCTCTCAGACTCCAGACTCGATTGTATTCATGTTCTTGTTCATTTAGTCACTACCCACAGTTGGTCACCGTAGGTCATTGCTGACCTCCAGAGGTTAGAGTTCGAGCACTTTGGTCTCAGATTTGGAGGTGCTAATTCTCAGCCCTCAGCTCTCCAGCCCTCATTGGTCCTCATTCTCGAAACGTGAGCAGAACTAATTTGAGCTTCAAGTATTCACCAACTGTCTTGCTTTAAATAACCAGAATAAATGATTTTTTGAAAGTTGCATTTGTCTTTGAGTTGCTTTATTGGAAGTTTTTACTCAGTTTGTGGATCAAAAAACTTTAAATGACCACAATTAAGGGAATTATTGGGCTATTTATTTTAGTCCGACCTGCTGTTTTCTAAAGTGTGTGTTTAAGGCCATACTTCTCCTGACTGCCACAATGCCTGGTGACAATACATAATATAATACTGTAATAAAGTCACCTTGTGGTGATTCCTGTGCAGGCATGTCGCTGTCTCTGTCAGGTATGATTCTGGATCATTTATCTCCAGGAACAGAGCCGGTCCAGTAATCTGCAGCCAGGTTTTCTGTTGATGCAGAGGAACATTTTTTTGTTTGTTTTTGTTTGTTTGTTTTCCCCTATCCAGCTTTATATCAAAGCCTTTTCTTTTCATCTCTTGAATGCTGCTGGCCAGAAACTGTAATCATCATTAGTCACTTCTGTCTGTGTCATGCCCTGCTGGTACCTGTCAGCCTACTAAAAATAAAATGGGTTACAGTATTAACAGTTTTACTTTTTTAAGTTGCATAAGAAAAGAAACATGCACTTTGCCTTTCATTTCACAACTATTTATGACTCACAAACTACCAGGCAAGTGGAGCAGTCCCAGGGTGTTCATAATGAAGGCTTGTTCTTATTCATCTTGTACATCAATCAATACGCCATCATATTTTTCTCTGAAAGGAAAGTAAATGGCGATTTATCCCATGGCGTTTATCAGTACTCTATTATTTCTTTTATTGGTTTATAGGTAATGGCACAAGCCCATATTGTGTTTTGACACTTGGCATTCCTTTTTTCAGGATGCTTCAGCCCGAGTCTTGTGGTTGAAGTTGTGTGTGTTCTTGAAGTTACAGTTGCTTGGAATTAATGTGGATTAACGTGGTTCACGTGGAATGCTAATGTCATCTCCATCCTGCTGCTGATGGCCAGACAATTTAATTGCAGTGAAAAAAGTATAAAAAATGTAATCCATAATTTCATATTTATCATAATAGCCTAAGGCAGAGGGAAGAAAAAAAGACGGAAATGCGTTTTTTCCCGCCCTTTGCCCTCGTTAGAACCCTCTTGGCTGCTTCTGCATCTCCTGATTATGTAGAGAGTCTACCTTGGCATGCAACTTCATTAAAATCTATTTAAATCAACTTCAATGGCAAAGTGCTCCTTCTTACAGGATGTACGAACAGAACAAGCTGTAAGAAGTCTCTGGGAACATCATTAGAGAGTAGAATTGTGTGTATGCTTGCTTGCTCATGTGTGTGTGTGTGTGTGTGTGTGTGTGTGTGTGGTACTTCCTCTAAGTTTAGATAATGAGCTCCTTCCCAAGTGTC
>JAOWBL010000016.1:4482240-4508341 GCA_028564865.1 Zenarchopterus dispar
ACAACGCTCTGCAGTAGCTGGAGGTCCTCCGGCATTGTTGATGGACTCTCGCGGTGATGAGCTCTGAGTGACAGTTGGGATTACCATCGGAACAACATTTTAACTCGTGCAGGAAATGCACTCAAACTTGGTCGCAAACATCTTTAGAAGAAGGAAGTGGAACTCTTAATGACAGGAGTTTACAACCTTGAGCCCTTCAGTTCGTTCCTGCTCACATTGGTGCATTATTTGTGTTTCTGAGTAAGAAAATGTTGGCATGTAGTAGCTTAAAGTCCTTTATTTTGTCTATCTACTTTTCAGTTCTGCTCTTGTTTTATGAGGGAGTTGAGGAACTTGTCATTTGGAGGCTTCTAGTAGAAAAATAAAACAAAACTGCAAGTCTGTTGCCTCTGAGAGTTATATGGGGAGAAACGACAAATTTTCCTGTTTTTGGTGAAGATTTAAAGTCTGCAGAATGAAAGCTCTGAGCAGAAGTGGAGATTACAGAAAAACATTTGTCACATTTCCTCTTCCCCATCTCAGTTATCCTCCAGCACTGAACATTACATCTATTCATTTCTACGGGGACTTTTTTCTGGTTTATTGTTGATTTATACAGAAATGGTGGAATAAATTTCTGATAACAGTCAAAACAGGCTTTATCTGGAGAAGCTGGTCATTTCAGCAGGATGTGTTTTTTAACATTTACTAGGGTCCACAGATGCATATAGTGGGATTTTTCTTTGCAGAACACCATCCCAGCTGTGGAACATGGGAGTGGGGCTGATGTGGGCCTGCTTGCTAAAGGAGGGACTGTTGCACTTTACAAAATATGCAGCAGCTGGAGGACAGATTGCAATGTGGAGACAACCGAAACATTTCAGGGTTTCATTCAAAAAGTTAATGGTCAGGTTGTGGGTAGGTCACCGGGGTGTGGGTGGGATTGTTAGATAAAACCAAGTCATCTTCTGTTATTTCCTAAACGCTTTGAGGGTGCTCTGTTTCACTTTGCAACACACTTTTGTCCCGTTCATGCCAACAAATGCTTCATGGCCACGCTGTGCAGGCCTCAGGCTTCACTAATGACCTCTTCCAGAGGCACCACCATGTCTGAGGAGATCCAGGGAGCCAGACGGAGCCAGACACGTAGGAGATCAGTGTTATTCATCAATGCACTTGAAAGTCATGTCCTTGGAGAAAAGATTTAAGGTTTTTGGGGAATCTGATGCTCTTTACAAATGTTGATTTAAGCAGAGACTGAAAAAGTGACAAGTTTGACAGTGCTGATTTTTATTGACTGATGCCAAAGTGAGTGACTGGCACCTACTAAGATGTTTCCATGGAGACTCCAACTCACACACTGATCAGAGGCAGCTATGCTGGATAAATGTACAACCTTGCTTTCAAAAAACTGAGACATTCTTTGCAAAATGTAAATAAAAACAGACTGGTTGGTTTTATCTGTGCTCTCTCAAAACAGTATCCAGTACTGAGCACCTCCACGCTTCAGCTGCAGGAACTTTTGGTAGGTGTGTCCTTCAGCACGGGAACTCTCGGTAGATGTTTCCTTCAGCAGGAGGAACATCTACTGATGGTACATCAGTAGATGTTTCATCAGCGTCTCTCATGGTTGTGGAACAATTCTGGTCCTCTTTCCAACATTCACTGAGGATTTTGGACATTGTCTTCTCCACAGCTCTCTGAAGATCCCACCCCAGCATCTTAATTAGGGTCAGGTATGTTTGGAATCATTTCCTGTCACATGACCCAGTTTTAGTCTAGCTTTATCTGTCAAACAGATGTCATCACAGTTGTTACTAGCGTATTGTGGTCTACAGAGAAGGTCATGAGCCCGACCATCATCCCTCCACCTCCGTGCTTGACAGTGGGTCTGAGGTGTTTCTTCTGGTTCTCTCTGAACATGGTTGTGGACGTGAAGACCAAACATCTCCACTTTGGTCTCATCTGTCTGCAGGACATTGTTTCAAAAGTCTGCTAGTTTGTTCAGATGTTCTACACTCTGACTGTGTTCATTTTGTATTTTTTTCATAGGTATAAGCATTTCCTGCAGGACCTGGCTGGCAACACGAGTCCAGATCACCCAGAGTTCACTCAGCTTTCAAGTGAGTATTATCGCAGGCATGTCACTAACTCAGCAAACTTCAGTTGGATTTAAAGTAAAATATTCATGTGAACGACGCCAATTAACAACGGGAGTCATATCGGAGCAATGTATGCATATGGGCAAAACATTAAAACAACCATCAGAGTGGATCAAATCTTCTGTTTGATTCAGTCGACCTCCATGAGGTGACAGTGGGAACAAAAACTTTATCAACAGGAAGAAGCAGAGTCAACCTGCTTCAACCAGTTGGAAAGGTGGAGGACCTCTGCTCCATCGCTCATGCAGACAACAACAGTAACCATAGCAACCGACGTCTGGTGGACAAACATGTCTCCATATCTAAATAACTAATGTCACTGCGTGCTTTTTCTTCGGGAGGAAGTTTGTGTGATTATGGTGTTGAACTTCAATTTACTTATGAGTGGCAATGAAAAGTTTATTGTAAAAGTATCAAAACCAGCGTACCTTAACCTGCAGGAGCACCAACAGAGTCAAGTTCCTCTCCGTCAATGGAGCTGACAGGGAGTTGGAGCCAAGGATGGGTAAACTTTCAAAATAAAACGTTGACTCACACGTCAACAAATGAGAGTTTTTAGACCGGACCACAGCACTCCCAGTCCCAGAGGGAACGAGACTGGAGAAATCTGATCTTTCCTGCTAATCCTCATCAGAACCGCTGCTGCAGCATTTTGGACCAGTTGGGAGCTGTTCTGAGATATTTTAAGATGTTCTGCGTGCAAGGAGTTGTAGTAGTCCAAATTTGAAGTAACACCTACAAGGACTGGTATTCCTGCATCACGCTGATACAGGATATTCCTCATTTTGGTGATGTTACCAAGGTGAAGCAGTTCTGTTATGCGTTTCATGTGTGAACTAAAGGACAAACCCTGGTTCCTCTCGGTGGTATCTGCACATTAACCCCTTGTGGTTGCTCTGACAAGCACTTTGGTACCCAGGAGAATGAAGCAAAGGCCAGATTTAAGGCGAGCATCCACAAGTAAAGTACAACTTTAATGAGAGCAGACTCTCGCAGCACAAGTTCGGCCTCGTTATCTTCATTTGAGGAACAAAGGAGAAAGCCCTCTTTGCTTTTCACTCCTCATTTGTTATAATTGTGGAGGCAGCGGTCGACTGGTGAGGAAATGAAAGCGACAGAAAGCTCAATATGCATCTAAGTTGGAGTTTGATGTGGGTTTTGACATAATTAATTGGGAGTAGGTCAGAAGATATTAAGTGGGAGATATATTAATAAATAAAATCTTCAACCTAAACATGAATCTTGAAAATTACTAATTTCACTTGTAAAATAAACAGAAAATCTCACTCAAGCGCAAATGAACACAAGGAATTATTTATGTGTATCAATTAAAATCTCATCGCTGGTGTGCTGCCTTTGCTTACAAATTAAAACCCCTTCTGACTCCAAGATGAAGGTACATATCTTACTGCGCCCCACTTTCTCCTTCCTCTTCTCATTAGAAAGCCTTTTTTAAACTCCACGATTTCTTATTGGGGTATGTATTTGTGCATGTATAGCAACATTTCCTATAGTCAGCTCGGTTGTATTGTAAAGGGAATAATTTAAAAAAGAAATCTCAGACAAATCATTCTGTATCTGATTAAGCAAACTAGCAGAGAGAACCACAAGAGGCTTTGTTGTTGTTGTTGTTTTCTCTTTGTTGGTTTGCTTCTTCCTTTCTTTGTCTCTGTTTTCCCTCAAGCACCCCCCCCCCCCCGGTGCGTTATTGTTGGATTTAATTGTTGTAATGGCGGTGTTCCTGCAGACGTGAAGCCTGACTCTGCTCCGACTACGTCTGACCCGACACGAGGCCGCCGTCAGAAGTTACACCGTAAACGTTGACGGTCTTTGTCGCGTGGTCAAACTGTGTCCAAGCAGTGAGTGAAATGAAGCTGCGAAGAGTGGAGCTCTGCTTTTACAGAATTTTTTAGTTTAGAGTTGTTTTATGAAAGCTAGATCTCAAATTCAAGAATAGCGCAGTTAGTTGTTTCTCCTAAACAAAGTGGGAGAGAAAATGTGTACAACAAAGTGAAGTAAACGTTCGGTTATTCTTAGATATAACAATAACACGCTAGAGAGTGTAAAAACTTTAGAAAGATTTTTTAAAGATTTATTTAAGCCCTTTCAATCTGAACATTATAAGCCAGAGTTTGGGAACAAAAACACATCAACTGTCTTAACTGGTTGCTAAGACTCATCACACCATAAACCCAACTTGCACGAGACAAGAATAAAGGCGTGTGATGAAATTAAACATGTTGGATTTTGTTCTAAAGCCAAGACGTACAGAGATTATTGACATTATTATCAGATTACGTCTGATTATCGGCAGGGCTGAAGCGCATCACAAACCGCTCATGGTTTATTGATGAAGTTCAAAATGGTCAAGAGGGGACAATGTTCCTCTGTTTGTGGCTTTCCATTTTACAATTTTAAATAAAAGCATTTAAAACAAGGATTAACATTCAACAGGTCAAGTGGCTGAAAATCCAATTCAGTTCAAAAAGACTTTATTGATCTCTGAAGGGCAACTGATTTATTACATAAAAATACATTTAAAATTAATGTATTTTTATACATCAATTTATAAATTAATTTAATTAAATTTATCATTTCAAATAAAATTATTTGAATAATCTCATAAAACAACACTTTAAAATTGCACAATACACATCAGGGATGATAACCTGCTTAAACTTTTAACATCGTCACAAGAAACAACTTTTGTTCTCATCAATTGAAATGATTTTTTAATAAACAGCAGATGGCTAATTAAGAAAAGTGCAGTTAAACAAAAATACCAGAAAGAGGCATCATACTCTAGCATTAGGTCAACTTAACATAATCTGAGGCTTTTCCTAAATTTAAAAATAAACTTCCGTTTCTTGGCCTTTTCTCGCCACATTGATTGTTCGTCACTACAAAGAGACTGTGATTGGTTTGAGGACCCTTAAATAAGACATAAATGACACACAAATGCTGTAAGCTTCTGATGACATAAAACCGTGTCCTCAGAAGACAGCTGTGTCCCTAGCAGGGGACAGGCGTGTCATGTGAGGAAACCACACCAACAAATGTTCACAGGCTGCGTGGACTGTGATGTGTCATAAATCTTTAGAAAACCCATCAGAAATCCAGCTAGCAGAAGAATTACCCATGAAAATGTACAAAATGATTTTTTTTTTAAAACCTTCTTAGTGAAGCTGCTTTCTTTTTTTTTTAAACAAGAATTTAAACATCCAGGTCTATAGGCATTTCCTCTTAGTTACAAAATACAAAAATACTGTGTTGCTTTGAAGATAATTTCACTTGTCTAATGATATAAAACTTAGAAGAAAAGTTGGTGTAATTCCCAGCCTGCAGCCTCTGCTCGATCTCACTGGTATTTCACTGGTGTTGGCGATGAAGAATGTGAATGATTGTGAGGAAAATCGTGGAGTTTCAGAAGTTCAGCTCTTTTCTGTGATGCAAAATTGAGGTTTCAGGAATTTAATTCATCAGATCATGTTACTGACCAGACAATGGCTCACAGATGTGTTTTTAAGAGCTGAATTTTCCCAAAGCTGTTGGAATTGCTTCTTGTGGTTATTCCACAGGTAATCTTCCTTTATGCAGCTCTGGGAACTCGTTGCTGTTGAGCATGCTGAAAGAGAGGGACGTTCTTCCTGTTCTATTACGCCCCAACCTCTAACAAAGCACTCATCAGCAAACCCTTCGCTCCATATTTACAACACCGCTGGCATACAAGTACCTCCATTAACTACTAACCATTCTGACCCTCTCTTTTGGTAAAATTTAATTTTTCAAATGACCGAAAAGCTACAAGTGTAGCAGGAAACAGATTTTTCACCTGCCGGATCTTAACACATATCAGCCAGTACTCCTGTCGTGTTTCTGTCCTTTGTTGATGATGCATGTTCATATTTATCCTGAACTCTTTTTAGGGAGCAGACAATGTCTGTAGATTCATTTCAGAAGTTTTCTTACCTCAACTATTTATTTTTCAGTCTTTAATCTTGTTTTTGTCTTTCCCTTCACTGAGTAAACAAAGACTGATCCATCATGTCTTTATAACGAGCTTAGTTAATGAGAAGACTCTTCAGAGTATCATTTGTCAGTTTCCCTCCAACTCTGGTTTCATTTAATTCAATCACAATCGTTACAACTTATGGCTCCACGTGCTGAAAATATGTATAGATTGATCCTGCATTGCTAATGCATTTATGTACAAATACCTCATACCACACGTGTCCATATTCGTCTCATTTTTAACCATCTCATTTTAATCTCTGATACTTCTAGAGCACGTTTTCACCCAAAAAAGCTCCAAAAGCGTGTAATTATTCCTGAATTATGTCGACTGAGTTCTTCATGAAACCCAGCAGATTTGACTATGAAGCTTTCTGGTAGATGGAGCTAACATTTCATGAGGTTGGAGAACCTCTGCTGCTGGTCAGCCTCCATGACTTCAACACAAATATACGTCACCGTCACCTCAAGCTCCTCCAAACAAGTCGGAGCCAGAATCTGATTCAGAAAAAGAGAGTGAGCAGAACAATAAACCACAGCATCAAAGACTACAGCGGATCCTCTGAATTACCTGCTCTTATGTTACTTTTCAACACAACACAGTCTATATAACTGTTTTTCTGTATATGTCCATGCTCATTTATTTCATTCATCTATAGAAAAATGCCAGCTTGGTCAGTAAACATCTACAGCCAGAAAATGGAAAAAGCTAATGATATTTCCACCTGACTAGTCCTTAACCCTCGGTCACATGACCTGTACCAACGGCTGGAACACTTTACGAACCATTTCTCTTTTCAAATGACTGCTGAAGCTCTCGGTTTTGTGGACTTCTGCAGTCTACACAATACTACTGTACAAGGAAATTCCACCCACTGTGACATCTCAAGGGTTCAGTGTTAGGAAAAAAACTCTCTGAAAGGAAGCACTTTCAGCATCCTGACAACCAAGTATTTTGTACGTAGAAATACTTCAGCATACATTATTTTGCTTTTGTAGATTTACATTATTTTGCTTTTGATAGTAGTAACACTGAAGATGAGTTCAAAAGTCAAGAAATCCCATTGTCTTACAGCCGTCATCTTGTTTAGCTGCTCTGTAGACAAATATACCGGCTGCTGCTGCTGTTATTCTGCTTTCATTAACTTTAAAAAAAAAAAAAAAAATCACCCAGGTCATGTTTAATCCCCCAGTTGTGGAAAAACACATTGTCATTGCAAACTGAAATCCAAGCTCTGCATTATTGAAAGTCTCGCTCCATCACTGCTACTTCCAGTTTTTGCAGATAAACCAGAGCAGAATCATTATCAGTCCAGTCAGCAGTGTTACTGACCACTGACCTGGGAAGGCTCTTATTTTGTGGTAAACACTTAGGAGGAAATAAGTTTATTTATAAGAATAATCTGTGCTTGTTAAGGAGCGATGTTTTCTTTCTTTTTTTTTTTTATTTGTATATTACAGACTGACAGCTCAGCTGATTTAAAAGCAGCAAGTGCATTACGGGGTACAAGGGCCCCTGCGGTGCAGACCAACAACCCTCTAATTAATATGACCACGGTTAGGCGCCTACTCGCAGATTCCAAGTCCACAGACTATCTTGCTCAGCAGACCATCACAACTAATCAGGACTCTTGGAATATTTTAATTTGCACAGCTCAGTGAGGTTCTTTGCAGGGGCTCACTGATGAAATCAAACAAAATCAGCCAGTAACGCCAAAACAAACGACATCTCAACCACTTCTCTGGTGTGCAAGCGCAGCGTTTGGTTTCAGTTTATTAACTACACCGCACACAGCATTTTAAAAATGTTTTTTTTTGGTACTTGTATGTTACCATTAAGTCGTTTGGCTTTATTGAAAATTCAGCAGTGATGATTTGAAAAAATGAGGTATTTAAATATCTGGCTTCACACGGGTATGATGATAGCAGCTCCTCTGCTATCCATCACCTGGAGTAAGGGAAGAACAAGAAGACGTGAAGATCCTGGTATTTTTTCCACTATTTATTGAACAAAAAGAAAATCAAAAAGAAAAAAAATACCAAGTATCTCCATGATTCAACAGTTTTTAAATTCACTTTTAGCAGACATAACTTGAAGTAGTGGTTTCCTGTCTGATTGTATCAGATTTAGATGTTTTTGGGGGCGTTTTGGTCTTCTTCTCACCTTACCTTCTTCAGTCTCATGGAGGCAGTAAAGGGCTACTGGATATTGCCCACATCGTCTTTTTCTTTTCAACTTAATTTTGATCAAATAAATAGTGGCAAACTGAAAAATATGTGTTGTTTTTTTGTCTGAGGTTGTGTTTACCCAAGACCCACAACAATCAGATCATTGTTAGATTTTTATACGAGGATGAAAAAATGAGGATTAGGGGACAAGAGTGTATGTCTGGATCTCAAATAAATCAGAAAAGATTTCACCAGTGACTTCCAAATACGAACGTGTGTGTGTTTGTGTGATTGTTGCAGAGGCTGTGACCGCGGTGAGCGAGGTTTCCCAGCGTATCCAGGACAATACCTGTCGCCATGAAAACCACCTGCAGCTTTGCCGAGTTCAGAAGCTGCTGAAAGGCCGGAGGACGCGGGTGCTGGCTGCAGGTGAGATTCCCGGAATCGTCTTCATGAATCACCTCCGCCTCTTCTCCACTCCTTTCTCGTGCTTCGTGTCCTTGAACAGACCCAAACGCTTAGCTGAACTGAAGAGAAATCTGTGAAGCGGCTGTTTATTCACTGGAATTTATTCAACCTGATGCTGAAAATTAAACTACTTTTGCTAATATCAGCGAGGATATTAATGGAGATTAGAGCTGGTGAGTGCCCTCTGTCTGCCTCCTCTTTTATTCATTTGTGTTGTGGTTTCCCCCCATACTTGTGGAGCGGTGGCTCTTCCCTCCTGCCGCCCCCCACCCCCTTCCCTTGTTTGTCTCCAGAGAATCTGGCCTTATTGTTGCACTGCTCGCCCTCCCAATCTCCCCCAGGACCAATTAGAGTCCAGCTTCATCTCATGGACCAGAAGATAAAAAAGAAGCCTGTGTGTGCGTGTGCATGCACGTGTGTGTGTGTGTAAACGCATGTCTGCGTGACACCAAGAGTGTGTTTGTTTGCTTGGATATGCAGCCGTGTTTTGTGTGTGTGTGTGTGTGTGTGTGTGGTGGGAGTGAACGATGAATAGCAGCTCATCTCTCTAATGCCAATGTGCAAAGTTTCAAAAGCTTCCTCTCATCCGAGTTCTCAAGCCCTCGCTCGTCCGCCGACTCTCTTTTAGCCAATAAAGCTCCGGTCCCACCAGGCCGACTTCAGAGCCGCAGCGGCACCTCCCCACCCCACAACCTCACGCCGACCCATCCTCCTTCCTCCCCACCATCTCCACCTCTAATGTGGATGAAAGAAAGGCTCTGCCTTTTACAGATTAGAAGCACCGGGGCCCTTCAGACATATTAAGTAGCTCTCTGGGACAGAAGAGAGGCGATGGGGAGACAGGGCGCCCGAATCAGTGGGGCGTGGATACACGCCGACCGCTCGCGTCAGAGAGCTCTCACTTTAATTTAAAGCAAATATTGTTTTCCGTTTATGAGCCCCTGTTTACCAGGCACATTTGTAATTGATGTCGTTTTAAAGCACGTGTTTTATTTTGCAGCTCTATCCATTTTCCTCAGTGAACCTGAGAAAACAACTGAAAGGAGAAATGACCTTCTCTCCTATGAGCCCAAGTCCAGACGGTTTCCCATTTTAGAGCTTAAACATTTAGATGAAGATGAAACATCACCCGCAGATACGGATTTAAGGACTTTATTAAGAGCATCAATAACAGCTTCTCCGGTGTGACATTTTGCATCTCTTGTCTGTTTATGTACCGCATTTCAGCCAAAACAAACATTTGACTCCATGTTTTGGGAGTTGGTAATGAGTATTTTTAGTTCAGCTGACGGGGGATAATTTTTACCTCAGTATTAATTCCTTTAATTATCATAAAACCAGTGCTTCATTTTTCACATAGATTTATGTAATATTTGGTCAAATTCCCTTTAAACTGTGGAACTTGGTTAACAAATTAACCCTTCGCATCTCACATCATTTCACTGGAACTTTGGTCAGTTTTTCCAGACACAACCAGATTAAACTGGTTCCAGTTTGAGGGGATTTCTTATATGTGCTTTTTTTTAATCCCATCTACACATTTTTGTAAAGGTTTAAATATTTTACAGGGAATTTATTCCAGTTAATTTTTATACATTCTAATCCACAGCCATTTATATACAGTAACTGTAAATACCATTTATTAATATCTTTCTGTGAATTATGTCCAAAGACACTGTCCTCATGATGCACAAATCAAAGCTTAAATGCACATCTGTTCAGAAATGTCTACCACGCTGAGCTGACCTCGTGTTGTTCCTACAAATAACCATAAAAACCACTTCACTTCCTGGTTAGATGCTGACGTCGTCTCCTCACCTGGTGCTGTCACATGTGTAAAAACAATAAACTTCAATCGAGTCTAATTTGAAGAGATATTTAGCTGCTCATGTTACCTTACCGGCTGATGTTCTGAGATCCTGCTTCGACGTTTATCCATGACTCTTTTTCTTTCCTCGTTACGCTGTCTGTTTTATGGAGTCCACCAGTCCCTCCGGCAGCAAAGCAGCTCCACATCATGATGCAGCCACCCCTGAACTTCACAGTTGGGAAGTTGTTTTGAGGCCTGCAACCTTCCAAACATAATGATTAATAAGACCAAATCAGTTCAGTTGTAGTCTGCAGACATCTGGGTACCTTCAGTCATCTTCAGACCCCAATGATGAACCAGATTTGCGAAGAGCCACTATTTTTCTAATGTATTGGTTGATTTTGTTTTTTTGTTGTTTTTTTTAAATGATGCCATGCAGTGAAATCTACCAGTGTGCTTCCTGGTAGTTTGAATGATGTCCCATTTATAGCTTCTAATGCTGTTTTCATGAGCTTGTCTCAGATGAGGGAGATGAACGGTTCACGTGTCTGAGCAGCTCAAGAATGGAGATGTGCGTTTCAGCAGTAAAGTCCAGTATGAATGAAGAGCCTCCAGCAGAGTGATGCTGCTGGCAACAAGCTGATTTAGCTAAACTAAAAGACAGCGGTTTCATTTTTGGAGTTGTAGCACCATCATCTCTCAACCTAGCCAGTCTCTCCACTTTGTGTCCTTTTTTTATCTTCCCCCAACTTTTACACTCATATTTAACATTCACCACGTTCAGGGTTGCAAGTTATCTTTTTGGCCAGCTGCATTTTGCTGTCAGCATTGGTCATCAGAGTGGACGTAGTTTGCTTCTCTGTGTTTTTGGACTTATGTACGGTGTTGGAATAGTGAGTTCTGACCTGAGCTCATTTTAAAAGTTACAATTTTCAACCACAAACCAAAAAAGGGGTGATCAGCCTCTGCTTCATGCTCCATTATTGCAGCTCCTCTGGTTGACAGCTTTGATAGTCCAGCTCTGATTCTGGCTCAGATATGCATGGTGGGGGTGTCCTGGGCAGGCTTCATCTACAGATGCTACATTGCTTGTGTGCAGCAGGTTCAGGTTCGAGGCTCCGCTTGGGGCCTGTCCTCTTTTTCTGAATTTACTACCAGCTGCTTTCAAAACAGTGCCCTAGAGCCACAAAACGATATGGCTGGATTTCTGGTCTTTTCTGGTCAAAGCTGAAGACATAAATAATCTCTCAAAGTTTTGTTTGTCATAGCTTGGTTTCACAGAAAACCTGCAGAAATCCAGCCAATCAGAAGACACTAAAGAACCTCCAGACAGTTGACCAATCAGAAAACACTTAAGAGCATATCATATGTTTAACAAAGTTGTATTATGTGTGATATTTTTCCTTATTGTTTAAAAGTAATTACTAGCTGCTTGGATGTGTGATGGGTGTGGAGCAAATGTCAATGTACCAAAAAATACACAAGGTCCCGGTGTTAGATGAGAGATTAAGAGAAGAAGAATATACAACTGGCAGGTTGACCTTGGACACTTTATCCCACAATGCAATGGGCCACCACTCGAGTCATATTATTGTTTACTTTTGTTTTCTAAAACTGGTCTGAGGATACCACAAACTGCATCGCTGTTATAAACAGTTGTGACTTCAGTAACTCTGAAGGGGAGACTGAGGAGCTCGGTTCCCCTGAAGCTCTCCGGTGCTTCATAAAAAGAACAACCACCACCTCACAACAACACCAGTGGAGGTCCACAACATATCATCATTGGAGTTGCTGAAGTGTTGCTCTTTCTTCCTGACGGTTTGTCAGAATCTTCTCTGGGCTGGTCAAAGTCCTTTTCCATCGCCTCACCTCCTTCCACACTCGAGTTTTTGCCTTGGTGATTGTCGAGGCTGCAGCCCGCTTGATCTGTAGATACCCGTCAGCTACTTCTGGGTTCCTGCATGCTAACCCAGCTCCATGGGACTCCTCCTTCAGCTTCCTGAGGTCTTCAGCTTCCAGAGGTGTCCACCACCAGGCTCAAGATTGCTGCCACGCCAGTCACCAGCAACCTTCCAGCCACAACTCCAACAGAGGAGGTTCAGAACATGACTCACTCTCTGACTCAGTGTGTTGAAGTTTTGTTGGAGATGGGAGCTGAAGACATTTCTGACATTCCCAACAAACATTTGTCTGTCTAGCATCCTCCCCCACCATCCCATCCAGATCACCATTAGGTGGTGATCAGGTGATGGCTCAGCTCCTCTCTTCAAGTGTACAACACATTCAGCCGCAAATCTGAAGACATGACTATGAAGTTGATCATCAAACGGCAGCCTAGAGTTCTCTGGTGCAAAGTGCTGGTCTGATCCGGTGGATAGTTGGGACCCAGGATTGACCACATCCAGACTGGCAAGAACATCTGTAGCAGATCCCTGCTGTAGGATCTTGAGAAGACTGCTGCTAGGAGAATTGGGCAGAGGCTGCCTTAGTTTGATCCTGAGTTAACTGCTAACCATCTTTGTCTAAATACTTTTATAATATTTGAATTGGTTGCTGGGTGTTTACCCTGATTAAAAACAGTTTGATGTGCATCAGCATTATCTGTGTGTGCTAGCAGCGAGGCGCTTGTTTATCCCATCCCAGTTAAATAAAATCAAATACTTAGAGCATCCAGGTGACTTTTCATGGCTGTCATTCCGCTGTGGTCGGCCAGATTGCAACCACACATTTGGCAGACTGTCTTTGTCCTCTCCTCGCTCAATTTAAATTGATGTCTTCCTCTTAACAGCTTTGAGTGAACTGAAGCATTACTGCGGGTGACATTCATCGAGCGAGAGTGCTGCGTTTTACAGTTGACTGTGAGAGCAAAAAAGAAGTGGAAAAGAGGCTCTGATATCCACATTTAAACTGGATGTCAGCCTGCTGAATATTGGTATATGAAAGAATCTGGGTCCAGTATTTGTATTACCACTCACTTTAGCGATGTGTCACATACCTGCACCAGTGGGATGAAAACTACCTGGAGCACAGACCAGACGTCTTGTTTTACATGTGACATTTATATGTTAAAGTGTTTGGTCCTGGCTTGCATGCTGACCTAGAGACACCATCGCATGTCTCACGCGGCCTGCTTCTGCTGTTTGCTTTGTCATTCTGATACTTGAGTCCTTTTTAGAGGTTTGTGAAGATTATGTATGCAGAAAGCTGCTGGTTGTGAAGGTCAGAGCTCTGATTCAGACCTTCACTGGTGCAGTCAAATCTGTCACTGGTGACGAATACAGACTAACACTCTGCTGGTACTTTGGGTTAGTTGTTGGTTTCTGATTCATCATGTGGTGCCATATTCATAAATACATTGTTAAAAATGAACTCTTCTTGGACCCTTTTATTGATAACAGCTTGGCTAGTCTTGCCTGGACCCCGTCGTGAAGAGTCTGTCTCCTCTGGCACCTCTGGATCTGAGCTAGTCCAGACGATTAGAAAACAGCCCCTCTCAGTGCACCAGAGGGTAGTTGTGTCTCAAGAGGAAGGAGCTGCTCCGATCCCCATCCTGTCCAGTCTTCATGTCGAAGTGCCCTTTGGCACCAACCAACCTTGTAGTCTCCCCACCCCCCAGCGTGCGTTCGGGTCTAAATGCGTGCAATAAAAATTTGAGTATAAAATGGTGAGAAAAGGCACCATATGAGTGTTGTATAATTGTAGAAAAGTGTAAGATAATTCCAACTTCAGATCAGAAAAAAACAGGGACAAGATACAAAAGACAAACAAAAGAAGTAATGCAATTGTTTTTTTAGATTTACTTTACAGACATCTCATGTTTTCTTCCTTTTTCAACTTAATGTGTTCTCAAAAAACTTTTACCACTTTATGATGTTTCCACTCTTCTTAGGTGACATAAAAGGTGTTCTGGTGTTGGGGACAAAAGGTGATGAAGCATTTTGGTTTGATTTTTGTCCCATTCTTCCTGCAAACAAAGGAGATGGTAGTCAATTTCAGGAGGACCAGTCCTCTTTGCCTTGCAGACTGGGACTGGTGGTGAACATCTACAAGTACCTGAAGGTACTTGTAGATGTACTTGAATGACAGACTGGACTGGAGCACCAGCACCGGTGCCGTGTACAAAAAAGGGATGAGCAGACTGTCCTCAGGAAGCTCAGATCCTTCAACGTCTGCAGCAAGATGTTGGAGATCTTCTGCCAGTCTGTGATTGCAAGTGCCATCTACTGTGCTGTTGTCTGCTGGGGGTGGGGGCACCATCAGAAACACCAGCAGGATAGACAGACGGATCCTTAAAGGTGGTAACGTCATCGGGCAGGGACTGGACATGTTTAATTCAGTGAGGGACACAAGGACACTGAACTGCTGTCGATCTTGGAGAATCAGTCCCGCCCCTTTCATGATACGCTGAAGAGTCAACAGAACCATCTCCTTGATGGTTCTTTTACAAATGGAACACTTTGGAGTGAACTTTTTACGACTTTGTGGGAAATCATTGACATCAAACTGGACAAGCAAAGGGACATTTTCTCCTGGTGTTTAAGCTCCATTAGTTTCTTCCTAAACATGATGCAGGCATGACATCAAGTGATGATATCTGGGAATATTCATCTGCACAAAAATAATATTAATACTAATGTAGCTCTTATACCAAATCATCATAATATTTAGATTAAAATTAGAATAAAAATCTGAGCACTCAGATTTAGGAGTCTGAATGTGGTTAAGGCACAACTTAGTCCAAAAAAGTCTTAAAAAAATAGAGCTCAAGATCCATTAGAGTCAAAGTCCCAGACTTGAGCATGACTCATAGACTCGAGCCCAACAAGCCTGCAGTGAAGTGAGACGGTGTTTGATTGCTCTGTTCAGCTGGATGTCTGTTTTCTTGGCTCTATGAGGTAACTTACTCCACCCTTTTGTTAAAAACTAGGTTTATTTTCCTACAGTACATTTAAATTTGGTATTATTTCTTTTGTCATTAATTTGACATAAACTAGCCTCTCCCAGTCAGAACTGTCAACCAAACTGAAGCCATATCTATCTTATCTTTAGAGTCCTACAGTTTGTGGTTTTACAACTAGAGCTGGTTTATCGTCATTCTGCATGTAGAGTCGGATCTGTGTCACTCCTGTTGCCATAAAATCAATCAGATCAATAATAAGTTGGATCTTGATGTCCCCAGATCAGCACTCAGAAATCGAGTTGACTGTTATTTGATTGGCTGCTCCCGTAATTTTTGAGTGCTTTTAACTAGTGGCATCTATCATGCTAACGCTCAACATTTCTGCTCACGTGTCAAACCTCTGCAGCAGCTTCATCTGATGCTCTTTGTGGTGTTATCTGATTAAAAATGTCACTTATAAAACTTCCACACAAGAAGATTGTTTTCATTCACCGCATCTTTCGTATCATTTACTTTTACGGTGGAAACTCTTCGCTCCAAAGTCTGGTTATTGAGTTACTTCACCACGTGAGTGCGGTTTACCTTATCTGGGGTACAGGGCACATCAAACAGTGAGCAGATGGACGCCCCAATATGTCTGGATGTTCGAAACACTTCAAATCAACTGAAATGCATCAGTTTCAGCACACTGGACACTGGCAGGCTTGTCATGCTTCAGCACATGTCTAACGCATTATTGCTCATGCACAAAACTCAAAATGAACTCATATTCTTTTATCACAGACTGGTACGACATGTGTGTTTCTTTGGAAAATAGTTTGCAGGACAACAGGACTAGAAACTGCTGCATATTTATGAAAACTAGTATACTCGTGACCCTGGGCTGATGGTACTGACATCATTAGAGGAGCAGCACATGTTTCTGTATTTGTAATGTCCTCTTCAACTTTCTGTACACCTTTTACCTGAAAGAAGGATTTTGTACTGAAACATACGTTGACACATAGGCCCGTTTATTATCCTGCTTTCTTCTGGGTTGAATCATATTTAGTGGCAAGAAAACGAATGTGAACCCTGTGAAATTTACTTGTTTCCTACATTAACATAAAATTGACTAACTGTGAAGAAGATCTTTACGTATCTCTGGATCAGGGGTCCCAGATAGACCAGGCACACCATATACTGAGACTATCATCCTCATGCACGCGGCGCAGGTCTGAATCGTGGCCTGTTGCTCTATAGTGTGTGCCTTCCCCCCTCTCTACCCAAGTTTCACCCTTCAAAATAAAGGCCACCAAAAAAGTATCTCTGGATCAGAGCTGTTCGACATCCAGGAGGAATTCTGGATCATTCCTCTTTCCACAACTGCTTCAGACAGACATGTGGGATGTCTGGTGTTAACGTCTCTCTGGAGCTTGTTTCTCAGCATCTCTATGGACTTGAGGTCTGGACAGAATCCAGAAGATGGATTTTCTTTTTTCTGAAGTCATTCTGTGGTGGATTTACTTCCATGTTTAGGGTTATTGTCCTGCTGCATCACCCAATGTCTAGTAAGCTTCAGCTGGTGGACAGACACTGTGACATCATCCTGGAGGAGAGCTTGGGAATTCTTTTTTCCCTCGATGATGGTATGTGGTTCAGGCCCTGAAGCAGAGAATCAAGCCCTAATCATGATGCTTCCTTCACCATACTTCACAGTTGGCTTATGTTTTGATGTTGGTAATTGGTTGTGTTTTTGCTCCATTTATAGTATTCTTGAAGAATTCAACTTTTGTGTCAAAACTCTTCCTTACTTCCTTACTCTTTCCTACTAGGGTTGTGGTTTGCCCAGCTGCTCTTCGGCAAACTTCAAATGTATAGCAGCAGTCTTCTCGATGGACACTCTTCAATGATTTCTGTATGGTGTGTTTTCAAGTCTTTAGCTGTTCCTCCTGGGTTCTTATTCATGCCATTGAGAATCCTTAGTTGAGTATCCGGCGTCAACTTGGTTGGACGATGTCTCTATTTTTAGATATTTTGTCCAAGTGTGGACTGATTGATGTTTAAACACTCCTAGATGATTTTGCATCTTCTCCAGCCTCGTCCAGATCAACTACTTTTGATTGTTTGTCTTTCTCCTTTTAGCAAGGCTTCCTTCACGTCAGCAGATGCTTCTTATGATTAGCAAACTTCAAATGTTTGTTTTTAATCAATCAAAGTATCCTCAAACCAACAGTCCAAACTCATTTCATTGGCTTGACTCCAGGTGTGCAAACTCCTGACTCCAGTAACCTTTACTGAAGTATTGAAGTCTCTGTGTTCACTTTTTCTTCCAGCTCAGTGAATGTATGAATAATGGTGAATAATAGTTTTTCATGTTATAAACTTAAACACATTGGGTTTGTCTGTTATTGTGACTTGGATCAAGATCAGATCAAATTTTCTGGTAGATTTTCTGGTAGATTTGGGTGGTTCACATAATCTTCCTGAGACAGCAGCAAATCAAAGAATATTTGTCCATTTTTCAACTCTGAATGCTGTTCCAAGATTTTACGCTGAAGAAGCAAAAATATACATCTTTCCCAGCTGTTTCTGATTTGAATTTAGATCCTGCAAATATTTCTAATCAAATGATTTCATTACTTTTAAAATACATCCATAAAACAAGCAGGGAAGGATACATTTCCAATACTCAAGTATGAATTGTATTACATATTTGATACAGGGACTTGCAAAAGTATTCACCTCCTTGGATGTTTGACCCTTTTGTTGCTTTCATTAATCACTCATGGTCAATAAAATTTGTCTCTCTTCACACAAAAATGTACTAGAAAAAACCTTTAATGTCAACTTGAAAACAGAGTTCTACAAAGTAATGTCAATGAAACAAAATATAAAAAGAAATATAATGGTTTGCATAATTATTCACCCCCTTTTAAACTAGTGAAATGAAGATCACACGAGTGGTGTGGGTGTGTCCCACGTGATTGAGGTATAAAACACCAGTTTATGAAGGGTCCAGACGCTGGTTGAGCGGTATTCCTGGCCACCATTTCACCATGAAGACAGAAGAACACCCCCAACCAGTCGAGGTGGATGGCTGTGCCTGGTTCTGCCGGAGGTTTCTTCCTGTTAAAAGGGAGTTTTTCCTTCCCACCGTTGCCAAGTGCTTGCTCTTAGGGGATCGTTGGATTGTTGGGATTTTCCTTGTAACACTGTTTTATCTTTACCCTACAGTGTAAAGCGCCTCGAGGCGACGTTTGATGTGAATTGGCGCTATATAAATAAAATTGAATTGAATTGAATTGAAGAACACTCCAAGCAACTCAGAGAAAGGGTTGTTGAAAGGTGCAAGTCAGGGGATGGATACAAAAAAATTTCCAAGGCATTGAACATCCCCCAGAGTTCACTGAAATCAATCATCAAGAAATGGAAGGAATATGGCACATGTGTGAATCTGCCTAGATCAGGCTGCTCTCATAAACTGAGTGACTGTGCAAGTAGGAGACTTGTGAGAGAAGCTACCAAGACCCCTACGACTACTTTGAAGGAGTTACAAGCTTCAGCTGCTGAGATGGGAGAGACTGTGCATGTAGCAACTGCTGCCTGGGTTCTTCACCAGTCAAAGCTTTATGGGAGAGTGGCAATGAGAACGCCACTGTTGAAGAAAATACATATTAGAGCTCAACTAGTTCGTCGAAAGGCATGTGGAAGACTCCATGATCAAGTGGAAGAAGATTCTTTGGTCTGATGAGACCAAAATTGAGCTTTTTGGCCATTAGACAAGATGTTATGTTTGGCGGAAACCAAACACTGCACATCATCAAAAACGCACCATCCCCACTGTGAAGCATGGTGGTGGCAGCATCAGGGTGTGGGGATGTTTCTCAGCAGCACACCCTGGAAGGCTTGTAAAGATAGAGGGCAGAATGAATGCTGCAAAATACACTGAAATCTTGGAGGACAATCTTTTTCAGTCTGCGAGAGAACTACGGCTTGGGAGAAGATTTATTTTCCAGCAAGACAATGATCCAAAGCATACTGCAAAGGCTACACAGGAATGGTTTAAAAAGAACCAGGTAAATGTCCTGGAGTGGCGGAGTCACAGCCCAGACCTTTGTGGCTGGACTTGAAAAGGGCTGTTCATGCTCGGTATCCACGCAGCCTGACAGAACTTGAGCAGTTTTGCAAAGACGAACGGAGCAAGATTGCACTGTGCAGATGTACAAGACTGACTGAGACTTGTCCACACAGACTCAGTGCTGTGATTGTGGCCAAAGCTGCATCTACTAAATACTGACTTGAAGGGGGTGAATAATTATGCAAACAATTATATTTTATTTTATATTTTTGTTTCATTAACATTACTTTGTAGAAATCTGTTTTCATGTTGACATTAAAGGTTTTTTCTAGTAAATGTTTGTGTGAAAAGAGACAAATTTTATTGACCATGAGTGGTTTATGAAAGCAACGAAAGGGACAAACATCCAAGGAGGTGAATACTTTTGCAAGGCCCTGTATTTATTTTTGACAGGAAACTGGTCGCTGAGATCTGTCGGTTAAAAGATCGGCTTTCATGAGCACACATTCCTACAACAGACTTTCCAGGAGCTCAGCTGTTACAGAGTGGCTGTTTTATGTAACATCACAGTAGAATAAATACTCGACTTCAGTGAGTATATCTTGAAACGTTTAAAGAGTTGTATTTAATAGAATGATATTTAATAAAATACAACTATGAATTATGCAATCTCCAAACAACAGCTGAAAGAGTTGTGGTGTGTCTGGCAAGTATCTTAGCTTTACTTTAAAAGGAATCTCACTCCTGCACTGTCCATGTATTCTCAGTGGGCTCATCTGCTGCTGAAACGTCCTCTCAGAGCTCTAGATCTCCAGATTTCCAGATCTCCAGACTCAGTCACTCAGGCTGACTGCAGTCACCGGCTGCTGTCTGGGACAGTTACAGAAATTAGTCCGGACCCAGGATGAATTTCCATCTGATCTGTCCAAATGTCAGCTTCTCCATTATGAGGCGTCATCACACTGGTGCCAGTCATATTAAAAGAGACGAGCGTTCCTCAGAAACCTCACCCTGACCTCCCACAGAGTCTGTCTTATGCTTTAGATTCCTCTTCTTTTTTGTTGCCTTCAAAGAGCTTTCATATATATTTTTGTTTCAGCTTTGGTTCACCTCATTATTTTCGTTCTCTACAGCTCGATGGGGTGATGATGATGATTACCGCTGACACATATATGTTGGTGAAACCTGAACCGGTGCTCATTCTGAACCTGAGAATATATTCCAGTACAAAGATTTCTAATCACCTTTTGTTTACTGAATACAAAGAAGAGCTTCAAATTTAAACAACCTGAAACTTAAACTTACAATGAGCTTAGCAAAGAAAGACATGTGACGGGGGCTTTAGATAAAACTCCGTTTAAACACAATGAGACATCTTTTTTTCTTTTTTCTTTTTTTTTTGTCTTCGGTTTGAAAACCCATTCAGTTTTGTATACTATATTATCTGTACTATAATATCACAGACTTAGACCTGAGTAGAACTACCCAGGTTCTCCGTCTTCATCTCCACCCAGAACTTCCCACCATCCGGAATTCACTACAACAGTAACACAAAGCTGTGATCAAATGACCTCAAAAGGAGGTGGAGTGTCTGACTCCGCCCCAAAACCAGCTGATATGAGCACAGCTGTTAAGGTAGGAAAGAGAACTTTTATACTGAGTTTTTGTGGGGGGGTTCCCCCAAAATACATCAGTTATTTCATTAATACATCAAGAAATTGTGTCAGTCCATGAAAAAATGACATGATACATATCATACTTTTTTTTTTCTTACACTGGTATGTAGCATGTCAGTGTCATCAGCCAAGAGTACCAGTCTTTTTTGCCATATCAATTTCAACATTTTCGAAAACGTTCCTAATTCAATAACCTTAAGTTTCACCTTTTTTGATGAGAGATGAGTTTATTGTTAGTGTTAAAATCCCAATGTTAAGAGTATTTGGGAGAACTCGTAGCTCTTATCTGTCTCTGTCAGTTTGAGCTCATGTGGAGCAAAGGACTGTGGGTATTCAGACGGGCTTGTTCACTACTGTAAAATAATTGAATGTTAAAACCTGGTTCCAGTTTAGATTGGTTAATCTTTCTCCCGTGTTACTTATTCATACAACTTGGGTCGTATTAGGTGGGAAAGTACAGTATTTTAAGATTTTAAGCAAGAGAAGGATAATTTTCTCAAAGCTCTGGAGAGCTTGTCAACGTTAAGAAAACTTGTTGAATGACTTCCAAGTGGAAATACAACACTAAAGTTAACACATTTTTGCATAAATAACAAGCAGCCTGCTTTGTTTTTGATACAGGTAACGTCACAGGAATGTTGGTATTTGGAAGGTGTAGTTCTAAATTCATTCTGTGAATGCTGGTTTTTATGATTGGATTTAATAAAAGTATAAATGTTAAATGTGCAAGGGGACAGATGTTTGGTTTTTTTCAGCTGTTTTCTTGTTTCTAGCCATGCATGCAGAAATAGCTAGCGTGGGTGTGAGGTACGTGGCTGCGGTGGTGTGATGTGGATGGAGAGCTGTTCCTGAGCTCAGGTGCACATCTGCACCTGTCTAAGCACCATATTTAGGCTCCGCCTCCACTGCTCCCACTCACTCTGCTGTTCCATGTTACTTTCCTAAACCAGATGGCTCACTACCAGTCACGGCCAGGCCGAAGAAGACCGTTTCAGGATGTTTCTCTTAGAAATGATTTGCATCTGTGGGGGAGAGGGCTGAGGCTGAGGCGTTTGAAGTTTAGACCAATCTGCTGATATAAATCTTTGTGTAATCAAGCGTGCACCTCTTAGAATGACCGCCAGACAGCCTGAAAACTGGGCATATGTCAGTTTACAACTATTTTGAACCTTTGGAAGTCAAGAAAAGCAGAATATGTGCGCTTTAGGTTATCCAGCAGAGCACTTTTGGTCACTAAATGGTGTGATCAAGTGCAGCATTTAGTATTGACATTCCTCTAAATATTGGGTATAATTTTTGTGGCTAAATATTTAATTTTGCTTTGAAAAAAAAATCTGAATTTCAAACTTGAGCTCGACTTTTTCTTTGCTGTCACAGATGTACACGACATCCTTCAGGCCCAGAAAAAGACCTCTCCTGAGAGATATTGAATTGTCCATATTGCCATGATGGCTTTATCTAAACCCACAAAACAAACTTGACCCAGTTTAAAAGTTTAATTTCAACGTGTGCTGTTTTGAAGCCTCTGTTCTTCATATTTGTCCTGGTAATTCTATTCTTACTGCATACTGGACACCCCACTGCTGCTGGGTAAACATTTAACACCAAACCCATGACACTAAACTTAGAGGGCGTCTGTACATCCGAGCAGCTGACTTTCTCTGATGTCTCCTCTCACAGGGAGGTGGTACATCCGTGAGGGCTGGCTGAAGATCGTCCCTCAGAAAGGAGCAGAGGCCAAACCCAGGATGTTCTTCCTGTTCTCCGACATGCTGCTGCAGGCCAAGCGCTGCAGCCCGCTGCATCCTACCAGTGGAGAGAAGTTTGCTGGCCAGCACGCCTACCCGCTGCAGGACTGCACTGTTGAGAAGGTGTTCGGCCACACCAGGAGCCAGGGAGGCCTGCTCAGCGTGAGTAACAGGCAGCAAAGATGAAAACTTGGGTTGTGAAATACAACACTGATAAGCCAATGGCTGTTGTGTAATAACAGAGTAATGAATGAGTAATAAGTTATGCCTTTCCAAGTTAAACTAACTAAATAAATTTATTTAATCTTACTGTGCATGAACAGTGTTGATTCTGAAACATGATGTAAGTAAAGTGAGGATACTCCTGCACATCTGTAAACTCTCACCTCCAATTTAACCTTATTGAGTTCCACTTGAATGCTCCTTGACAAAACTTGGTATTTTTGTGTCCACATTTTGTCTGAAACATCTTTGGAGGAGTTTCTTTTCCTACTCTGATAGTCACTGTTGTAAAACTAAATATCATCTATACATTGTCCGAGTTGGCAACACTAACCAAGGGGGCAGGACTTACCGGTAGGTCAGTTTTGGCTCATCCTTTGGTCCAACTTCCAGATGTCTCAAGGGTCAGCTCATTGTGGAATGTCCTGCTTTCACAAAATTGTCTTGTTGGTAATTGAAGTGATGTTTTCAGTGTTTCCCAAGTTATCTTCCTTGGTCTTTGATCCAACAATTTTGTTTCCAACAAACACTTTATAAGTGGAGTTGGTTGTCTTCCTGCACATCATGTTTGTTTGGGGGGGGGGTTCACCAGTGGGTCACTGATGCAACCCTTTGTATTTGGAAAGAAATGGTCTGTGGACAGTCAAGCTGACTGACTGCAGGAGGCTGGTTACTGAGGTATTTGTTTATCACCACTAATTCATCTGAAGAAACTCTGAAGTAATGTTTTTATACTCGTTTTGCTAAGCTGCCACAATAACTTGGGGAGACATTAGACAAATGGTACAACATGAACATCAGTTCATTGTCCTGAAGGAAATCATGCATCGTTCTCATTTTAAATTCTTTCTGATGCAGCTTCATTTAAAATCCAAGAGTTCTTGGATACACAAAGTTTTCGTGCATTTTCTGAACAGAGGGGTGGCCTGTAGGCACAAAGTGAAATGAGCGAGGATCAGGAGAAACGAGCTCTGAAGGGAATTCTGTTGCAAAAAGAAATACACCTGACTGGAAAGGTGAATCAATTATTGAAACTAATGAGAGCAGCAGAGCTCGCCATCAGGTCAGAGCTCCACTCACGCTAGAGCGGACAAACCTCTTCTCCAGGCTTCACCAACACTTCTCCCACAGGGAGAGGCTGAACACCAGTTTACCCAGCCCTCCAGTCACTGGTCGTTCCCTGTGGTGGACGCATCCATGCATCCTTAACAGGCCGCTGACAGAGCCCTGCAGTCACGGCCAGAAAGCATCACCCTCCTGCCATTCTTCAAAGTTCCTGCCATCGTTGAATGAACCATGAGCAGCTCTGTAACTTCTGTCTACAGAAGCTGATACGGAAAATACAAATAAAAAGAAACCCAGCAGTTGTTCAGTTCTTGATTGTTAGGTTTCACGTCAGTCTTTGTTTTTGTTTGCAGATAATTTGAACCCACAATGATTCATGTTTTTCTGATCATCATTTTAGTTGGTAAAATATATCAATTTTTGTATTTCAGGCCTGAAACACATTCCAAAATTATCCATCCATTATCTGTACCTGCTGCTTCCTGTTCAGGGTTCCAGGGCTCTCCTGGAGGCTGCCACCCAGACAGGTCAACCGGTCCATCACAGGGACTTCAAACCTAGTTCTGTTCATCTGAAAAATGATCAAGTATCACACGGTTTCACTTAATTCCCTTTTCATCCCATGGAAGGTTCCAGATTAAAATAGCTCCAAAATTCTCAAGATTAACTTCCCTTAAAAAGTTGCTTTTCCAACACACTTCTTCCCAATCCTTCAAGGTGTCTCCAGACGAGACTCAAACCCAACCCTGTCCTGTCTGAGTAATGAAGAACATGAGTTTGTTTATGGAACAGAAAAGTGCTACATGTGTGGCGAAAGAAGAGCTGTAGGAGTGTGTGGATAGACAGGTGGCTGGACAGGTGGCTGGACAGGTGGCTGGGCAGGTGGCTGGGCAGGTGGCTGGAGAACCACAATATTGACAATTAGAGATCCAAACCAGGTAACCAAGTTATCAGTTATGTCAGATCTGAAGAGGCTCTTCCATCGTTTTTGTCATATGAGGACTTCTGTGTCGCCATGGTGTCACCATGGTTACCAGGAGGAGCATCAGAACTCAGCCTGGAGTCCTGGAGAGTAGCTATGGTTACAGGAAGTGGCTGGAGGAAAGCAGCCACTTTCACAATAAAAGTTCAGATCATCTGCAGGAGCCCACTTTGGTCGCCACAGAGGTTTTGCCATTTCTCCAACTTCCAAAAAGTGTGAAAAGCTTAACTTCAACAGAATATGTCATTTGGCCTGCAGGTGTACTCAGATGGTCTGTTCTTTGACTCGTTCTTTGATTCCTCAGCAGCAGCATTATTTAATTTCCCCTCCTGATTTATGCAGCTTTGATTTGCGGAGCTGCTGAGTAATTTGTCAAACGGAGGCTTCTTGAATGTTTTCCAGCCTCAGTGTGCGAAATATCATTAAGTCGTGTTGGCCAGGGGAGACCTGTCGTCTCTCACATCTTCTCCTCACTATATTTAAAACTCTAGTTGAGGCGTGGTACGAGCTGAGCTTTTAATGATGCGGGTAATTGAACCGGTGACCGCAGCATTTATGCTGCCAGCCTATCAGGCTGGCTTGCGTGCCATCAGAAGGCGTTTCAGCTGCCATGTTCTCCAGCAGCTCTTTGTGTTGCGCCTGCAGATGTGACTCTCAGCAGCAACAAACCCCTCAGGTCTGAACGCTCTAATGTCCAACACCCGCAACAGCTTCTTATGGGGCTCAATAAAACTAGAGGAATATTGTAAAGTCTCTTTCAAAAGCTGCCTCCCAATCCAATGATCCCCTATGAGCAAGCACTTGGCAACGGTGGGAAGGAAAAACTCCCTTTTAACAGGAAGAAACCTC